>SMDT01000192.1:0-200728 GCA_005392925.1 Aquilaria sinensis | reverse complement strand
GTTTCAGGCTTGGTGGAAGTTGCAATGTCACCTCCGACCCCCGCCACATCCTTCGCGGGTGGAAGAAGGGTGTCCTTCTTCACCTTCTTGGCTGAAGACGGTCCGCTCCCAGTAGTCTTGCACCTCTTGGAGATGCCTTTCTTCGTTTGTTCCCCCTTCTCGGCCTGACCGAGGAAGAGGGACTTATAGTAGGCAGTAGACTCATCACCCATCTCTGAAAAAGAAGGAAAACATCAGTGTGAGTCTAGACAGATACTTATACTGAAAATTTTGAAACGAAACTTACTTTTGAAAAAGGCTGCATAAGTAAGCTCCCCCTGAAGGAGCTTCACTAGCCAGGACTCCTACCCCTCGATGGCGGGAGCTGGCATGCCGAGATCCGTCTTATGCTCCTTAACTACCCCCAAATCCCGAAGGACCTCGTCGGTCATGAGCTTCCACATGATGGGGAACGGGCAGAGGGAGTGTGGAGGGACCTCGGCATCCCAGTTGGCAACAGCACAGATACGTCTGTCGAAGTCCGCAAACCTCACCGCCAACTCAGAAGTTAGCAACTTCTTGGGATCCATGACATCCGTCTCCAGCTTTCCCCGAGCCCACTTAGATGGAACATGCGACCAGGCCTCCGCCACCTTTAGGAAGAAAACTTCTTTTGCCACCCTTGCCAGCTATCTTTGGTAGCGAAGGTGAACATGAATTGTTTGCTCCCAAATCCCCGAGGTAGCATAAAATAAAAACCACCCTTCGGGACCGGATAGAGCTTGTAGTACTGCATGAACAAGATAAAATGGGGTCTACCCCAAAGACCCCGCACATGCAGAGAAAGACGTTGAAATAGCAGTATGAGTTGGGAGGAAGCTGATTCACGGCTATGCCATGAAATTGGCAAAAGTCACAAATCATCTTCGCGGGGGGAAACCGAAGTCCGACCTTTAATTGGGCTCGAAAAATGGTAACCTCGTCGTCCCGGTTCATAAAGCTAAAGTGACTGAGGTGGGGTAACCTTGTGGTGGCGTAGGAAGGAAGGAAAAATTTGGTTATCCACTTCTCTAATTTCTCAGAAGTGGAGCAACAAGGGTGAGACATAAGAGGTTGCCAGCTCTCGGGGATAGGCGAAGACATGGTTGGGCAGAAAAGAGACTTCAGAAAGAAGAAAAATGACTTCAGGAAGCAAGAAAAAGTAAGAAAACTGAAGAAACTTCAGAAATCAAAACCCGCCGAAAGTTTTGCCAAAATTAGGGTTTGAAGATGCCGTCGTGAATGGTGGCCGAAAATCGCTCTGCTGTGAACGCTACCACAAGAAAAGAAGAGAAAGGATGAAAACAGACGAGAGCAAAGAGAAAGCAAGAGAAGATTGTGACGGAGGAAGGTTTATATAGACCGAGGAAGGGTAACCGAATCGATGTCATAATTGCTCCGTGAAAACGAACCGACGCCACAACTGCTCCTCGCACGTGAAAAGAGGCAAGCTGGTCTAACCGACGTGACCATCCCCCAACTAGTGTCTGCCATGTGTCAACTAGCGCGGCAAATTAGGCCACGCTTTCTGACACCCTGAAAATCAGGGCACGTTGCTCTAGACTGACACGCCTGGTTACGAGACACGACGGTTCGCTGAATAGCTGAAAAAGTAAAGAGATTGGGCACCTCTAGGACATCAAAGGGTAGACAGTGACACCTGGCTGAACAGGGCAGGCCTTCGGACAGCGAAGTGCCTTTTCCAAGAATGTCACGATTCCGAGTCCTGAGAAGCGTCCCCAGAAAGTCTGTAAGAAGAAGTTTCACTTCGGCTTCCTGAGGGGGGCATGTCATAGCCGAAGTGCTGTCGCCCTTGTAGCCCACGAACTGAGGTCAAGTACTGCATTCAGTAAGTCGAGTGTTACTCACAAGGAGTGCCTGTGGAGACCTCAGAAAGGATGAAGTTTGGCGCCTCGAGCATACGACTTCGGCGGCCAGCCAGCACCTCTGAGGATGACAGCTCTGACCTCGGAAAGATAGCGCGTCGCCTCCCTCGGGAAAGCAATTGAACTACCTTTGGGGAAAAGGACCAGCCACTCTTGGCAGGGAAACACCCCCCCCCCCCCCCCCCCCCCCCCCCCCCGAACAAGGAACTTCAGCGCTAGGGAATGCCCCCGAACTACTAGCACGACCCCGGAAGAAAGGTCCTCGCTCCGAAGGACATCATCGAGTAAGGGGACCTTGTGGGTACAGCAAAAGCATTTAAGGAGCCTCTGACATGTCACCCGCACACGCTGCACGCCGCCCTCATACCCGCTTTGACACGCCGGGACAGTCCACGTCCTGTCATGTAGGACTATGACTACCCCAACCCGTGGGCCGAGGACCCTGCAAGCAGCTGGAGGCCCCCACGCTCAGAAGGTGCAAATTACATCCGACCAAACACGTGTCACGATCTGAGCGGGGCACACCCTCCTATATATACCCAGGAAATGGCATCACCAGGGGCGCTTTTTCTTTTCAGACTTTCACGAAAAGAGATAACAGGCAAGAACTTCTGGCCCTTAATACTTCTCTCCACCTCCAAAGAGCTAACTTGGGCGTCGGAGGCTCTTCCCCGGAAAAAGACTCCGGGGACCTCCTAACCCTTGTTTTCTGAGTATTTCAGGCAGATCCTCTTTGGGAAACATATACTTTAGGCATTCTCCCTCACTGGAAGTCCCTCCCAGCAACACCATGTCACACAGCGAAGATGCTGCAGGGCATCACTGTTCATTCCACGAGTGGTAAGAGATGGACTGGTCAACTTCGGGCAAAATCTTTTAGCTTGTGTCCCCTCCAAGATTTAATGTGTATTATTCATAGCAATGAGTTCATTTTTTATAGTTACTTTACAACAATGGCATCCTAAAAGGTTTGAGTTTGGAGAATAACAGGATTCATACCTAGTTCCTAGGCCTTTGCAACCTGTTGTCGCAAACAACATTCTCTAGAAGGTAACAATATGGAACCTTATGGCAGGTTTTCTTTTGTTTTTGTGAAGCCTCCCATTTTCTTTTTAGTACTATTGCTAATAAAAAGTTTATCAGTTATACATGGCAACTTGGTTTATAGAATATTATAATTTGCCTATTTGCATACTTATTGAAAGTCTGTATATATGTTGATCATGAATACCATATTTGAAAAGGCAAATTGATTGATGAAATTAGGTGATAAATTGATGAAATCAGCCATATTCTTTATATCCATTTTCAATATAATAAGAATGAAAGCCTCTTTAAAGGTGCATCAAAACCATTTGACATAATATCAGAGCCACCTTTATAGACTTCCTCTTTGGTTTCTTTGAGTATTTTTTTTTAATTAAAGGGTTTCTTATTTTCTGAGTGTTTTGATTGATAGAATTTTTTTGGGTTTGGGCTGTCAGAAACCTCATTAAAAGTGGTGCCAGCATCTTTTGGGGGGTAGAGTACAATCAGTGGTAGGCAATGTTGTTTGGGTTGTTAGAACTCTCCATGGCTCACTTTTAGTAAGTTTTTAGGTATTTTTAGTCAACATAATCTATTATTGGTCAATAGATTTTGTTATTGGATTCTTTTTAGTTAGAGTGATTTGCTGAGATTTTGAATTTGTCATTATGAGATAAGTTACTATTTGTTGTTGTGCTTTACTGGTATCATCAGTTGCTTTGTTGTTGTACATAGTTTGGTGAAAATTCAACAATACACTTTAACTAAAAACTATAGAAGTTGGGAATTCAAATTTAAGATCTTTGTCAAAGGAAAAAATTGTCTAGTCATTTATATATGTCTTCTAAGGCTCTTACAAATTCCAAGGAACTTTGCATATTTGCAGGTAATGATGCTAAGATTATCTCTTGGCTACTAAGTTCCTATGGTGAACAACCTTCATTCATTCATCACTACTAAGAAAATGTAAAATCTTCTTAGATGGATTTATCATGAAGAAAATGTTGCACAAAAATTTAGTTGGACTTAGAGATTGCTAATAGTAAAAATCATGTCCTTTTATCGATCAATTTTACATTAGGTTTCTAAACCTATGGAGTAAATATTCTAGTATAATTTATTCTAAAGTTCTAAAAAAAATATATCTTTAGCAGCATTGTAAGTTGTTCATGCTAAAACCTAAGGAGATTAATTTCTAATGAAGTTAAGACCAAATTTAAGACTGTATGGGCTAGTTTACTTAACCATACCCTTGTCCCTTCTCTAGATGTCTACTTGAGAAATTATCATGTGAAAAGTGATGTATTCCCACACAACTTGGACTTATCTAGTTAGTGTAGAATACGTTGCTCAAGAAAAATGATATACAATGGTACAATTGTAAGGGGTTTGGACATATTGCAAGAAATTGCAGTAAAACATTCTATTATTACTTCAAAAGAGAAGGACATATCACCAAAGACTATCAAGTCCAGCCTCATAATGGACAAAATCTAGCCTTTTACACTATATTCCAGTCTACTATGAGTGCTTGTAGCCTGAGGCTATACGTATGTCAATGGTTCAAGTCCCTTAAGACTTCTTCCTCTACCTAGTCTTTATTGCAAGACTTAATTTGCCTATTAGCAACCTTAGTTTACCATTTCACAAGTGAGATTAGCTCACCAAATTAAACTTCCCTTTCTAGTTGTAAAGGTAACATGGTGAATGCTCCTTGCTTGAGCTTAGAAGAACTCACCAGGTGTACTAGGTTCTTACCTAGTACCTCAAGCTCTCAAACTTGTCTAGGCCACTAATTGTCCTAAACCCCTACATATTCACCTAAGGTGCACTAGTTTCTTACTTGTACCAAAAGTTACAACTTGCCTTAGCAATAAGTGTAGTGAAGCCTCACCCAATGCACTAGGTCTTCACTTGTGCCTCACGATATGTTTTCCTTAGGCCACAAGCACACAGTACCTTTAATAAAGGCACTCTATCCACCATTAACCATTAGTTGGTTATCCTACTAAATCAATGTATAAACTATCCATGGAGATATTTTACAAGCCAACTTGGGGACCCCAAAGATCCCCAAAAATGTTAGGACTCTTTTAGGCATGCTGCTATGCACCCCTTCCCTCGATGTGGTCGCATCCTAGCTAGGTATGATCACACTTAGCCTTACTAGATGCCATCACATCTAGTCCTTTTAGGCCTCGTTGCACCTTATGGGATGGTACCAAGCCTATGGTGGGATTGTATTTCCTTTTGGGCACAAGATTTGTGAGGGCTTATGCTTATGGGACACTCCTCTTAAGCCAAACCATGAACTAACTTGCCAAATCAAGCTCCTTGGACCACAAACAAAACCTATAAATCAATTTAGGAAACAAAAACACTAAATCTCTTACCTCAAAACAAAAAAACAAGTGAGATCAACCCAAGTAAGCCAAGCTCAACAACATAAGGGTTCCTCTAGGTCTCTTATAGTTTATGTAGGGTTGTCGGGAGCCAAATAATACAACAGAATTAATCAAAATCACTCTAAAATCCATGTGAAAAGGGGTAATCCAAGTGATTAAAATTTTTGTACCTTTGTATGTTAAAATCACCTACTCAACTGTTGAGCTAAGTCATAAAACTTGAACAGTTAATTTGTTCAAGTTCTTTAAGGTATCCACATGAACAAGTTGTGTAATGTCCCTAACCTCGAATGAGGTCCTCATAGGAAGACTATGGAACAAAGTTCCATACTAGTTACAGTTGCCTAGTTAATTACTTGTCCCATTTTAAAACTTTTCATGCATCTAGTTATTAACCTACAATGCACCATGCATGCTCTTGCTTCGGCTTAAATTTCAATTTAAGAAAATGAATCAAAATCATTGCCACAGCTCTTATAAAACATAAACAAACCACAAGTCAAAGCATAAAACATAAGTGTATTTACTACAAGTAATAACCATGCACGTGTTGTAGGGTTTCGGGAGCCAAACAAGTGCAGTAGAATATGACTGCAACCCTTTAGGATCCAAGTGAAACGGGGTAAACCGGGTGTTCGAAAGTTTTCATACTTAATTTTGGTTGAGATCTTTCACCCAACTGTTGAGTCGAATCACAAAACCTGAACAGTTTACATGTTCAAGCTTTCTATGGTATCCATATGAGCCTCTCAGGATCACCACGCCTTCACTACGTCCTAGTAAATACATTTCTCTTGTGCTCACAGTGCTAGCTTGCGTCCTCCAAGGAATAGCAAGAGAAGAGTGCGGCTGTCACTTTTGGGAGGCTAGGGCAAGGGCTACGAATTTCTCACTATATGATGTATTTATAGTGAAACTTAACTTCTAGGCCTAATGGGTTTCAAAGCCCTAATCTAATTAGATTTAATTTCGAGCTTAATAATGGCTTAACTTTTGGCCGAATTATTAACATAAAATTATCATGAAACCATAACCCAAATAAATTAGCTCATGCACTCAAATAATCCAAATAGGCTTTATGTGTATGACCCAATAGGCTCTTAGCACGTTGGCAATGTTCATAAATCACATTTATGATCATAAGCAATGAGCAGTGTCTAGCAATACATCATTACTACCCAAGTGACAAGATCATCGGTGATTCGACTAAACCTTTATGATCATTATCCGTATATGCTATTGTCCATTTGTCCAAGATATCAAGACTAAGCACGAGACATGGAATGTGTCACTATCGTATAGCTCAATCTTTGGTTTATTAATTACTGAGTAGACCAACTTAAATTGATGACATTGATATTGTATATCAACTTATCTGAGCATGGCCATGCATTTTCTTAGTCTCACTCTATCAAGGGGCCCGAAGATATCACTCTCATTATATAGGAAGGACAAATCTCATCTTGATCATATAGAACTCTCCACATGATACGTGACATACCCAATGACTTCCCTCAAGTTGACTCAGTTACGAGCAACAAAGGGAAGTATCAAAGTATGTGACTCACATGTAGGGAACTTTGAGGACTTTATGTCAAAGGACTACATATACATGATCATTATGAGAATCACTTATGACACTCTATAACGATCTATGTAGCGTTCTCATGGTGGGTCAATCCAGTACACAAGTTCTTCAACTTGTACCCATATGTAGACTACATATATCATATTAGTCTCCACATATGCTAGTCGTTATGTATTATTGTAACCCGCTCCATGATAATGCTACACTAGGGACATTTAAGAATATCATTATTCTGGGGTTATAATTATGTTTACTACATTACGCAAAAAAGAAAAGCAAACATAATTACTAAATTAATGCCTTAATAAAATGTCATGACTCAATGTGTAAAAAATACAATCATCTCATAATTGGCTTTTGGGCATAATACTAACAATCTCCCACTTGCACTAAAGCCAATCATCCATATATCTAATACCAATGAACCTAGAATGACTATCATGCTTCTGTTGCATAAGGGGCTTTGTCAATGAATCAGCAATGCTGTTGTCTGTTAAAGTCCTGCATATCCTTACATCATGCTTCTCGATGATCTCCCTAATGAGATGATACCATCCGAGTATGTGTTTGGATTGCTAGTGAGATCGAGGTTCCTTAGCCTGTGCGATTACTCCATTGTTGTCACAATAGAGCTTTATCGGGTTGGCAATGCTTGGAACCACTCCAAGTTCTGTGATGAACTTCTTGACCTAAACTACCTCCTTCGCAGCATCAGATGCGGCAATGTACTCAGATTTTGTTGTAGAGTCGGCTACTGTCTCTATCTTTGAACTATTTCAGCTCACAGCACCACACCAATACAAAACACATAATCAAATTACGATCTAAAATCATCCTTATCGGATTGGAAGCTAGCATCGGTGTAACCCCTTACAACAAGCTCATCTTCGCCCCCAAAGACAAAGAATATATCCTTAGTCCTTCATAAGTACTTAAGGATGTTCTTAACAGCTGTCCAGTGACTCTCACTGGGGTTCAATTGGTACCTATTCATCATGCTCAAGACATACAAGACACCCAGATGAGTACATATCATGGCATACATGATAGATCCAATTGATGAGGCATATGGAATCTTAGTCATGCGCTTTCTCTCCTCAGATGTACTCGGACACTGAGATCTAGAAAGAGTTATACCATGTGACATAGGCAAGAATCCTTTCTTGGAATCTTGCATGCTAAACCTCTTTAGCACCTTATCAATGTATGTACTTTGACTTAGGCCGAGCAATTTTCTAGATCTATCTCTATAGATCCTAATGCCTAACACATAGGTTGCTTCACCTAAGTCCATCATAGAGAAAAATTTCCCCAGCCAAGTCTTCATAGACTATAGCTCGAGAACATCATTCCCAATGAGTAGTATGTCATCTCCATACAACACCAAGAAGACAATAGTGCTCCCATTAACCTTCTTGTAGACACAAGGTTCATCTTCATTTTTGATAAAACCAAACTCTTTGATTGCTTCATCAAAATGAAGATTCCAAGTTCGAGAGGCTTGCTTCAGTCCATAAATGGACCTTTACAACCTGCACACTTTATTAGCATTCTCAGGAGTGACAAAAGCCTCAGACTGTGTCATGTACACACCCTCAAGTAGCTTTCTATTTAGGAATGTAGTTTTGACATCCATTTGCCATATCTCATAATCATAGTGTGCAACAATAGCCAATAAAATTCGGATGGATTTAAGCATGACAACTAGTGAAAACGTTTCATCATAGTCAATACGAATGAATTTGCTTGAAACTTTTTGCAACCAATCATCGCTTAAAGGTAATCACATTAACATCCATGTCAGTTTTCTTCTTGAAAACCCAATTGTGGTTTTAACCCTTCAGGTGGATCAACCAAAGTCCATACATGGTTTTCATATATGGATTCTACCTTGGACTTCATGGCCCTGACATAACTTGTTGGTAGGTTGTGGGCTCATCCTGATCCATGAGCATCACATCACCAGTGTGAGTCATGAGAAATCCTTATCTCTCAGGCTCACACTGAATCCTACTAGACCTACATGGGCTCTGTGCTACAGGAACAGACTCTTGAACCAAAACATCTTATGGTGTCTGTTCAAGTTCCATTTCATGTTCGATGTCCCCTTGTTGTTCTTGAATTTCTTCAAGTTCTACTTTCCTCCCACTGCTTCCTTTAGAGATAAACTCTTTCTCTAGAAAAACACCAGTTCGAGCAACAAACACTTTTTTGCACAGAAGGATTGTAGAAATAGTAACCCTTTGTTTCTTTGGAATACCCAACAAAGAGACATTTAAGAGATTTGGGCCCTAGCTTGTTAGAGGATTGACATTTCACATAAGCTTCATAGCCCCAAATCTTCATAAAAGACAAATTGGGATGCCTCCAAATCCATATCTCATATGGTGTCTTTTGAACCAATTTAGATGTAACTCGGTTTAGTGTAAAAGTGGCTGTCTCTAAAGCATGTCCCCAAAAGGAGTTTGAAAGGTCAGCTTGACTCATCATAGATCGAACCATGTCTAATAGAGTTTGATTTCTCTTTTTAGATACACCATTCCATTAAGGTGTACCAAGTGGAGTGAGTTGTGATACTATACCACACTTCTTTAAATAGTCAAGGAATTCTCAATCCAAGTATTCTCGACCTCGATCTGATTGAAGTACTTTGTTACTCTTCTCGAGTTGGTTCTCTACTTCATTCTTGAATTCTTTGAACTTTTCAAAGGAATCTAACTTGTGTCTCATGAGGTACACATAGCCATATCTATTGAAGTCATTAGTAAAGGTAATGAAGTATTGGAAACCTCCTCTAGCATGTGTAGACATAGGTCCACATACATCATTATCTATGAGTGCTAGTAAGTCCTTAGCCCTTTCACTTTGCCCTATTAATGGGTCTTTTATCATTTTTCCCAATAAACATGACTTATATGTCTCATATGATTCAAAATCAAAAGAGTCAAAGAGTCCATCCTTATGGAGCTTGGATATGCGGGTCTCATTTCTATGGCTAAGATGACAATGCCAGAGATAGGTCGGGTTCAAATCATTCAATCTAACCTTTTTGGTATTCAAATTATAGATTGGATTTTTGAGTTCTAGAACATACAATTCATTGCTAAGTTAAGCACTACCATAAAATATTTCATTCAAATAAATAGAACAACATGTGTCCTTTATTATAAATGAAAAACCTTTCTTGTCCAAACAAGAAACAGAAATCAAATTTTTACTAATAGTAGGCACAAAGTAACAGTTGTCTAATTCTAAAACTAATCCGCTAGGTAAAGTGAAAACATAAGTCCCTACGGCTAGGGCAGCAACCCTTGCTCCATTTCCAACACGTAGGTCCACTTCACCTCAAGCCAATCTTCTACTCCTACTTAGATCCTTCACATTTTCATAAATGTGAGATCCACATCCAGTATCCAATACCTAAGATGAGGAAGTAGAAAAGTTAGCCTTTATAACAAAAATACCTGAAGTGGAAGTCTTACTTCCCTTTTCCTTAGCAAGTTCTGCAAGATAAAGCTTGTAATTGCACTTCCAGTGTCCAGGTTGCTTAAAATGGAAGCACTCCCCTTCCTTTGCCACTCCACCAGATGGTTTCAATGTAGTTGAAAAAAAACTAGCAACGGACTTTCCTTTAGCTTTGTTCTTCTTCTTGTTGGCTTTTCCCTTTCCTTTGCCCTTTTGAACAATCAAAATGGGCTTAGCCTTCTTAAGGTTTTGCTCAGCAGTTCTTAACATGTTAAGCAATTCAGGGAGGGGCTTGTCAAGGTCATTCATGTTATAGTTCATGACGAACTCATTGTAGCTTTCGGACAACAATTGTAAGACTACATCACCAGCCAACTCTTTCTGAAAAGCAAATCCCAAACTCTCAAAATTCTCAATGTACCCAATCATCTTGAGCACATGAGGACCCACGGGACTTCTCTCAGACATTTTACAGTGAAACAATGCCTTAGAGTTCTCAAACCTCTCATACCCAGCTTACTCTTGGAAGAGCATTTTAAGATGTTCGATTATATCGAATGCCCCCATGTTTTCATGTTGCTTCTGAAGCTCAGATTCCATGGTAATAAGCATGAGGCAAGCAACTTCCAAAGCATCATCAGAATGCCTCTTGTGAGCATCTCTTTAAGCTCTTAGAACAGTGGGAGCAGGCTCATTCGGAATGGGCTGCTCTATGACATAAGCCTTTCTTTTTTGCTTGAGGACTATCCTCAAATTTCAGTACCATTTGAGAAAGTTGGTCCCATTTAGTTTTTCCTTTCCAAGGATTGATCGCAACGAAAGTGTTGATATGTTTTGTGCCATGATTATCTACAACAGTAAATATGCAGTGTAAGAGTCATGCATTTTAATTCATTTAATAAGGACTTTTATTAAACGATACTCGCACTATTTTACTCAAAATAATAACCCTTGATATTATTTTGGAACACCTCGGCGTTAAGGTATTCTAGTGGGCCAAGATCCATATTTCACCACACCCTGAGTCAGCTTTGACTTTTCTCTCAAGTTATAGTTATTTAGTTTTGCAACTCCTTGCTAATTGCATCTCATGCAACTCTTGGATAGTTGGGTGAACAACACTTGTCCAAGTTCATCTCATGAACGTAAGCCCAACCCTATGCATCTAAGTCCCCAATCCTATTGGGATAACTTAGATAAGTCAGACCCAAAGTTAGCATTTTGGATATCACTATTATCTCATCGCGCCTTACTAAGATGAACATAGATGCTTTGCTTTGGCAAACCCACCCAATGTTGATCAAAGTCTTGACGAGTGCCAACATTTGGAAGGCATCATATTTAATGACTTAACATTTGGTTTAAGGGATTTTCTTTTTTATCTCACCAATTATTATCCCCGATTGTCTTATATATGCATCACATACAAATATAAAACATGTATCTTAACAATAAAGTAAACGTGACATGGTTATAGCCCAAACTATGTGATATTCTCAAGCCAAAAAGAATATCATAAATGCCTAAGAACAGAAAAGGATCTTCATAAGCTCTTTTTCCTCCTTGCTTGGTTGCGCTTTTGTTGTCACCTCTTTGGACACACCACCTTGGACGATCCCATATTGTACCATTACATCAATAATAGAAACCTCAAGTTACATTTGAGGGGAGTAAGGTGAGAAGAGAATGTACAATGAGGATAACAAGAGTAAGGCACGACTCCTAGACCATATTTACAAGTACAATCAATCAAGGGCTATAACCATGCACCATGCTACAACCACCAATTAGCATAACATGTCAAATCTCATTCAACAAAAATGCAAGCCAATTAATGCGTGTCAATTAACTAGTTTTTATTTATGTGGCACTTCGCATACGACGGTTCCGCTAATCGGTCAACGAGCGAGGTCAAGGGGAGTCGCCCTTATAGGGGGTTACGAGGAGGCAACGCCCCTTGGCACAAAATTTTTTTGTACAATTATGTTGCCCAATATCTTCTATTTTAAGCAAGAAAGCATCTGAGACCACCTTCATTCGAGCCACCAAAAGAACTTTGCTTTCGGTGCCCAAAAGCCTTAATCTAATCCATGCTAGGGTTTTGCAACTATTGCAAGAATCCTAATCCATATAGGTATCTCATACCAATTTGTGTCATTTCTTCATATATCTTAAACATTCATTACAAGTTCCGGTTTCATGCATCATGAATCAATCTAATTAATCATGATCGAAAGCAACCAAACACACAATATCATGCGATTCAACATTCAATCCCGATTTAGGGTTTCACCAGTAGCTCTGATACCGCTGTAGGGTTTCGGGAGCCAAACAAGCACAGCAGAATATAACCGAAACCTTCAACGACTAAGTGAAATGGGGTAAACAGGATGTTTGAAAATTTTCATACCTAATTTTGGTTGAGATCTTTCACCCAACTGTTGAGTCAAATCACAAAACCTGAATAGTTGACATGTTCAAGCTCTCTATGGTATCCACATGAGCCTCTTGAGATCACCACGCCTCCACCATGTCCCATTAGATGTGTTTCTCTTGCACTCACAGTACTAGCTTGCATCATTCAAGGAAAAGCAAGAGAAGAGTACGACTGTCATTTTTGGGAAGCTAGGGCAAGAGCGACAAATTTCTCACTATATGATGTATTTATAGTGAGACTCAACTTCCAGGCCTAATGGGTTTCACACCCTAATCCAATTAGGTTTAATTTCAGGCTTAATAATGGTTTAACTTTTGGGCTAATTATTAACACGAAACTATCATGAAACCATAACCCAAATAAATTAGTCCATGCACTCAAATAATCCAAATAGGTTTTACATGTGCAACCCAATAGGCTCTTACCACATTGGCAATGATCATACACATTTATGATCATAAGCAATGAGTGGTGTCTAGCAACACGTCATTATTACCTAAGTGACAAGATCGTCGATGATTCAACTAAACCTTTATGATCATTATCCGTATATGCCATTCTCCCTTTGTCCAATATATGAAAACTAAGCACGAGACATGGAATGTGTCATTCTCATATAGCCTAATCTGTGGTTTCTTGATTACTGAATAGACTAACTTAAATTAATGATATTGATATCATATATTAACTCATCTGAGCATGGCCATACATTTTCTTAGTCTCACTTTATCAAAGGGTACGAAGATATCACTCATATTATATAGGAGGGACAAATCTCATCCTGAACATACAAAACCTTCCGCATGATACGTGACATACCCAATGACCTCCTTAAAGTTCACTCAGTTACAAGCAACAAAGGGAAGTATCAAAGTATATGACTCGCATGTAAGGAACCTTGATAACCTTAGGTCAAAGGACTACATATACATGATCACTATGAGAATCACTTATGACACTCATATAATGATCCATGTAGCATTCTCATGGTGGGTTAATCCAATACGCAAGTTCTACAACTTGTACCCATATGTAGACTACATATCTCATATTAGTCTCTACATATGCTAGACGTTATGTATTATTGTAACCTGCTCCATGATAACACTAGACTAGGGATATTTAAGAATATCATTATTCTAGGGTTATAATTATGTTTATTACGTTACATAGAAGCAAAACAACAAACATAATTACCGGATTAATGCCTTAATAAAATGTGATGACTTAATGTGCAAAAATACGATCATCTCATGACTGGCTTTTGGGCACAATACTAACATGTGCATCATTACATAAGTAAAGACTATGCACATGCCCAAAAGCAACTAAAATACTACTCGACTGAGAGACATTTGAGGCTAAACTAGCATACATACGTATATTGAAAGACTACTACTGAGATCCATGGTCCATTATGCTCGTCCTTGTGCCATTAGCCTCTGAAATGCTGCAAGAAAATTATAGTTAGGACAACACATAACCAGCAATAAACTAGAATTGATAATGGTTCATTAGGTGGTTACCTACAACACAAGTACTAGCTCGACAACCCCCCCCAAGGTCGCCAGTTCTTTATAAATTTAATCTGTACAACAACACTAAAGGGAATGAGAATCCAAAGATTCCTAGTGAGGGATTCGGGTACCTACAAAGAAACATTAAAACTTGCAAACAAAAACCTGAGGACATTCATATATATAATATATGAAATCTACTATGGGCCTTGTACAGTTTGAGGCCTAACATATGCGTATATATTGGAGTCCCTTGGGACCCTACATGTTCCTAGTCCTCGCATGGATGTTACCCTATGCCTAGTGAGTTCTTGGCCCTTAACTCTCACCTAGCAAGCTCAGCTTGCTGACACCCTAGTGAGCTTAGCTCACTAGTTAACCTTCCCTTTGTTGTTGTACAAGTGAATATCGTGGATGCTCTTTGCTTGAGTTCTGATGAACTCACTAGGTGTACCAGGCTCCCACATAGTGCCTCAAGCCATTGGCTTGTCTAGGCTACTATGGTAGTAAGCCTCCACCCAACTAGGTGCATTAGGCTCCCACTTGGTGTCTCAAGCTAATTTGCTTGCCTAGATCACCAAAGTACTAAGCCTTGCCCATTTAACCTACCAAGGATGCACTAAGCTTTCACTTATGCCTTAAGTCACAACTTAGCTAGGCCACAAGTGTACTAAGCCTTCATCGCTGGTGCTTCACTATTCACCATTACTTGGTTCACACTATTATGGTAAGATTTATTATGGATGGACTTAATTTACTAGGTTCCATAAAACCCCTCACATGCACTAGGGTTTTTCATTGGTGTCTTAAGCTCGAAGCATCCAACTAGACTACTAATGGTGCTAAACCCCCTCAACCTTTTCTAATGGCCTTATTATAGTGCTCCGAGCTCCTCCTAGATCACTTTCCTTCATGCTTTCTTTGCACCCAAGAAAACTTGATTTATGTGCTAATGCTTTAAGAAGTTATAGGGGTTACTAAGGTACCATTGGTCATCTTCCACCCTATGGCCCTTTAAACACTCATTAACCCTTCACTTTCAAGCAAAATATAGAAAAACCTAGGCCAATTTAGCCTTGAGTAAAACCATGAAAGTTGTAGATCTTTCTCTTACCTTCGTATGAAATATTGAATCACCTCAATCGAATACCTGATTAAAAAGTTATGAGAGAAATACTACAGCATGTCAATACTATTAAGTGCTGGCACCTAGGTGTGGGAAGCGGCGCTGAGGTGCTAGAAGCATTTTTCTCTCGGATTCCAAATGGGGTGCTAGGCGCTAGGCCCCCAAGCCCTGCACTTCTAAACTTCATCCATAGCATGTTTGGAGGCCTCCCCGGCCATCCAAACCTTCATACTTCCCCTCCACAAGCTTCAATTCATGATGACTACTACAATAGGCCATTGATATGCCAAACTAACCAAGTCTTAAGGCTTCAAACATACCTCACTAGCCATGGTTTCACACTAGTCCATTATAAGCAAAATCTACCATAACCTATGCATATCTTCCAAACCACTTGAAACCAACATTCAAGCAACTAAGACATGTATTAGAAGAGTATGTAAACTAAATCCCTTACCTGAATTGAAGAGAACAAGCAAGCAATCAAGCATCCACACCAAGAAAGTGGGTTCCACTAAGGGTTCCTATGGTTCCAAATAAAACCAACACATAAGGCACTAATTCAAGCTCATGGAAGCTCAAGAAACCAAGAACAACAAGAAAACAGCAGGATCAAAACGTTACCTAAGCTCTCAAGCATGAAAAATGCGATCCAATGCTCACCACACGAAAACCATGCAAAAGGAAGCCCTTTCATGCATATATACCTCATGGGGCTTTGATTTCCACAAAGAATTGAAGAGAAATTGAAGTTTTGGCTATGGAATTTAAAAGAAGAAAGAGAGCTATGGGTTTGGGAGGTTAGGGATGATGAATAGTAGCCGCTAATTCCTTGACAATGGTTTAAATAGCAATTTTTTTAATTTAGTTCTTTAACTTTTGTTATTTTTGAAAAAGAACCCTATGCTCAAATAGTAACACTAGCTTAGGCAATTTTGTCCTACACTTTCGTTTCTTGTTACTTAGGTCCAAAAAAATAACTCATGAGCTTAAATACCGATCCTATCACCTCGGGGTACAAAATAACCATTTTGCCCCTAGTGACACTTAAGTGCCAAAATGACCTAGGAACCGCCTAACCCTTAATAGTCTTTTTTGACTTGCTAACTCAAACTAATTGAGGCATTGAACAAGGGATTCTAACTTGTTTAACAAGTCTTACCTGACCGTTGAAGGTCTGCCACCTAAAGGGCCGTAACAAGTTGTACCACCACACCTTGATGGCCGAAATGTGGCCACATTAGTTACCTAAGGTCTTCGGGAAAGAAGGGAGCCAGACACCCGAGGAATATCACCTCGGGAGATCGCCGGTACCCACCCTGGGAAATCAACAGACCACCTCCCTCATAAGGGCGACCGAACTAACCTCGGAAACAGCTGACACACCGAAGTACCAGCCCTACTCCGGGAAAAGACCCCAACTACGAAGACGGACTTCGGCCAAGGGGACCCCGGAGGTACGGCAGAGGACCATCCAGGAGCCTCTGACACTTCGACCGTACGCCTTGCACGGCGCCCTCACGTGTGCTCTGACAAAGTGACATACCCCCCGTCTTGTCATATCGAGGAATGATTGCTGCAGCCCATGGCTCGAGGAGCCTGCAGACGACCAAGGGACCCCATGCCCAGAAGTACAGACATCATCCAACCATACACGTGCCACAATCTTAAAGGCTCATTTCCTCCTTCAAATACGCCAGGCACATGAGAAAAAGGGGGCTCTCCGACCGGAGAAAAAATGGGATACTCTTCCCTCCCCGCCTGAATACTCTCCCTCTAGCTCTTCAGCCCACAGAAGGACACACCAAGTGCGCGTTTCATGTGCTCATTATGCTACTTCCTCCTGGAAACAGGCACTGACTTGGGCGTCGGAGGTTCCTCCCAAGAAAAAGACTCCGGGGACCTCCTAACCCCAATTTACTGAGTGTTTCAGCTAGGTATCCTTGGAGGATCCCTGTTCCGGGCTCCCCGTCACACCGTAGGAACTTTCCTTCACTTCATCACCACGGGACCAAGGAGCTGCCGGCATTCACTTCAGGCGATCCATCTGGAACATCAGCCCTTTGCCGGGACCCCCTGCTGCTCTCATCACTGCACACACTGTAGATGCTGGCTCCGCACAACCGGACCGCATCATTTTGGCACCGTCTATGGGAAATCACTACCACGTTGCCGAAGTTGGAAGTTTGGCGTTCTAAGGAGGAGGGATTGCCGAAGTCCCCGTCCGCGCCAAAAATTCAACGGGCAATCGAACAATGGCAGCAGGGATTTACCTGCCTAGGGGTAAATGCCCTCTGATTACTACCAGAAGGCTTCCTGCGTGAATACCCATGCCTTGTCATGGTCGAAATAACGCAGTAGTCAAGCCAAAGAAGGCCCCAGCAAAGGGCAAACCAAAGCCCCTCCGCAGCGTTACCTCGTTGAGGGGAAAGGTCCCGTGTCAAGCCATACAAGCGTGGGAAGCGGAGAATTAACGAGATGAGTCCTCAGCGGGAGACATGCCCCTTCGGAATATGACCTACGGTAGAACCAGGGTCAGGATGACCCAAACCTCCCTGAAGAATCCTGCACCCGAGGAAAAATTGCCACCTCCTCGATAACAAAGTCAACACCCATTGCTCGGAGAAGTCGTCTATGACTTGACTAAACGGGCAGAGGGTACCGATTCTATTTCTCTGGACATGCCATCACTGTCCGAAGTAACCTGCCTCTGCGTGATGTCACAAAGAAGGGCAAGAGCAGTTGGAAAAGACTATCAAAATGGTACATTAAGCTCGAAAAGTACCACGTCACGTATGAATATAGAGGGGCAGTAAACATCCAGGTGCTGGCAAACTGCATCGCCGAAATTCCAAAGGAAGGGAAGGCTGGAACCAATAAGGGAGACAGAGCGCAGGAAACTCTTTGCCAGTGGAACCCCCAGCGCAGAACGTCAGGACGCCGGGATACCCCCTCGACGGCCCAAAAGCAGGAAGGCCACCGAAACGATCAAATTTTGATCACCAGAAGTGTTGGGACGTCTAAGTATGGCAACGCTAGGTATAACGACCTCGCACAAAAGGCTGAAAGATCCTCGGAACCAAAGGATCCCAAGCGGCAGACAGTGCAAAGACGTTCCGGGTGATGTTTCCCGATTAAGGGAAAACCATGCAGGCTAAGGTACGCAACTCCGTTATTAATATATATCGGTAAAAAAGGTGTGGGGCAATTCGTCCAGGAAATGTGAAAATGACCAAGAACGAACCAGCACCCGAAAACTGCCTTCTCAGCGGATAACCTCGGAGAAAGTACACCACCGAGCCGCTCCTAACATCACCCGAAGATGTGAAGTAAAGAACTACTTCACTGAGCAGGGTAGGGCAGAACACCTAGCAACCATGCCAGCAAAAAGTGCACGAAAAGTTCATCTGGAAGAACGTAATATGCTAATTTAGCATACCAATGGTAGTACTGGCCAATAATGATTTCCACCCTATAGATAAAGGATTTCAAAGAATCCGCATCAGCTCCGGCATAAGAGAAGCACTTCGGCCTACTAGCTCAACTTCCGAACAACAGACAGGCAAGGTGGCCAAAAGAGCTATAAAAGGAACTGCAAAAGAGGTTGGAGAAAAGCAAGGGGAAAATAGCCAGGAAAATTACCCAAAAGAGCCATGGGGGAAACACCTTTCTTACTTATCTCTAGTACGAAGGCCTTTATCCATTTGAAGTAGCACGGCCACCTGATAGAATGCAAGTGTTCGATGGGAAAGGAAACGGCCTCGGGTTGAGAAGTAAGCTCGACCTAATTGCCGAACGCGAAAGAGAGGCCGAGCTCAAAAGAATAGCCCCTCAGCAGGAGGTGGCCATAAGTGCAAATCTGCAGAATGGGCTGAAAAGAATGACAAAAGGTGACCTCATCCTCCGAAAGGCCGAGTTTGAAGGTACCTCGGCCATGTGCGAGTAGACAAGGTCCAAAAGGGAATATACAAGCTTGATGGCGCCAAATGAGGATAACTAAAAAAGGCGTAGCATTCAGATGTCTTAAAAGAATTCTATACTTAGAATTCTAGACAAGAAAGTGTACAAGAGAAAAATTCTCTAAAGTACAGAAGTTCTCCTCTATGCGAAAGCACCCGCTCGACGAAGCTGAAGCACGCATTCCCGAAGGTCATGTTTCCCTAGTTAATTGGGCAACACGCCCAAAAAAGGGGGAAGTCTGTCGAATATGGCCGATGAAAGCAGGCTAGAATTGGCCTAAGGGAACTTCGCTAATAACAAACACGTGCCCAAAAGATCGGTGGGAGAAACGAACGAGAAAGGGTTTTCCCAAACTCCCCTGACTGAAAATGGTCGGGAAAAGATGGAAAATGAAAAGGGTTTTCCCAAACTCCCTTGACTGAATATGGTCGGGAAAAGATGGAAAACGACAAGGGTTTTCCCAAACTCCCTTGACCGAATATGGTCGGGAAAAGATGGAAAATGATAAAGGGTTTTCCTAAACTCCCTTGACCGAATATAGTCGGGAAAAGATGGAAAACGAGAAAGGGTTTTCCCAAACTCCCTTGATCGAATATGGTCGGGAAAAGATGGCAAATGATAAAGGGTTTTCCCAAACTCCCTTGACCGAATATGGTCGGGAAAAGATGGAAAATGATAAAGGGTTTTCCCAAAATCCCTTGACTGAATATGGTCGGGAAAAGATGGAAAACGACAAGGGTTTTCCCAAACTCCCTTGACCGAATATGGTCGGGAAAAGATGGAAAACAATAAAGGTTTTCCAAAATCCTCTGACCGAAGGTGGTCGGGAAAAATCCCTTGATCGAAGATGGTCGGGAAAAGATGGAAAACGAGAAAGGGTTTTCCCAAACTCCCTTGACCAAATATTAGCCGGGAAAAGATGGAAAATAATAAAGGGTTTTCCTAAACTCCCTTGACCGAATATGGTCGGGAAAAGATGGAAAACAAGAAAGGGTTTTCCCAAACTCCCTTGACTGAATATGGTCGGGAAAAAATGGAAAACGACAAGGATTTTTCCCAAACGCTCTTGACCAATGGTGGTCGGGAAAAGATCGTAAGCGAAAAGCGTTGCGAGGTCCCTGGACCGAATGTGGCCAGGATCAGTGGAAAAGATCGCTCGAAATATTGATTACACAGAACACTTCGCCAAATTATGAGAATTTATTAATCAAAATGCTGATGTAGGGAGAAGGTTACAAAGAAAAGAAAAATACAAAGGAAAAGAATAAGGAAAAAAGTCCCAGGATATCTAGGGGGCCTCAGCGTCATGAGAAGCTCCAGCTCCGCTGTCTTTGGCCAATGGCTTCGGAAATGAAGCAAGTGACAAGTTGAGAAGCTCTATCTTTGACCAAGCCCACCGAGGACCCTCGGGAATATCCAGGGCTGCCAAAAAAGAGAGGTCAAGGTCTGGATACTTCTTGTGAAACTGATGACGGGCTAGGCAGAAACCATCCTGAAAAGCAACCTTTGTTGACTGGACAGCTTTATCCCTAGCCACGTCTAAGTCATCCGCCTCGTTCTGAAGATCTGAGACCTGCTTTCGAAGGTCTGCAACCTCCTTCTCCAACTCTTGTACCTTCTTCTTGTTCTTTGAGTCCTTCTTCGGCATGATGACCTCAGACCGAAGCTTGGCATTGTCCTCCTTCACCATGTCGACCTCGGCTCGGAGGTTGGCATTATCAGCAGTAGACATCACCAAAAGAGCAGTCTCTTCCTCCTTCTCCTTTAGAATGGCTTCATTGGCTGAGGATAAGCTCACAAGCTCCGCACCGAGGACGGCCATCTTATGAGAGAAGTCTTTTATAAGGTTCTGCTGGCTCCTCAAAAACTCAGCCCGGACAGCAGCAACCTTCTCCCTGGCTATCCGGCTCAATTCGGTGCTGGTCAACGCCGCGTTGGCACAAAAAAGCTTGGTCATCGCCAGCTCACTCTCGGCCCGAGCTCGCGCCGAAGACTGCTCTACCATCCACACCTGAAGGTATTCACTATACCCCAGGAGCTGCAAAAGAAAGGATACTTAACAAAATTTACAAGGAAAGCCAAAATACAGAGATGAGGAAGTGGGAAGAAAAGTAAATGGGCCAGGAAAATTACCTGGGCAGCGTGTTCAGAGATCTTGGCAACAAGAGTACCCTCGGAAGAACACTCCTCGGCAACCACCTTGGAGGAAGCTTGAGTGAGCACACCCCTCGCCATCTGGGGAACCATCTCCCGGCAGTCTTCGGAGAACAGATTCATGTCCTCCATGAAAGACCAGAATGGCTCCCTTGGGATTTTGTCCTTCGGGATGAAAGAATCCCGAAGGGCCTGTCTTCGAGCATGATCAGTCACCCAGACTAGGGGCGCCAAATCCTCTGAAAAAATGAAAATATAAGTTAGATAAAGCTCCCAGTGGTACAAATCGAAAGTATCAAAGAGCAAAGAGGCAAAGAGGCAAAACGTATGGAACCCCAGCAGTATCATTGTTGGAGTCTGGGATCTCTTCTACGATGGTGGGAATGTGTTTCCCTTTATCCTTTAGGCGTTCCTCCAATTCCTCAGCAGTAAAATCACCTGCCAAGGCACTTAAAGGGATCACCGATGCGGTAGGACTCGGCATGGTGGCAAAAGTAAGCGCTCTCGCAGGAACCTCGGTAGAAACTTCGGCCCCGGCGAGAGTCTCAAGCGGGATAGAAGATGCAATGATATGTTCAGTCTCCGCCGCATCCTCCGAGGGTGGAAGAAGGATGTCCTTCTTCGTCTTCTTCGTCTTCGATGATGAAGATGGCCCGCTCCCAGAAGTCTTGCACCTCTTGGTAGCACCCTTCTTCGTTTCTTCCCCCTTCTCGGCCTGGCCAAGAAAAATGGACTTATAGTAGGCAGCAGAGTCGTCACCCATTTCTGAAAAAGGGAAGGAACGTTAGTGCAAGCTTACGAAGACAAAGAATCCTGGAAATTTTGAAAGAAAGATCACTTTCAAAAAACTAGGGGAAGACACCAGGGGAAAATGACTTCGGGACAGAGGAAAGCGACTTCGGGAAGCGTTAAACCAAAAAATCAAAAGGACTCTGAAGCAGAACTCACCAAAAGCCTTGCCAAAATCTGGATTTCTGGACACTATCGTGAGAAACAACCGGAAATCGCTCCGCCGTAACAATGGCGCCGGAAAAGGGCAGAAAAAAGGCTCTACAGCAGATGAGAGCTAAAAATAAAGTGGGGCAAAAATAAAGCAGAAGGTGTTTATATAGAGCAAGGGGAAGCCACAACTGTCGCGTGAAGGTGAAACGTCGCCATAATTACCTCCCGCGCACGACAAAACGCACCTTTCCCAGTCAGCTCTTGCCACGTGCCACCCATCGCGAAAAATCTGGGCGCGTTCTCTGATATTCTGAAAACCCGGACGCATCACCCAGAACTGACACACCTAGTTTCAAGACGTGACGGTTCACTGGCCAATGGCAGGAAGAGCGAGAAAGTTGGAAGAAGATGGACGCCTCGAGAGCACCAAAGGACGGACAGGTGGCATTCGCCCGAACAAGGCACTTCCCTTGGGTGGCGAAGATATTTTCCTTGAGAACGACATACTCCGGGTCCTGAAAATAGCCCACAAAAGGAAGCACCAGCCGAAGTTTCCTTTTTCAGCTTTCCAAAGGGGGGCATGTGATGGCCGAAATGTGGCCACATTAGTTACCTAAGGTCTTCGGGAAAGAATGGAGCCAGACACCCGAGGAATATCACCTCGGGAGATCACCGGTACCCACCCCGGGAAATCAACAGACCACCTCCCTCGTAAGGGCAACCGAACTAACCTCAGAAATAGTGACACACCGAGGTACCAGCCCTACTCCGGGAAAAGACCCCAACTACGAAGACAAACTTCGGCCAAGGGGACCCCGGAGGTACGGCAGAGGACCATCCAGGAGCCTCTGACACTTCGACCGTACACCTTGCACGGCGCCCTCACGTGTACTCTGACAAAGTGACATACCCCCCGTCTTGTCATATCGAGGAATGATTGCTGTAGCCCATGGCTCGAGGAGCCTACAGACGACCAAGGGACCCCACGCCCAGAAGTACAAACATCATCCAACCATACACGTGCCACAATCTTAAAGGCTCATTTCCTCCTTCAAATACGCCAGGCACATGAGAAAAATGGGGCTCTCCGACCGGAGAAAAAATGGGATACTCTTCCCTCCCCACCTGAATACTCTCCCTCTAGCTCTTCAGCCTACAGAAGGACACACCAGGTGCGCGGTTCATGTGCTCATTACGCTACTTCCTCCTGGAAACAGGCACTAACTTGGGCGTCGGAGGTTCCTCCCCGGAAAAAGACTCCGGGGACCTATTAACCCCTGTTTACTGAGTGTTTCAGCTAGGTATCCCTGGAGGATCCCTGTTCCGGGCTCCCCGTCACGCCGTAGGAACTTTCCTTCACTTCATCACCACGGGACCAAGGAGCTGCCGGCCTTCACTTCAGGCGATCCATCTGGAACATCAGCCCTTTGCCGGGACCCCCTGCTGCTCCCATCACTGCACAAGTGTAGATGCTGGCTCCGCACAACCGGACCGCATCACACCTCTTCCATAAACTTGGTAAGAGCATTCCTCTTGATGGCCTGCGGCGGCTTCATCGTGTGTCATTGTACGGGTAGGGCAGACTTCTGATGGAGGAGAACACTTTGAGAGGAGATTCCCCAGTGGAGGATACCTGAAATACTTCAGAAAACATAGGTTAGAAGGTCCCCAGTTTGTATTCCCGGGGAGGAGCCTCCGACGCCCAAGTCAGTATTTTTAGATAACTGGATTATGTGCTCTTTTGAGTATTCAAAGAGAACTCTTTTTTCCTCCCTCTCACTAGGATGCTTTCTGGGTGTTTTATAAAGGAGGCGTGCAGAAGCCATTATCCTCTTGTGGTCGTCCCAGATTACGACACGTGTCCGGTGGGATGGGATCCCTGCTTTTCCGGGAACGAAGGGATGCTTATCTCAGCAAAAGTCGCCTGGTTGGCAGCCTAGGCATTCTGAGAGTGTCGTATCGAGGTGTCCCTCTGATGGCGTGCCCCAGTGATAGCGTGTCAGAATGTACTTGGGGGATGACTTTTATGTAGAGGTGTCCGAGGCTCCTTAAATGCTTTGTTCGTACTCTCCGAGGTTACTCTAACGTTTCGGGGAATATATTTCCCGAGGATGGTTCCTCCGAGGGATACTTCTGTTTCCAAAGAGGGTCTGACCGCTCTACCGAGGTTGGTCCTACCATTTTCTAAGGAACCGAGTTCCCTACGTTAGGCCAGGGGAATCGCTCATCCTTCCGACCTCGGCTGGCTGTTTCCCTCTGCCGAAGTCAATACTCCGTCAGGTCTGGGAGCTCGGCCAGTGATGGGCACCTCGGCTATCACATGCCCCCTCCTGGGAGCTCGGCCAGTGATGGGCACCTCGGTTATCACATGCCCCTCCTGGGGAGCCAAAGCGGGGGCTTCGGCTATGTTTTTCGGGAAGGTCCCTTTGCCGATCTGGCGGTTGAAACTTTTCCTGGGAAAGTTGCCCTACTTCGGAAGGCGTCTCCTCGGAGCCGAGGTACTCTCCTCTAGTTTTCTTGATGTCCTCGGAATGCACGTTACTTTTTCTTTTTTTCTTTTTCTGCCGCGGGTCTGTGAATCATCGCGTCCTTTGGCCAGGTGTGTCAGTCATGGGTAACCGTGCCTGGGTTTTCGTGATGTTAGAGGGACATGCCCTGGTTCTTCGCGCCGTGTGACGCGTGGACGCTGTTGGATGGTGAAACAGCTATGCTGGTTACGTCAACCGCACCTCTTCGCCTTCAAGGAGTAATAATGAGGCGGTTACATCTTCAAAGGATGATCATGACGACGTTTCAGTTGTCCTCCTTCGGTCTATATAAGCACCTTCCGTCCCATTTTGTCTCACTCTTTTGTTTTAGCTCTCGTCTGTTCTAGAGCCTTTTCTTGCCCTTTTTCTTTTTCCGGCGGCAGTTCTTACGGCAGAGTGACCTCCAGCAATTCCTTGCAGCGGTGTTTCGCAACCCAGGTTTTAGCAAAGTCTTTGGTGGTTGTTCCCTTTTTGTGGTTTGTCGTTGTTCCTCTATTTCTCCCAAAGTCATCTCTCTTTTTCTTATTTTTTGAAAAATGTCAAATCCGACTCCATTAAGTCCGACTCCATTGATGACTGTGCGCCCTCTTTCTGCAAACCTTGCTTCCCTTGAGGCTTATCCTTGTTCCACTACTTTGGAAAAGATGGAAAAGTGGGTGGCCAAGTACTACCTCCCTTCTTATATCACACCGAGGTTACCTCTCCCGGGATCTTACGGTTACACAGCTTCTTCAGGGGAGGTTACCGTTTACTGAGCTCAGCTGAAAGCCGGTCTTCAGTATCCCCCTCATCGCATGATATGCGAATTCTGCAAATTCCATGGTATTTCCGTGAACCAACTGCCCCCAAATTCTTACTCTTACTTTAATGCTTTCCTCTGCATGTGCGGGGTGTTCGGTATAAACCCCCACTTCCTCTTCTTCATGTAATACTACAAACTCCACCCGGTCCCGAAGGGTGGTTTTTACTACCTCCTTCCCCGAGGGTCCGGGAGTAAGAAGTTCATGTTTACCTTCGACACTAAGGACAGTTGGCGAGGGTGGCAGAAGAAGTTTTTCTTTTTTCGGGTTCCCGAGTCTTGGAGCCATGTGCCTATTACATGGGCTTCGGGGACTTTGAAGGTTGACATCGTCGATCCCCGGAAGCTCCTTACTCCGGTATTGCTTGCCGATTTTGACAGCTTCAACAAATGTATTCGGTTAGTGGCGGACTGGGACTCCGGGGCTCCGTCACGTTCACCCTACCCTTTTCCCATTAAGTGGGATCTTATGTCAGAGGAAGTTCTTCGGGAACTGGGAGTGATAACTGCCCACAAGAGTGACCCCGGCATGCCCATGCCTGTTCTTCCGGGGAAGAAAGCCTGGATAGTCATGCTCCTTCGGCGTGAAATTTCTTATCAGGCTTTTTCCGAGAGTAAGTCATCTTCCAAGGTTTGGCATCTGCTTTCCTTTTGGACTTACACTGATATTTTACCTTTTTACAGAGATGGGCGATCAGTCTGCGGAGTTTTATAAATCACTCTTTGACAGTCAGGCTAAGCGGGGAGAGCAAGTACGCAGGAAGACTTCTGGTAAGAGGAAGAAGTCGACTACCGGCCCTTCTAAGTCCAAGAAGGCCAAAGCTACCACTCCTCCTCCCCCCGAGAACGTAGTTGAGGTGGAAGATCAGTCCTCTGCTCAACTTCCGATGGCCGAGAACCCTTCTTCGGACCCTGACATCCTCGGGGAGACACTGAGTCCTGCCCCTGCTACCGCTATTCCAGTAGAACGAACGTCTGCCCAAGAGTTTGAAGAAGGTAGAAGGAGGAAGGGAAAGAGCATCACTGAGGATGTTCGGGAGGTCAGTTCTGAGGAATGCGTCCCCGAAGTTCCACCAGGTTGGTTCCTTAGCCATTCCGCTACAAATCTCAGTATTTTTCCTATCTACGATTTTTTGGATGAATGGCTAAGGGATGATGTCTTGATGGAACTTCGGTGTGACCTTGCAGAGAACGCCCCTACTACTTCCTGGGTGGAAGCTCATGCCCATCAGAGGGCTCTTCGGGACCGACGGATTCCGCAGGACAAAGTGCCACGGGAGCCTTTCTGGACGTTCACAGAGGACATGGATTTGTTCTCTGAGGATAGCCAGCTGATGGCTCCGCAAATGGCAGCGGGGGTGCTGACTAATGCCACTTTTCAGTCCCTTACCACCGAATGTCCCAACGAAGAGATCCTCGCGGCGAGGATGACCGAGCACGCTGCTCAGGTGATCCTTTCTTTTCTTGTATCTTAGAAAATTGTTCATCTGAGCCATCACTGCCTTTCAATACTTATTTGGTGCCTCTGTTTTCTGTAGCTTTTGGCATATAGCGGGTACTTCCACACCTGGTCAGCGAAACAAACGAAGACCCGCTCTCGGTCTGAAGATTCCCTGCGGAAGACGAAGGAGTCTCTCGCCCAATATGCCCTAAAATATGGCGAGTTAAACAAAATCACGAAGGAGGACCTTGGGAGTCTTCGGGCCGAGGTTGTGTCCAGCAGGTAGGAGCTTCTTACCGACTTCTCAGCCAAGGTTGAAGACCTCGGCTCAAAGTGCGTATCTCTTTCTTTAGAGAATGAGGCCCTTCGGAAGAAGACCGCTCAAGGCGGCGAGGATCTTGCGAAGGCACTCGCTTTGAATGCCGATCTTCAGGCTGAGATTGCATCGCTGAAGAGGAAGGAGACGAAGAGCAGGAAGAGGAAGAAGCTGGAGGAGAAGATTGTCGCGCTAAAAGCTGAGCTGGCGGCTCTTGGCACCGAAAAGGACCGTAGCGAGCAAATGTCGAAGACGTCTTACCAAGATGGTTTTTGCTTGGCTCGTCACCAGGTTCTCGCTCGGCACCCTGGGCTTGACCTTTCTTACTTGTCTGCTTTGGATTTTCCCAAAGAGCCCAGATCTTCATGGTCCAAAGTCAAGTTCCTCAATCTTCCTCCGGCTTGGCCTGTGCCTTTGACTAAGCCATCCGGGGATGATAATGTTGGAGAAACGTTGGATACCCCTGCTTAGTCATAGGCTTTCTTCTTCCTTCTTTGTATTTTTTTCCTTAGAATTTTTTAATGAAGAATTTTTTCCTCCATTCTCCATTCTTTCTTCCGAATATGCCTTCTCAGAAGCTGCTATGATTCTAAGTGTACATTTTTGGCGAACACCTACACTTTATTTTTCGGAAGGAACCTTTTTGGACTCCTTTCTTGTTCGGACGGGTTTTTAAGCTTAGTAAGGAATTTCGTAAGGAAGAATCATCAAGGCATACTCTTTCGGTAATGAGGGCATATTCATCATGTATTTTTACTGACGACTTCGGGGAGGAGTATCTTACAGGCTTTCTTCGAAAAAATGTCTAAGTATAGAATTTTTTCAGAGAGTCTGAATGCCAAGTATTCTTCAACTCTACTCCCTCAATATTACCCAACTTAAAAACCCCTAGGCGAACTTCGTCGAGGACCAAATAGGGTCCACTCCAATTTGCCCGAAGTACCCCTTCTGATGGCCTTCGCTGTTCGAACTCGGCTTTTCGGAGAACGAGGTCTCCTTTTTTGATCTCCTTTTTTCTTACATGTAAATTGGCGGTGCGTGCTATCCGTTGCTGGAAGGCCTTTCTTCTTAACTCGGCCATTTTGCGGTGTTCTTCGAGGAGGTCCAGTTTTGCTCTCAGTCCAAGATCATTTCCTCCTTTATCGAACACCTGTACTCTTATCGAGGGCTGCATGACTTCAATGGGAATAATGGCCTTGGTCCCGTATACGAGCGAGAAAGGAGTCTCTCCCGTGGCTCTTCGGGGAGTCGTTCGGTAGCTCCATAGCACACTTGGAAGTTCTCCTGGCCATTTCCCTTTTGCCTCTTTTAGCCTTTTTTTCAGGCCATCTTTTATTGTTCTGTTAGATACCTCGACCTGCTCATTGCTCTGAGGGTGAGCCACTGGGGCAAAATGTATCTTGACGCCAAGGTCCTTCATGAATTCCTGGAACCCCTTATCCATGAATTGAGTCCCGTTATCGGCCACTATTACCCTCGGAATGCCAAATCGGCATATAATGTTTTTCCATAGGAACTTTTGAGCGTCCTTCACCGAGATTGATGCTAGCGGTTCTGCCTTTATCCATTTAGTGAAATAGTCCACTACGACGATGCAAAATTTTACTCTGCCGGGGGCGTTTGGGAGAGGTCCGATGAGATCAATGGCCTATATGGCGATGGGGCAGGGATAGTCTATTGCATTTATTCTTTCCGAGGGTAGCTTTTGGATACTGGAGTGCCTTTGGTAGTTGTCACATCTTCGGACGAATTGCCTTGCGTGCTTCCTTAGGGTAGGCCAAAAGTAACCTTGGCGGAGTATTACTCCTGCGAGGGCGTCCGTTCCTATATGGGAGCCACACACTCCTTCGTGTACTTCTTCAAGTATTTCTTTGACGTCATCCTCGCCTATACATCTTTGTAGAGGGCTTGCGTACCCTTGTCTGTACAGCTCTTCCCCAATGAGGAAGTACCTTCCTGCACGCTTTCGTATCTTTGCGGCCTCTTTAGGGTCCTCGGGAAGCTCTGAAGTTGCCAAATATCTCTTGAGGGAGTTTTTCCATCCCTCCCCTGAGGTTTTTATGCACATTAACTCCGTGCTGGGGTGTTTTAGTACTTCGGTGGGTTCCTTCGCCTTGGCCAAGGCATCCGCTTGGGTATTATCCCTTCGGGGCACGTTCTTTATGTGCACTGAGTCGAAATCCTCAATGAGTTTCTGAACGAGGTCGTGATACTTGGCCAAAATTGGGTCCTTTGCCGCGTATTCTCCCTTCGTCTGTCGGACTATTAACTGTGAATCACTGTGGGCCACAAGGTTCTTCACACCTACTTTTCTGGCCATTTTCAGTCCGGCTGTGAGGGCTTCATATTCGGCAATGTTATTGGTAACATTAAAACCGAATTTGACCGCTTTAGAAGCTTCCATGCCTTCGGGACCCTGAAGAACTATTCCAGCTCCTTGATGCTCTGCGCCTGACGCTCCATCGACGAAGAGCTTCCATTCTGGGTCAGTCTCTGTTTCTCCTCCCGAGAGTGCTTCGGTATTTTCAATCTCGGGGATCTTAGCTATGAAGTCTGCAAGTTCCTAAGCCTTTATTTCCCTTCTAGGATCGTAAGTAATGTCGTATTCACCGAGTTCGATGCACCATTTTGAGAGTCTTCCCGAATGCTTCACTTTTTTCATCACATCTCGCAGGGGCAAATTACTGCGTACGGTGATGGCGTGTCCTTGGAAGTAGGGTCGCAATCTCCTACCCGCCAGTACTAATGCGTAGATAGCTTTTTGGAGCAACGGGTACCTCGTCTCGGCGCCATGCAGGGATTTGCTTACATAATACACCGGCCATTGTTTCCAGCCTCTTCTTTCACTAAGACGGAACTTACCGTTTTTTCAGTGACTGCAAGGTAAAGGATGAGGGGTTCCCCCTCCCGAGGTTGCCGAAGTGTTGGTAGGCGAGTTAGATAGCTTTTGAGCTCTCCCCAGGCTTTTTGGTATTCTGTATTCCATGGATGTTCCTGGATTCCGGAGGTACCACCTTCCTTGGAGACTTTGGTGAGTACTTTGAAAAATGGGCGACATCGGTCACCATACCTGGGGATGAATCTACTTAGGGAAGTGATTCTCCCGGTAAGCTCTGTATGTCTTTGATAGACGTAGGTGTCCGGAAATTCAGCAGGGCTTTTACTTTCTCAGGGTTAGCGTCTATTCCCCTTTCTGACACCATAAACCCGAGAAATTTTCTTGCATTTACTCCGAACACACACTTTTTGGGATTAAGGCAAATGCCGAACTCTCGAAGTCGTTGGAAGGTTTTGGTTAAGTCGGTGATATGATTACTGGGCACTTTGCTCTTGACTATCATATCGTCGACGTACACTTCCATGTTCCTACCGATCTGTGCGTCAAATACCTTGTTCATCAGTCTTTGGTAGGTGGCTCCTGCGTTTTTGAGCCCAAAGGGCATTCTGACGTAGCAGTAAGTACCTATCTCTGTGATGAATGCCGTTTTTTCCTCATCCTTGGGGTTCATTAGGATCTGATGTTACCCGCTAAAGGCGTCGAGGAAGCTAAGCAGTCCGTACTCGGCATTTGCGTCTACCAGCTGATCTATGGCTGGTAATGGGTAGGAGTTTTTGGACAAGCATCGTTTAAGTTTCGGAAGTCGATGCACATTCAAAGCTTTTCACTACCCTCTTTTGTGGCTATAACCACATTGCTGAGCCATTCGGGGTATTTTACTTCCCTTATTACCCCGGCCTCGATGAGGCGACTAACTTCGGCCTTGACGAAGGACTTTTTATAAGCTGATAGATTCCGTTTTTTCTGCCGAACTGGTCTGACGTGTGGTTGCGTTTTAAGATTATGGTGGATTATGCTGGGGTCAACCCCAGGCATATCCTTCGGCGAATAAGCAAATAGATCCTTGTTCATGCATAAAAAGGATACAAGCCTCTTTTTGTCCCCTTCGGCCAGTTTCTTCCCAATTCGGGTGTTTCGGCCGGGGATCAATTCTACATCTTCTGTTTCTATTTTTTCGAGGCTTTCTGTTTCTTCTGCCGTTGCCTTTTCATCTATCAAGACCTTTTTTCCTTCTGTCGAAGTCTGTACCTGGATCTTGGTTGGGCTTTGCCTGGCCCTCGTGAAGACTTTTCTAACCTCGGCCTGATCTATGAAGATTTCAGCATCTCCGTCTTCGGTGGCGAAGGTGACCGTCAAGTACCTTACATTTGGCCAAATGTGAAAATTACCCTGAGTCTGCCTTCCCAGAATGGCGTTATATGTTGACAGTACATCAATGACTATAAATCTTGTCCTGCCGGAGGTGATTAACTCTTATTTGCTTTTGGAGGAGACCCCTTTCAGCATCACGGGCAGGTCGATGTACCCAAGGACTGGAAGTTCAGATGGTCCGACGCCGAAGGTGGGGGAACTGACTGGGCTAAGTTCACTTTTTGAGATGTCTAATTTACCCAGCAGATGAGAAAAAATGACGTCGGTGTTCGAGCCGTCATCGAGGAGCACTCTCTTGACGTCCCAGTTCCCTATTCTTGCCATGACAAGGAAGGGATCGTCGTGAGGGAATTTTATTACAGACCCGTCCCTACGGGTGAGCCTTTGCGAGGAGCTCCCGTACTCCATGATGGAGACTTCTCTCATCTTTCTTTTTCTCTCTGCCGAGGGCATCCCAGTAGTGATGGTTTGGATGATCCCTCCCGAGGGTGGCAGACTTTTCCGGGGACTTCGGTCCCGCCATCTATCTGAGTCATACTCTTCATCGTTTGCTCTCCTCTGCTCTTCCTTTCTCCCTTTCGAAGAGGGCATCTGCAGATATCGCCGAAGTTACCCATGTTTGATCAGGGACTCGATGTACTTCTTCAACTAGTAACAGGCTTCAATGTCATGGCCATGATCCCGGTGAAATTGACAGAATTTTTTCATATTCCTTTTATTCTCCGGGGCCATGGCCTTTGGCCTTGGGACTGTGGTCCCTTGCCTTTCTAGCGCCATTAGAATGCTAGCTCTTGTGGTGTTCAAGGGAGTGAATGCTACGGGCCTCTTCCCTCTTTGCCTGCGGGACCGCTCTCCCTCGTTCTGCTGGCGTGGCTGATGGCCAGGCCCTTCGGTGCGAGGGTGCTCGCCCTTAGGTCCTCCCATTCTGAGTTCTTCGGCCGTCATGTGTTGTTCGGCTCTTCTGTAAAATTCCCCAAGATTTTCGAAGGGATCTTTTGAGAACTTGTAGAACAGCTGGGAGTCTCTCCGTAGTCCTCTGACCATTGCCAGGATGTGAATTTCTGGCCGAAAGTCTGGTACGCTCAGTGCTTCTCGATTGAATCTTTCAACATAATCGCGGATGGTCTCCCCTCCTTTCTGAGCTATGTCAAACATTTGCACTGGAATTTTGGCAGTTGGCCTACTACCAATAAACTGTTGGGTGAAAGCAGTAGATAGTTCTTGGAAGCTCAACAAACTTCCCTGGGGAAAAGAGCCATACCACGCTGTTCCTCGTCCTGAGAGCGTCACCTCAAAGCATTTACAGAGTGTGGCGTCGTCCGCGCCATGGAGCACCATACTTCGCTTATATTTTGTCAGGTGCGCCTGGGGGTCACTTCGCCCGTCATACGTTTCCAGTCGAGGAACCCTGAAATCACTGGGCATAGGCGCCTCTACTACCTCACGTACGAAAGGCAACTCCTCTCCGGTGTAGGAGTCGGACAACCGGGACCAGACTGGTTTTTGGGAGATCTGTTTCTCAACCTTTTCCAGCCTTCCCAGGATCCTTTCCATAAGGGCGGCAGTGCTGGTTCCTTCCTGCCATCGTGCGTTTGCTTGTAGTGGCAAATTTCTCCTTCGCCTTGGGGAACGACTCCGGCGAGGGGGAGAAGGGGATCTCTGGTAAGGGGATGCGCTCTGTTGACAGGAGGCCTTAGTCTCTTTTGGGGCTCCCCCTCTGGCGGGGCGCGTCTCAACGAATTCACCATCTGTTGAATATGCGTCAAGGGAGTCTCCACTCCCTGAACTCCAGTGAGTAGATCGCGAGCTCCTTTCCCGACGAATGGTCGGGGGTGAGGCTCTTTGAGTGGGTGGAGGTTGGGGCAACCTCTGATCATGCTGCTGAGTGATTTCGGCAACAATAGAATGCTGGAAATCCCGTAGGAAGCTCATCGTTACTGTTACAGGACGATCGTCCTCCATCATAGAAGTTTCTGCCACAGGTAGAATGGTCGCCTGTTGAGTCTCAGGTGCGAGGGGGGGTCTTGAAATCCCTTTGTCCTTCGAGCGCCGAGTCTCCACGACGGCGACATGGGATAGAGTTCCCACAGACGGCGCCAAATGATGGCCTGCGGCGGCTTCATCGTGTGTCATTGTACGAGTAGGGCAGACTTCTGATGGAGGAGAACACTTTGAGAGGAGATTCCCCAGTGGAGGATACCTGAAATACTTCAGAAAACACAGGTTAGGAGGTCCCCGTGTGTATTCCCGGGGAGGAGCCTCCGACGCCCAAGTCAGTATTTTTAGATAACTGGATTATGTGCTCTTTTGAGTATTCAAAGAGAACTCTTTTTTCCTCCCTCTCGCTAGGATGCTTTCTGGGTGTTTTATAAAGGAGGCGTGCAGAAGCCATTCTCCTCTTGTGGTCGTCCCAGATTACGACACGTGTCTGGTGGGATGCGATCCCTGCTTTTTCGAGAACGAAGGGACGCTTATCTCAGCAAAAGTCGCTTGGTTGACAGCCTAGGCATTCCGAGAGTGTCGTATCGAGGTGTCCCTCTGATGGCGTGCCCCAGTGATAGCGTGTCAGAATGTACTTGGGGGACGACTTTTATGGGGAGGTGTCAGAGGCTCTTTAAATGCTTTGTTCGGAGAGCTTTGTTCGTACTCTCCGAGGTTACTCTAACGTTTCGGGGAATATATTTCCCGAGGATGGTTCCTCCGAGGGATACTTCTGTTTCCAAAGAGGGTATGACCGCTCTACCGAGGTTGGTCCTACCATTTCCTAAGGAACCGAATTCCCTACGTTAGGCCGGGGGAATCGCTCATCCTTCCGACCTCGGCTGGCTGTTTCCCTCTGCCGAAGTCAATACTCCGTCAGGTCTGGGAGCTCGGCCAGTGATGGGCACCTCGGCTATCACCTCTTGTGTTTATGGTGTTAGCTTTCATCTTCTAAGGAAAATAATAGTGGAGCATCTAGAAAAGCATTCTCATAGAATCCCCAATTCTTGCACACTATATATCCCTAGATATAGTGTTGTGTGAGTCCTAAGCAAAGTAGCTGTCAAAACTCTAAACTAATTAGATTTAATTTTGGGTTTAATAATGAGCTCAACTTTTGGACCAATAATTAATTTGATATTATCATAAAATCATAACAAAAAAATTTGGCCTATGCACTGAAATAATCAAATAGACTCTAAGTGTTCGACCCTATATGTTCCTATCATGTTGGCGATGATCATAAATCTCATTTATGATAATAAACAATGAGCGTTGTCTAGCAACACATCATTGGTACCCATGCAACAAGATAGTCCATGACTTGACTAAACCTCTATGATCATTAACCATATATGTCTTGTCCAAGATATCTAGACTAAGCATAAGACAAGGAACGTGTCATTCTCATATAGCCTAATCTATGGATTTATTGATTCTTGAGTAGACTAGCTAAAACCGATGGCATTGACATCTCATATCAACTCATTTGAGCATGCGCAAACATTTTCTCAGTCTTACTCAATCAAAAGGCCAAAAGATATCACTCTCATTATATAGGAGGGATAAATCCTATCTTGGTCATACTAATCTCTCTTCATGATATGTGAGATGTCTAATAACTACCTTTATGCTCACTCAGTTACAGGCAACCAAAAGTAGTATCAAAGTATGTGACTCACATGTAGGGAACATTGATGACCTTAGGTCAAAGGACTACATATACTATGATCATTATGAGAACTGTTTATGACGCTTAAATAATGATCCATATAACGTTCTCATTGCAAATTTGTGCAGTATGCAAGTTCTCTAACTTGTACCTATATGTAGAGTATATATCTCATATTAGTCTCCACATATGCTAGTCTTTACATATTATTGCAACTCATTCCACAATAATACACGACCAGAGACATTTAAGAATATTATTATCTTAGGATTATAATTATGTTTTTTCATGTTACACAGAAACGAAAGAACAAATATAATTTTTGGAATAATGCATTAATAAAGTATCATGGCTCATGTGCAAAATACAATAATCTTATTATTGGATTTTGGAAACAACATTAACAATTTATAGGCATATCGTTCACCAAATTATTGCTTAGAAGCAAAATCACAACATCCCTTCAATAGGTCATAAAAGTAAGAGAAAGCATCCAAACCTCTATTTGTGCCCCAAATTGTATTGAGGTGGCCATCCAAGGAAACATTGGATTCTCAAGGAGTTTTAAAGATGAAGAAGGCTCCATAATGAGTTTGGTAAAGCATGTGCTTGAATCCACTGAATAATGAATTAAAACTAACATGAGTTGTATTGTCCCCATAATGCGAATTGGTCCCTCCTGATGTCTCAATAACATCTAACAATCATAGCCATATAGGATTTAGGGATGGACAAGTTGTCGAGTAGGTGAGCAAAAAGGATATTGTTGTTAGATCCCAATCAACTAGAACTTTCCTAACATTGTATCCTATGGATCACACAATTATGCCATTAGGTTAACATGAGGAACAAGAATGCAATTCTTACCTATGCGTTTTGGCTCGTCACTTAGGGCCTGTCCAGTGTAGACTAGATGTTTCCCTTGCCATCCTCATTTGGTCAAAGCAAGTCTTTGTTTGCATGTTTGTATTAATCATCTATTCTTAGAAGGGAAGAAGTAGCATATCTTTCTTTTCCCATAGACTGCACCAATTTATGGCCAAAGTAATGACTACCACGAAAAGTCATTGCTGAGTTGACATGGAGAGCACTAAAACTTTTGCACAAGAAGACAATGTTAAAAGCTTTGAAGGTGTTTTTTCCCAGGGAGGGCCTTTTAACAAGCAAGGTTAAAAGGCCTCCAGGGTGATTTGTCATTTGCCTTGATAGGTTGATGAAATGGCCTTAAATAACCAAGTTGTTGTGATAGTTATGGAGACTGAATTGTGAGAAATTTAGAGAATCATGTGGTGATTGAGGACAAAGCCCCGTGAAACTGAAGCTAAGGAAAAAATCGTGAGGATTAAACTCTGTCTTGGTATGTTATGTTTGATGACACTGTTAGCAAATTGAGTTGGTGTGGCCTATTGGGCTTTGACTTCAGCCCATAGTCGAGGACAAAATGGTGTGGCACTTCATAGTTTAACGATTGAAGTGCAACATGACTGATGATTACTGACTTACTAATACCGCTCTATCATTTGTTACCATCTTCAATCATCATAGATTCATAGGCTCTCCTTGAAAGTCTGTCTCATATGACATTTAGTCATATATGAACTCATTTGGCTTGTCTTTTTACCCTAGACTCCACCATAACACATGTCAAGAATGGTCACAACAAGGCAAAAACCAACTAGTAGGTAGACACCGCAAATGAGATGAGGCTGGGTAGGTAGATGAACGGACAAAAGTCACGTGTAGTAGGTGTTGAGGTAGTGTGATTGTGATTTAGTATGGTTTTGTTTTATTATTCTTGTTGTCATTACAGTAAGAACTCTATCTTGCTATTATTACATTAAGCTTAGGTGTTCCCTCACCAACTTCAACCAAATTAAGGGGTAGTTTGATATAAATTAAATGAATTGGTGAGTCCATAGTTTTGATTTGGTCAAAAGAGGGTCAGTGAGCCAGGGATGAAAGAGACCTTGGACAGTTAACGTAATTACAACATGTGCCACTCATTAATTCTTTTCAATCTCATCTTCATTTTCTCTTTTTCACATTTGGACACAGACGCATTGCTTTTCCTTGCAGTGCGCCATCAACGGAGCACCTCCCTATGGCATTATCTCATCCTCCGGCAAGCCCAACCCCCAGATCCAATTCCCTTTAGCCCTTACAGCTTTTCCCAACTCCATTGGAAAATTGTCGTCTCAATCTTCAAGCTATAGTGTCAACTCCAAAGAAACTGCCGCAATCCGCATTCTAGAAAATTGTTGCCTCAATCTTCAAGCTACAACGTCAACTCCAAAAGCAACCGCCGCCATCCACATTCTAGTACTTGCTTTTCTATTTCCAAACTCGTACCTATGGCATTGAATAGTTTTCACCATGTTGATTTGCACTGGAACATTTTCTATTTTTTTTTTTTTTTTTTTGCTCCAAGCACTTCAGTTTCCACTTGATTGTGGAACTAATTAATTTTACTTCCCTAGATAACGATGTAACGAGGTGCTCCGTTGATGGCACATGGTGAGAAACAGCACCTCTAATATGCCTGGATGCAACAAAGAGAGAATGAAGATGAGATTTACAAGAAGTAATGAGTGGCACATGTTGTAATTAAGTTAACTATCCAAGGTCCTTGTCATCCCTGACCCACTAACCCCTCTTTGACCAAGCCAAAGGCGTGCACTCATTAGTGCACTAATTCGTTTAATTTATACCGAACTGCCCCTAAGCTTTAGCTCATGTCTAAGCTGATCTGGGGAAGGCAGAGCGTGAAGTCTTCTTGATAGACACTGATGAGAACGGCAGGCCTGTCCGAGATGGGCCGAAACATAGGCCGGATTTATTTAGCTCTGTTGCAGCGAGGATTGCGATGTCCTCCACCAATGTATGGTAGTTTGGGTGCTTACTCTTCAGCAAACCTTAAAGAAAAATGCGGAGAACCAAGGGAAATGAGAAGCTCACATGCAAAACAAAATAGCGTAGATTTCTATCAGCCCATTTCATTCCTGTGCAACCGCTCTATATCCTACACTAGTATCTTTCTCATCTCAGCGTCAATTTTCACAACATTTGTAGCAATGGAGGAAAAAGCATGCCGCCTAACTGCCTGGTATGCTACAACAAAATGATGAAAGTAAGAATGTTGCTACCAAGGAGTTCAAATTTAACAGATCTTGTACACGAATGGAGAATACTGAAACCCTAAAAATTCCACGGTTTAGCTACTAGCAAGCGGGATTGTCCTTTGCACTCGCTTCTTCGGTTTCATCTTTTGCATCACTGCATCAAAAGAGAGGAGGTCAACAATCTCAAGCTTAAGTCTACTTTGAAATCACAACCAGCAAGATAATACCCACCAAAAAATAAATTAGTCCCAAATAGTTTCATTTGAATGTTGAATAAAGTCCTAAAACTGATTAGATGGTTCTGGACTTCCAGTTAACTAAAATGAGCAAATGCACATAAAAAGTGGTTCAAAAATAAAACAAAATAAAATAATTAGACCCTTGACCAGGCGTCTTGCACCCTTGACCAATTTCAAACAAATGAGTGACCAATGAGGACATTCACACAACTCTGCCTTCTTTTGTATGCACTGAAAAAAGGAAAAACACTTCATTCCCTTCTGCATATACAGAAAACCAGAAGCTTGCTTCCCCTTGTTTGTATATGATGAAAAACAGAAGACTTGGAACTCGTGCAACAAATAAATACATGGGAAGGAATAACAAAAACCTACTTCCCAGGAGCAAAATAACTTCTCGGTGTCTATATCAAGTTTTCAACATTCACTGAAGTGTGCAGTCATAGATGAGTGCAACTAAATCCACTCCCTTAATCAACTAACATGGACTTGTTAACCTATTACAGCCAACAGGAATGCAACACATGGAAATACAGTGATAATTAACAAGATGAACTACTGGAGTACTGGTCAATTAATGCTTCCCAAACAAGTGGTTGCAACTTCTGTTCAATTCAGAGAGTGGATTTAGTTTCAACCACTAGCCAATGAATGAACAAGTTGGATCATCAATTTTATGGAATCGTAAAGACACTTCTGCAGAATAAAGGAATAGTAGTTTAATGACGCAGCAATACCTCATGTCAGCATCTGCCATAGGCTGGTCATCAGAATCTGAGGATCTATGAGGCTTCTCATCATCTTCATGGTCTGACTCATAAGTATCACCAGTCCAAATACGAGGTCTAGGCCTATTATCCAAGTCTGCTTCTTCCTATATTTATGAAGTGCTCCAGTAAGATCCAGCCAAAGATGAATTATTTACATGTAATACCTCTTAAAATAACTAGAAACTTGGGACTCGTTTACAAACCTCTTCAGGGACTTCTGTAGTGGAAGGTGTCATCTGAAAAGGGACACTAGGTGCATGTGATATTTTGGAGAGCTGCTCCAACAACAAGTTTCTGGAAAACAAAATGAAATGGTAAATAAAAACTGCAATTTAATGCTTGACAAAACGACAATACAGTGAAAAGATTCTGCAAAGAGCAACAAAAAGCAAAGCAAACCTAATTTTCTCCATGTCTTTGGGTGCATTCAGGTTTTCCACATTAGAAGGTGCAACGTGAAGCGTGTAATCTGGGCCAAAATACTCATAATACTCATTATAAGGAAGCTTGTTATCCGGTTCCACATCAACTGCAACTGCTGTCTGTAACAAAGTATGGCATCTGAGAACAATATAAGTGGTGAAAAATCAATGATCATGGAGCAATATAGAAATATAACAACCTCATAGCACCAACAGCGAGCAACATTGCGGATAGTATATCCTCCACCTCCCAAAACCATCAGAGGAACATTGAATGACCTTAGAAAACGAAGGCAATCAGCATGGCCCTTCACAGACAAGTTGAAGCACCCCAATCTATCACCAGATAATGAATCTGCTCCACATTGGAGTACCACAGCATCTGGTTGATACACCTCCATAACTTTTTGGATGATGGGTCGAAACAGCCCCCTAAAACTCTCATCATCCATCCCATCATTCAAGGGCACGTTCAAAGCATAGTTCTTTCCACTCCCCGCACCGAAATCTCTAATATGCCCAGATCCAGGGAAGAAGTCACCAAATTTGTGGAAAGACACGGTCATAACTCTGTCAGTTGTGTAAAATGCCTCCTCAACACCATCTCCATGGTGAACATCAATATCCACATACAGTACACGCTGCATAAAAGACAAATTAGATCAGGTGTCAAGATAAACAACAATGTATTATTTTGCAAAAAGTACAACAAAATGAAGGTACACAGAGAGAGGAGCTTGGAACTTCTACTCAATGCAGAGAGTTCTAAATCATGACAACAAGAACGATGGCAGAAATTTTCTGCCTTGGCAATGAACTCTATCAGGTCATACACTTGCATACACATATGCAAAAAAAGAAGTAAAAGAAAACATCAAGAACCACATTTTGCAAATTGTTGTTTTCTATTACCAGTGTAAGTCTGACATTAAGAACTCCATGCCTATAACCCCAGCATATTTGAGATTAGTATGAAGTGTCTAGTCCCTTTGCCGAATTCAACCATTCAAAAGGATTTTCAATCTTCCTAAACTAGAAACAGGACGACTAAAGAAAGAACAGAAAATTTTAACTAGAGGTCAAGGTTCCATAGAAACAAAGATCCTACCCTATGAACCTTGAGCAGCTCAAGAATCCCAAGCACAATGTCATTAACATAACAAAACCCAGAAGCTTCACTCTTCTTTGCGTGATGCAAACCACCAGCCCAATTGATGGCAATATCCGCGTCCCCTCTGTTGAGCTTAACGGCCGCGCCGATGGAGCCACCAGCGGAAGCCTGGCAAAATTCGAACAGGCCGTCAAAAACAGGACAGTCCTCGCCGACATTGAAGCGCTTCAGGTGGCGAGAGTACGAGGGGTCGGAGAGAGATTGGGGCGAGACAGAGGCAAGGAAGTCGACGTACTCGTCGGAGTGAAAACGGCGGATGTCGGCAGGGGAGGCAGGGAAGGGGCGATTGATCTCCATTCGGCGATGGAGGGAATAGTGAACGATGAGGTTGTGGGCCATCCGGATCCGGTGTGGTTTCATCGGGTGTGCCTGCCCGTAGTAGTAGTCGCCGATCGTCGGCTCGTAGAAGTAGCTCACACGACGCTTCTTCGCGTCCGGCCCCGATGGGAGGGACGCGCCGCCTTCCATGGCTGCTGCAGCAGAAATTCTTGCTGTTTGCTTCTAAGCTGGGTAGCTTGTCTTGTCCGAGCTGAGCCGAGGGAAGATGGAAGGTTGAGAGCTAGGACGGCTCGGCTAGAAAACCAAATAGGAAAAGAGCGCGTGACTCCGGGCGAGAAGAAAATTGAAGAGCGCGTGACTTATATTGGGTTTTTCAATTTTTAGTTTGCATAAAACTATACCTTTTTATAATAGTGTATAGTGGGCTGACCTGGCTCGGGACCGGCCTGGACCAGCTAGGTCCGGTCCTAGATTTAGAGGGATAAGACACGACCCGGGTTGAGGCGTGTCAGGTTCGTTTCAGGCCTTACCCAATCCTGCGCCAAGCTAGGCCTATGCTAAGTCTAGGATTGCAATTTTTATTTATATTTTTATATTTTTATTTTTGATTTTAAAACAATTTTTTTTAAAACTACTTGTTTTAAGAGTAAAATACCACCACCAGTATGAATTTATTAATTTTAAAGTCAAATGGCACATATATAACATGGAACGAGCTTTACATGAGTTAATAATAAAACGTTCTATAAAAGTAAATGTAAAATAAAAGCTAGGATTTATGCTGAACAGCAAAATTAGATCAAATACAAAGTAAGAAAATAATGAGCAAGTTATGGATTTAAGCATCTATCTCATCAGGGTTTTCCTCATCGAAACTCTTGTGATCTTGTAATCTTAAAGTTGCAAGACCCCAATCACGGTTGCATATACAAACTTCAACTGTATCTGGTGATAACCTTGCACATTTTTCTAAAATTGCACGTTTTCCGGCATTGAAAGCCGACTCAGATGCAATTATTGAGATAGGAACAATTGAAACTTCTTTGGCAATTATGGAAAGCATTGGGAATTTGTTGCTTCTTGCTTTTCACCATTCTAGAATGTCGGTCTCACTATTCTTGCAAACCAAGTTAACGTATGCGTCCACTTCATTAAGATCGGATGCTGCAGCACGGGGCCATTTGAGGAGTTGCTCTGCTAGATTGTATGATGAACACCGATGGTAGAGGAAGTAGTGTTCGCAACCTTATCCTTATGCCAGTTGGCATAAATCTTAAATAACTCCCGCAAGTGCTCCTCAATAGTGGCAGTTATAGCATGAACAGAAATATGTGCAATTTCTAAGAAACTATAATAACCCTCAAGTAGTTGTTGTGTACCCGTGATTCTGATAGTCGGGTCTAGTGCAAATGCAAGTAAATAGATCGGGGGTATATCATTGAAATATAAAATCCATTTGTCTTTTGTGACCTTAACCATGTCTTTTAAGAACTTGTCATCCTTGTATTTGTTAAAAACCGATGCAATATTGACCAAATGCATTAAAACTTTGTGAGATGTGGGATAGTATACACTGGAGTAAAAAATAGTGGCCTCATAAAAATATCGTAGCACAACAGCCACTTTTGACAATTTATCTCACATCTTTTGTTTCAAAATCATTTTCTTTTCTTTGACATTTATAAAACATGTCATGTGTGCAACAGATGGCATTACATCCATCAACATCTCGTAAGTCGAGTTTTATCGGGTAGGGCAATCAAGTTTAAAACATTTCTAGCTAAAATTGAGGCAATTTTCAAGACAATATAGCTTAAACTCTTTGAAAACTTTATTCCTTGACTTCAAATAATGGATTGCCCATCGGATTAGAGTAATTTCAGTACTCAAAACTTGAAGACCTTTTTGGACAGCTAAATTTAAAATATAACATACACATCTAATATGAAAAAATGCGTCATCTCGAACAGGTTTTTGTGATTCCTTCAATATCTTAGCCGCGACATTGCTGTTAGATGCATTATCAAATATTATACTAAAAACTTTGTCATGAAAAAAAAATTCTTTAAAACTTTCTAAAATAACTCGGATTATGTTCCAACTAATATGATCGACCTCCATATACTTAAATGCAATAATATGCTTTTGAGCGACCTAACTATCATCAATCCAATGTGCAATGATATAATAATAATAATCTTGTCATAGTGGTGAAGTCCACGTGTCACTAGTGAATGAGATAGAGTGATCAAAAGCAAAGAAATATACTTGTAGGTTTAATTTACCAGCTTCATACATTTTAAATGCCTCCCTCCATGCAGTACTCCTAGATGTTCTTTTAAAAGTAGGGTTTAATTGTGATTTAATCCATTTTTCCATTATTAGTGTTGTGCCCAAAAGTCAATCGTGAGATGATTGTATTTTTGCACATGAGTCATGATTTTTTATTAAGGCATTAATCCAGCAATTATATTTGCTATTTTGTTTCTGCATAACGTAATAAACATAATTGTAACCCTAGAATAATGATATTCTCAAATGTCTCTGGTCTAGTATTATTGTGGAGCGGGTTACAATAATACATAACGACTAGTATATGTGGAGACTAATATGAGATATGTAGTCTACATATGGGTACGAGTTAGAGAACTTGTTACTGGACCGACCCACCATGAGAACGCTACATGGATCGTTATATGAGTGTCATAAGTAATTCTCATAGTGATTATGGTATATGTAGTCCTTTGACCTAAGGTCATCAAGGTTCCCTACATGTGAGTCACAAGCTTTGATACTTCCCTTTGTTGCTCGTGAGTGAACTTGAAAGAGGTCATTGGGTATGTCACATATCATACGGAGGGATTTGTATGATTAAGATGGGATTTGTCCCTTCTATGTAACGGGAGTGATATCTTCGGAGCCCATTGATAGAGTGAGACTTAGAAAATGCATAGCCATGCTTGGATAAGTTGCTATACGATATCAATGTCATCAGTTTAAGTTAGTATATTCAGTAATCAAGAAACCAAAGATTGGGCTATACGAGAGTAACACATTCCATATCTCGTGCCTATTCTTGATATCTTGGACAAAGAGACAATGACATATATGAGTAATGATCATAAAGGTTTAGTCGAATCATCGACAATCTTGTCACTTGGGTAGCAAAATGTGTTGCTAGACACCGCTCATTGCTTATGATCATAACTTATCATTTATGATCATTGCCAACGTGGTAAGAGCCTGTTGGGTCACACATATAGAGCTATTGGATTATTAGAGTGCATGGGCTAAATATTTGGGTTATGGTTTCATAATAATTTCATGTTAATAATGGGCCCAAAAGTTGAGCAATTATTAAGCCCGAAATTAAAGCCTAATTGGATTAGGGCTTTGAAACCCATTAGGCCTAGAAGTTGAGTCTCACTATAAATACAAATTTTAGTGAGAAATTCACAGCTTTTGCCCTAGCCTCCCAAAGAGGACAGCCGCACTCTTCTTTTGCAATTCTTTGGAGGACGCAAGCTAGTACTGCGAGTGCAAGAGAAACGCATCTGCCGAGACGTGGTGGAAGCGTGGTGATCCCGAGAAACTCGTGTGGATACCATAGAGAGCTTGAACATATCAACTGTTCAGGTTTTTTGTGATTTGACTCTACAGTTGGGCCAAATATCTCAACTGATTAGGTATGAAAATTTTTTAACACTCGGTTTATCCCGTTTTACTTATATCTTAGAAGGTTTCAGTTAAATTCTGCTGGGCTTGTTTGGCTCCCGAGACCCTGCATCCATGTGCCTATCTTCCGCTTGTGTAAATGGTTTTTCAATTAACATCATTTATTCTTCCATGCCTTCTCTACAATCTTGTTGATTAAATCTAAAAACACATAATCTGCCAGTAATACTTGCAAGCTGTGTCTGACCGTCGGTACTGGCAGCTGCATCTAGATATAGATTCGGGTGCTTATGTTCTATGTGCCATTTGAGTGTTCCTACGCCAAAGTTCTTATTGTGCGCGAGCTTTGTCTCGCAATGTTTGCAATTTGTGAACCTCGTATCGTTTCTATGAGCATCCTTTTCAAAAACTTGGTCAAAATACTCTCATACCCATGCAGTGAGCTTCAACGTCTTACCTTATGGTGGAAGTTCGGGTTGATGGCTTGTCAGGGTCCGTTGAGAACCATCTCATCCACCAACATTCTTTGTTGCTGTTGACTCCAGCTCCTCAATGTCATCACTAAAAAGTTGATTGTCGAGGCCCAAGTCATATTGACTTATATTGAATTGCTCGTCATCGTCAGTTTGTTAGATTTGAGCCCCATGGGTCGCTGGTCGGGAAAAGCCACGAAAAAAAGACCTCAAACTGGTGCGGGATGAAAAGCTTGAGGCTTTTTCCTTTCCTCTTGATGCCATTTGTGTGATAATAATTGAGAAGATAAAAAGCTTTGAAAGTAAATAAGGAATGATTAAGAAAAAATGAAGAAAATAAGGTTGAGAGCTTCAAGAAAATGAGAGAATGTATTAGTAGAGAGGGAGAGATTGCTAAGATTGGTGTGAAGAAATGGTGGAAATGGCCTCCCTATTTATAGGGGAAGGCCTTTTTTTTTTTTACTAAAAAACCCTTAGAATATAGTTGTTGGGGCAGCAAAAAAGTATTTTTATAGGTAAAAAAAAGACTGCAGGCCATTAGAGGGACTTAATGTGTAATTTTACCTTTTTTTTTTTAATTTAGAGCCGTTGGGAGCACTTACCGATTTTTGGGACTAGACCGGACCGGTGGGGCAGGGCCCGTGTCAGTCCTATGCCGGTCCCTATGCCGGGCCTCTTCCGTTCTAAACCTACTTTTGCCTTGGGCCGTGTCGAGCCCACTTCACGCCCCCTCCTATCTGAGGCCCGTAACTGCCCCTCCCTTTATTGTGCTTAACCCAGGCTCGTGCCGAGTCGAGTTTGACCGGGTTTTGGCCGGGTTTGACTCGGGACGGTCCCGACCCGCTCCTTTGAACACTATTACCTGTTTGAATGGGTTCAATTCTTAGGACAATTCTCACGTCCGCCAGGGCGGAATAAGTAACAGTGTCTGCCCTCCTTTTGCTTTGCTTTCCTTTTTTTTTTTTTGTTCAAATCCAATTATTTTTTTTAATTTCGCATTTAACTAAAAAATAATTATATTTTTTTTCTGAAGATATGTTTATAAAAAAAATTAATTTTAAGAGTTTTTTTTTCATATTTTTTAAGGAATTAAATTAATTATCATTTTTTATTTTTAACATCAAACAATTCTCTTTTATTATTCCTATTGTTAGGGATCCAAATAATTTACAATTTTTTATATTTTTATACTAAAATATTAGTATTCTAACCAACACACAGACTTACATAATATAAAAAGGAAAAGTGGTGTCTATGTTTTTATTTTTTATTAGAAATTAGGTATCACAATATGTGACATTGGACATTACCGTAGACAAAATTAAACACTCCTATAGATTTATTAGACACTAGTACATAACTTATTTGCATAAAAATATAAAATTATTGATTTTTTTAAATATGTTTATTTTTTTTAATACTCAATTATATCTACGTGGTGTATAGTTTTATATAAAATGAATGAAACATGTAGAGTGTCATAATTAAACATTTGGACATCACAATCTTATAGATTATACGTTTTCTTATCAAATTTAGACATTTAACCTATCATATTAGAAATTCAACCACCATAATCAGACATTTTGGTACTTCAATCCAACATTTGGGACACCATACTCAAACTGGTAAACTAGACATTTTTTTATCACATTTAGACACTTAAACTGTTATACTAGACATCCAACCACCGCATTTAGGCACTTGGACACTGAAAAAAAATTAAAAAAAAAATTAGATACCTTGTACTTAGAATAAAAATTAGTGATCCGATATCAATTTTTATATATGAAATGTCTAATTCTATGAATAAATTGTCCAATTATATCTACATGGTGTATAGTATATATAAAATATATTTAAGTTCATCTACATGTAGATAGGATACAACCATAAAAGAAGCTATAAAAATATGACATAATTTTTTAATTAAATATCCTTTAAAATAACATTATTATATTTCTAATTAAAGGTAAATTTTGAATAATCAAAGTATTTTATGCTCACACATAGGAAAACAATTTGTAGAGCGGACACTCAAAAAACAGACGTAGACACTAACAACTCAGTTTCAAACACTTTAAAGTAGACAATATTTATCTATGATTGAACACTAACAGCGTTAATTTGTCTGTTAGAGGAGGATGTTCGCCCTAGCGGACACTATCATATCTCAAATTTTATTTTAGAGTGCAATGAATAAATTTGGTTAAAAATTATAGAGATACATTTTTAAAAATAAATTAATTCATAAATTCTATAATAAATTTTAATACCAAAGCCAACGACAGCAACAAATTGAAGCCAAGATTGACACAACTACTATATATTCACTTTTTTAGTGCAAATAGTGAATCAATTTCTTGTATAATGAGATACTTGTACTCATTGCTCAATCCAAATCATTTGTCGCTTAAGAGAAAGAGATTATTCATCTCAAATAGCAACTTAAACTACTATAATGGTCTAAGTCTACTCTTTTTTAGCTTCCTCCACACTCAACTTTTGCTACTACTCCACCTTTTGGATATTTTTCCACCAAGATTCTTACTCCATTCTTAGCAAATATCTTTATTCCTTTTTTTTTTCATAACTCAAACCTCCACCACTTTTACACCTTAAGAATGGGTCTAAAAACCAAACTTAGATCCCAAACTAAATAGAAGCCTAAAACTACACAGTCTAGGACAATACCTAAACCTACACCTCCCAATTCTAAAGTTAAAGCTTTCATTTTTACCCAAAGTTAGGTTTCTTATTATTGGACCCCATCATAATGAATTGCATAGTAACACGTGACAAATATACATATTGGATCTATACAATGAATTAAAATACTTTCTTTTTAATATGTTAACTATCTTATTTTTGTTACAGATGTAACAGTGCTTGATATTAATTGTGGTTTTGGAAGTTTTGTAGCTTATTTGCAGTGATGGATCTAGAAATTTCTTTTAGGCTACCTTATAGTATTGAAGTTTCAATGTATAATTGATTTTGATAGGAAGAAAACATAAAATCTTAAAATGATTCATAGGTTTTATTAAGATACATGTACAACTGCTTACATGTATAATACTCTTATTTGCTTAAGTTAAGTCCAACTGTAACTAAACTAGCTACATAAGGTTATATTAACACAGCCACTTGTGGGCCTGCCTAGGAAGCATATGAGAACTTGTCTTGCACTAGCCACAATTGGCTAATTGATTATGTGCACACTAGTTAAAACCTTTATGTATCTAGTTAATTAATCCTACTATGTAATTAAGCATGAGTATGTGCTTTGACTTGAATGATTAAACAAGTAATAAAACAAAGACATTGCCCGAGGCTTTAACAAAAAAATCTAAGTTTCAAGGCAGTCAAAGCATACAAAGTATATGTGAATTTAACTACACATAACCAATCATGCACAAGCGTCCATACAAAAGTATACTATACTCACACCCAATAGCGACTCTAGAGTATACAAGAAAAAAACCTAAGGACACACATATATATATAATATATGAAGTCTACCTCGTGTGCTTGTAGTCTGAGGGCTAACATATGTGCATAAATTCAAGTCCCTTGGGACCCTTCCTTTTCCTAGTCTTCTTACGGGCGTCACTTCATGCCTAACGGGTTTTGGCCCCTAACTTGCTCCTAGTAAGCCTTAGCTTACTGACATACTAACTTTAACCTTTCCTTGATTGTTATGCAGGTGAACATAGTGGATGCACCTTGCTTGAGTTCTAAGGAACTCACCATGTGTACTAAGCTTTCACATAGTGCCTCAAGTCCTTAAACTTGCCTAGGTTATTTGTTTACTAAGCCTCCACCTCAAAACCATACTAAGAGTGCACTAGGTTCTCACTTGCACCTCAAGTAACCTTACATTGGCTACAGGTGCACTAAACATTCACTCAAGACACATACCTATCCACCATTACTTGGTTCACCCTAGTGCGTAAAAATTTCCATGGATGGACTCACATTCACTAGGTTCCACTGAACCCACTTGAGTGTACTAAGGTTTTACATTAATGCCTTAAATCCGAGGGATTAACTAGGCTACTAATGGTCACTAAACCTTTCACTCACTTCCTAGCACTTAATGTAGTCAAATATTTGACCAACACCAAAACCTGACTCACAACTCAAGCTTTGATACCATTCTTGGCACATTGTGAGATTCTCAGGTGCACTAATGTAGTTATTACTGCCTTTCACCCTAGAGTGTCACAAGATACCACCTTGGTTCCTAAGGAAACCTCCTAATTGACTTAAGATGACTTTAGTCAATTTAGGTATCAAAGTTGTGTCCTTAGAGCTCAATGCCGTGTATCTGCTTGGAGCTCATAATGGCGTTGGTGCTGAAAAGCCCAAAACTATGTTCTTAAGGGCTGAAGACGCATCTTTGATGTCTTAGTGAGCTTAATGTTGTGTCCTTGGAAACCAGGGGCACGTCCTCCCTTGGGAACTTAGAAATTTTCATGTTTCTGAGAGCCCAAAGTTATATCTTCATAGGCCAAAGACGCGTCATTGGTTGTGCCAAGCATGGTGTTGGTTTTAAGTGCTTTAGCTTGTGTTCAAGGCCTTCATGCTTCTTGGCCATACTAGGGACTTTGCACCATGATCCAAACCTGCATGTACATACTCCCTAGGCTACAATGTGCCATTGGAACCAAGTCTTTGGTGTCCATAAGCAACACACAAGCCAATCAAACCTCACTAGTCTACCATGGGCAATACCATCCACCAACAATGCCATTAACAAAATCACATGGATTCTACCATAAGCAAGCTATGAATGACATCAAATAAAAATGAATCATAAATCCCTTACCTCAATTACACATGAAATAGCAAGCATTAAGCATCGTAACCCAAGAATTCTAAGTTCCAAGGCTCTACTAAGGATTTTCCTAGGTTCCAAGCAACACAAGGCATATGGCACCAAATTAACACTAACCCAACAAAACCCAAGCTTAATTAAGCTCAAGAAACATGAAATCAACGAGGGTAAAAGAGTACCTCACGAATTCAACCATGCCCAAGCTTGAAAACTCTTTTTAAAGCTTCAAAATGACAAAACAAGAGCATGGCAAACTTCCATCCACTTGGGCACGAAGAAAAGCTATCAATTTTGCCAAGAAACCAGGAAATTAAAGTGGATTGAGCAATAGATGAAGAAGGAAAGAAAAAGATGCGAATTTTGGGGCTAAAATGGGTGAATAGTGGCAGCTTCAACCTCTTCAACAAGTTTATAAACCAATAAATATTTCACCTCCTAAACTTTTTAAGTTTTTGCAAAATACCCTTCTCCAAATAATAACTAGATAATTAAATACTTAAGAAAATGTTTCTAAGTTGAGCTTTGGGTTCTCAAAACCAACTAGCCCTTTAATAACTTACTTGATCTTGCTAATTCACCTTTAATTAAGTTATGTATTCTATGGATTTATGAATTTACCTCGCTCATCGAGCATTACGCTAGGAGGGCTATATCATATATTGGCTTACAAAATAGATTTCGTCTTTGTGTATATATGTACAATTATTGAGATAAGCAATATACAAAAAAAAACCTATAAGGTTTTATATTTTATTTCAAACCATTCTTAACATAGTATCACAGCAAGCGATCCATACCTATAAAACACAAACCCTAGCCTAAACATAAACCAAACATAACCCTAAAATAGTCTTGATGAGATGTCAGACGACAACAAGAAAATACTATGTAGATTTGTTTCATCTCCTCCTAGACCCCTTGAACATGATCCAACCTCTCTCTTCTACCTTAGTCCTTTAGACAGTCTTGGAACTACTCTGGTTACTTAACTTCTCAAGGGTCAGTGCTATCCTACATGGTAGTGTGGCATTATTAGCATACTTGGTAGCAAAAACAAGCTAGCCTTCATTCATGGTACTTTAGTAAAACCTTTAGATGATTATCCTGACAGATAAGCACAAGGGAAGAACACCTCTATTGTGATTTTCTGGATTTTCAACTAACTTTCACTAGAGCTTCATGAGAGTATGGCATATTCAATCTCAAAAATAAGGATGTGATTAAAGCTTTAGGATCACTTCTATCAGTGAACACACCATGAGTTCATGAAATTAAGAAATAAATTGTTCTCTTTCAATAAAGGGATCTTCTTTGATAAGTTACTATACTAAATTGAAAGAATTTTAGGATGAACTAACCATCTACAATGTAGTGCCTTAATGCACGTGTGGAGGCCAAGGAATCAATTGCTGAATGTAAGATAGAAAAACTGAACCAATTCCTTATAGGACTCAATGAACATTATGGCATAAAATGTTCTCAGATTTTGCATATAGAGCCACTATCTACCATAAACAATGCTTATGTCTTGTTGTCAAGGAGAAATGGCAATAAAGTGTTGCTTTTCTTCAAGTTCCATCCACTGAGGGAGTTACCTTTACCAGTAAGAAAACTCAAAGTCACATCTATGTTTCAAAAGCAAAAGAAATTTAGGGGGAGTGCTTTCATTGTGGTAAGTCTGGGCATGAAGCTAAGAAATAATTTGAATTGATAGAATAGTTTGATTGATGGCATGGCGAGAAGAAGACGACAGAGAATGGTACAATGAATCACATTCAAGCCATATCCAATAATGCATCTTTGAGTGACCATGGGGAGAAGCAATTTGATTTACATTTCACACCAAAGTAGGTTAAAGAAATCCTAGCCATAATCTCAAGTAAAAAATCTTAAACAATGGAAAATTATGTTGGTAAAACTCCCATGACCTAGATACTAGATAGTGGTGTTTCTCAACATATGGTCTACAATAAGAAATTTCTTACTAATATTGGAGATGTTGAACCATCTTGTTAAAATTGCCTAATGGTGCTAGTTTGAACATTGGGTGGATAGGCTTGGTTCACTACAAAACACTAATAGGATGATGTTCTTTCTGTGCCTCATTTACATGTAGCCTAGCCTCTTTTAGCAAGCTTACCCTTTCATTGAATTGTTTAGTAACCTTTTTTGCTACCTTCTGTACGTGACAAGACTTAACCTCAGGGAAACTAATTGGCAAGGGTGAAATGAATAATGGCTTGTACCACTTAAGAGAATCGGATCTTTCCTTGGTTACATCAGTAGACACAAAACTTACTCCTGAAACTTGGCACCATTGACTTTAACATGTTCTAATTAATATGCTCTTACTTTGTTCATTCTTCAAATTGTTTGTTTAGGCAAATAAATAATTTTTATGATGCTTGTCATCATGCTAAGTGATAGCCAAAACCTAAATTAGACCCAATTATCACCGGGTTATTAGCTCCCAAATCTAATTAGCAAGTGGGGGCCCAATGAAGCCTATTAGGCTAAAGAACTAAGGCATAAGTGCACTAAGCGCACATGCTGACTATATATACAATGAATATCTGTCACACTTTTTGTTTTGTTCAACACTATAACTATACTGACCTGAATGTTAGAGAGGCTTTCTCAGGACACACATGGGAGCCCTTCTAACACCCCTATTTATGTCTTTGTATACAGGTGACTAGAGTCATCCAATGATTAAGGGCCTTCCTCATCCATCATGGAACCCTAGGTAGTTTAACTATCAAATGGTTCCATCTATGGGAACAAAAGCCAGCAATTTGATCACCCTTCCGGTGATGCAAAAGGGCAGTTGAGAATAAGGACCAATCGCTGCTCTCCATATTTTGAGAGAATGGTTCATCCATGTTGTCTACTATGGCATGACCCAATTCAAACTTGACATGATGACCAGAGCATTATCATTGATAAAAGTGGCACCCATGATATCCATCTGGAAGAAGTATTGCTTGACTCTACCATGGAAGAAGTTCCTAAAGGAAACTGGAACATCATCTGCTCCCTATGATTTTCCCAATTGGACTAATAGGGAGGCTAGATCTTTACAACCACTAGTAGACCGATGATATTCTACAAGAGAGTTACTTTGGCCTAGGTGGCTGCATCACTATCGAAGACTCTATTAGTAGCAACAACTCTGACGACAGTGAATGCAAGCCATATATCATGTCAAATGTTGAGTCGCGAGACAGGATAAAGGTTTCAATGTTAAGAAATGCTTTATTGACATATCTAAAGGTCTATGATTTATAAAAGCTAATGACTGAAAAGGACAACAGTCATGGGCCTTCCCACTGTAGCCAACCTCAAGTTCTTTATCAAACAATGAGCTTCATAAGCACTTCTGACAACTTTGGTACAAAGTGATTCGGCATTGGCTTTAAATGATACAAGAAGACTTTGAACTCTTTCTCCCTAATGAAATTTTATAAGCTTACATTAAAGTTCTTAGATTGTTCAATTTTCTTTAAATTACTGGCTAAGAAAGAGGCTATGGAACATTTCTTGTCACGGTTGAGGTTTACAAGCATCAAGCTTGGTGGCCTTGAAGTTTTCATGACCAAGCATATGGGCTTGCTTGACCATTACCCATGACAGAGTAGTCCAAAAATCATGAAATCACCTCACCATAACCATTGCCATGAGGGACTAGATGAAAATCACAAGTAGAGGCAGAACTAAAGGTCGGCTATTAGGGGCTTAGGCCACCCTAAAATTGTAAAATGCATGTAATTTTCTTCAATTTAAAAGTAAATGCATTTTGGCACCTCCTTAAAATTGGTCAAGTTCTGTTGTATTGACTATAATTTAGGAAAACATTTGTTTTCACCCCTCATTTATAAAAAAAACCTGGGTCCACTTTTAATTACAAGTGGATGATCAGTGCCTGCCAAATGCTTGACGAAAGTCTTGTGAAAAAGTTTTATCCTTACATGCCAAGGGGGCAAATGACTGTATGGCTAGGTGCTTAATAGTTCCATTGATGGGCAAGCTTCATTCATTTGGATAGAAAACTAGGTGGCAATCAAGCTGCCATAATAGAATGGAGGTAAGCCCAAAAAGGCATTAAGGAAATAGCACTTGAGTGGACTAGGGAAAATATATTTCACATAACCATCATTTGGCATCTTTTGAAGAAAATGCTCCAAATCAACAACAATAATTTTGGAAGTTATTCTTGGAATTCCCTATAAGGTATGAAAATTTCTTATTCATTTACCTTTACAAGGTATTCATGGCATGAAAAAGAAAATGGGACACGGAATCTATTTTGGAAAAAAATAAAAAAAATTGCAAGAAATTATGCAATTTTGTGCGTAAGTGCTTAGGAATGTGAGAAAAATGTCCAGAATAGACTCATGCTAGGAAATTTAATATTGTGTACCATGAAGAGCTTGTACATGCAAAATTACAAAATAAAAATAGTCTAATTTTGTACAGGAGCAAATTGATAATGCCTGAGAGCCATTCTCATGAAGAAAATGTCAAAATTTTCCCTTGAGGTAGCCAATAACTTGTACATAAATCCTCATATGGAATGAAATGATTTTGGTGCCTACTTATCTCTTGTACTCACATACTTGAAAGTGGACTTTTAGTCTAAGGCATTACAATGAGAGTATATTCATGCCAAATCCTTGTGCAGCAAAAATAAAAATAATTTTTACTACAATGAATGGTTCATCATGTTGAGTTATGCACATATTATGTATTCAAATTGTTGAGCACATTAATTTACCCTTTTTTGGTGAGATGTTAGCTAAAGTGGTAGGAGATACAAAACTACTGGAGTATATTTGCGAAGCCTCCAAGAAAAGGGTGCCTAGGTTATCATTCCTAAAGGGTTTCCACATTGGTTGGAAATAATGACACCATGGGATGACTTCCTGGTTATTATTTGCTTAAGAAGGCCACTTGCATGCATCCCAGAGCTTAATTTTGAGGCGAAACTTTTGCATTCATGCGTGACAAAGGTATTTAGTTGGATTACATCAATTGCTCAAATAATTCTAATGTGAAAAAAGATAACACTATTTTGGTGAGTAACTGTAGATTACTCAAAGTGTAATGTCACATGCTTGCTATATAAGAATAGATATACCCTAAGCATATTAACCTACCCCTCTTGCGAGATATTTTTCTTAACGCTATAGGTTACAGGGACTTGATAAAGCTTGCATGCATATTAGGCAGCCAATTCCTGGACATACAATCGTTCAGCAATCACACCACTAGTAAAAGTTGCTACATTTTTTTCTAACAAGGGGTCCAAAGCTCTTTGTATCTCATGCACAAAGCTCTATATTCGAAGAGCTCAGGAAAACTTTCACATTCACAAGGGCAACACAAAAGCCTAGGCCACAAAGTCATGGCATCTGGATAACGAAGTGATAATAGTAGGGAAAATTTACAAATTTTCCCCAAAGGTACAAGTAACATTTTTAGTAGAAATATGATTTCATCCCCTTGTGCAAATATAGCCATTACTTGATATACAAATGTTTGTACAAACATGTTCTAACACATGTTAAAACACTACAAGGGTAAGACACTTGAGATAAATGATATAAATTTATCATATGACCATTTATATAACACCCTTTCGCTTGAGGAGGCTTGGCATGTCTATATGCAAGGGTAAAGGTGAGCACCAAGTGCTATGTAAATTGAGTGTACACAAAAAGGGATTAGGCCCCTTAGATGATGGCCCTCAGGCGGACTACAACCCTTAGTGAAAGCCCTTTGAAGTTGACCCCTATTTTATCAGGAATAACAATTCTTAGTTTATAAGGGAAGATTGATCCTTGGGTTATGAACCTAAAATTGCAATGAACTAAAAGATCAAAAAAGAATACTAGCCCTTGGGTTATGATCCTTAAACAGTGATGAATTTAAAAGGAAAAACCTATCCTTGGGTTACAAACACTAAATGGCAACAAATTAAAATGAATGGAGAAGGAATGATCAATCCTTGGGATACGACCCCTAAATGAAAAAAAAAATATAAAGTGAGATCTAGAAGAGCAGATTGTCATGTGGGTAACTTATCCTAAATGATGAAATAAGAGGCCCAAAAGTGGGACCAATGATAAAGGCTTAAAAAGAGCCTGGAGGTTAGCCAAAACTATCGAGGGCCACAATTGGCCCTCGAGGTGATGCCTTGGGAAGCATTTTTTTAACTTAAACAACAAAAAAATAAAGTGTACAACACGAAGAGCCTAAAAGGTTTAAGTTAAAAATGTGAAAGAGCCTGATAAGGGGCATGATGAAGGAATGAACACTATTTGATTACAAGAGCCTGATATAAGACACAATGGGGAAGCGAACCCTTTTTGACTATAAAAGGCCATAAATAGGGCAACACAGTAAAAAGGAGGTTGACCTTGTAAAAGAAAAATACCTGAACAAGCTAAATGCCTTGAATGAGGCCACATGACAAGAAGGGAAAATCGGCCCTTAGGTTATATGCCTCAAAAGGCAAAAATTGAAAAGGGAAGGCTAGCTCGAAGGCTATGAGCCTTAAATAGCAAAGTTGAGACTTGCACGATACCTTATTTAAACTTTTACGAGGGAGACAAAAATCCCTATGAGGCCAAACAAGTCCTTAAGAGGCTATACAAGCTTGAAATGTTTAAGTTAGGAATTCTTAATGGCCACATCATACCTAAGTCTAATAAAGGCTTAAAGCCTAACAACCAAAGGCCCTAAGATAGGCCATATGATGAGAAAGAGATGTTGATCTAACAAAGACTATGAGCCCAAAAATAGCCAAACAATGCTAAAGCAAATGAGGCGATCACGACCCCTTGAATCTAACATTAAACAAATCCCTAAGTCTCCTTAGGAGCCTATAGGTTTAAGTTAGAAACATGTTATGCACACTGCAAGTATACAATTGTCAAACGGGTAATAAAACCGGTGAGACCGGGTTGTGTCCACAAGAATCAAGTGCTAAAGAAAAGTAAGCTAGTTGAGAATTGTAAACATAACCCAAAAGAAATTAAGTGCTTGAACTAAATAAAAAGTGATAGATGATCAACCCAATTTACTACTTGTAACTATTAAAAAATTATCAATTTAATTCTTGAAGAAACTGACACTAACTAGTCATAAATTTAATCAAACAACTATGAAAAATAAATTCTCCTAGATCAATTGATCCTTTTTGAACCCACTTCGAGCTTGTTCTCTATTCATTTAGACCATTTATCAATTTATTGTAGATAAAATTACCCAATAACAAATTTCCTCTCTCAAGGTGAATTTATTTAACTCCTCTAATATTGAATGACAATCTCTTGTTCACCCAAAAGTGAATGAATTTAAGCTCAATGCATTGGTCTATTCATCTCTTAGAGACTTAGGTCTTCCACTCCTCAAACAATTCTAACCCAATTTTCCTCTTTCTTCAACCACAAATCTCTTCTTCTAAAGACAAAATTTCTATCAAGAAATAACTTATGGCCAAGATTTTCAACAATCAAGCTCGAGAGCAAACCAAACAACAAATTCAGTAAATAGCCTAGGGTTCAAGAAAACAATTATCAAAGCATCATCTAAGATTCACAATTACTTTAGAAGAAAAAATCTAACCTAGAAATATACTTGAAACAAAATTAACAAATAAATTAAAATCCATGCCTAATCTAGGAAAATAGAGACAAGGATGTAGCAAAAAAATCGCTTGATTCTTGTTGCTCATGTCTTTTTTACAATGAATCTTCCATATTTTTCTTCCTCTTGGAGCTATTTCTTTTCTTCGAATCTTCTTTCTCCTTTTAATGCCTTGTACGCCTCTTGTTTATCCCTCCCCAAAACCAATGTCCTTTTCTCCAATATATATATATAGGCTACATATTATTGGTTGCAGCCTTATTTTCTCAACTAATTGATGTTGCTATGCCAAATTTCTTAGTGTGGCTATTCCATTGTTGCCACCTGAAATAAACTTTTATTGTCTCTTGGTGCACTAGCACCAAATATTTGCTACGATCATATTAAATTCCTACAGTTCCTAGCTCTTTTGATGCAAGCTTTTATCATGCCTTGAGGCTAAAAAATGTTATCACATACAATTTTTTCCTCAACTTACACCAACTTACCCAAATAATGCTAGAAGATCATAGATCTTTCAATTAATCCAGCTCAATTATAAGGCTAAAACACCACTTTTCTTACATTTATCACACCCCCACACTTACATATTTGCTAGTCCCTAGCAAATGCCAACCCTAATTGTAAAAAAAAATATCCAAACAAAACAAGCTAACCAAATGGAATTTATGCCTCATCAAAGATAAAATGCTATTGCCTACTCATGATTGAGAAACTAATGTAAGTTCAAAAAGTTGTGAATTTGTTGCTAAAGGTAGAAGATCACTCCCTGAGTATTCACTTTTTGCAATATGGATTTCTAAAGGCACTAATACTCTCTGCACCTCACCTTTTGATTTCAACAATAGGTTTGAAAGAAGAGCTAAAGCCCCATACTATTGTGTCACATATAGCTAAGAGTTTGATAGGCTTTTCTTTGGTTGTAATGGGGTTAGATTTGGTAAGGAAGGAAATTGGTAGAAAGCTTTTTTAGTAGAGTTCAATTTGCTAGCAAAGCCTAATGCATATAAAGTTCTACACTACTGTTCTTCACATTCAACACACTACCTACCATCTTACAAAAGCATGTGCAAATTAGCCCAATCTTTCTTGGCTTTTAAAATAAAATCATACATTTTTAGCCCCATTCAATTTTTTTTCTCTTTTTTTATTTTATTAATTTTTTTATTTTTTTTAGCGGGGAACACAATAAAATTTTCTCATCTAAAAGCCAAGTTCTTACCACTCTTATACATGACTGCTAATTCACAGATAAATCCACCATATGCATTAAAAATTATGCTCACAAACCAACACACTTACATTTTTCAAATCACTCTCCCAACTTCAAACTTGAACCATGTCCTTTTTTAGCCCATAACTCGCTTTACACCTTGATAGCATCTTGGTTAAAGAAAGGATATAAATGAAATGGATAGAGGTTTTAATGTTGGATTCATGAAAGATGTAGGCTATAGGCTCAAAAGGGTTCATTAAGGGATAAAATAACACAACAATGGATATTTAGGGATAATAAGTGTACTTTAAATTGCCATAATTAGCTTTAAAACTATGTCCAACAATATAAGTTCACAAAAGTCTTTAAGAAAACTGTAGATCTATTACAAGGTAAATATCACTCAGCAATAAAAAGAATCAAATATCATCATAAATTTTTCATTTAGGCTCAAAATACTCACTAGACTAATTTCTACCAAATGTAAGAAAGACACACTTTAACCTTACAAAAATTTAATAACATTTAGCAAGCATGAATCTTATCTTTGCAAAACATTTCATCATTTAGGGTCCCTATGATGCATTAAGCAACCTAAATGCTACTAAATGCACCTAGTCATGCCACTAGTATATACAAAACATGCTAAAAAGACATAAAAAATAAAAAAAATTGCATTTGCATTGAATAACAGTACAAACACACAACAACAAATATCATCTCCCCCACACTTATAATGAACATTGTCCTCAATGTGAAAAGAAAAGAGATATGCATGGTGGAGTGCACCTAGGCAGACGAGGTAGCTTGTCGGGGGTTGGAGATGAAATTGCATCCATTTTTCTCTTACTTTGGATTTGAGTAGCAATGGGGATGACATACTAACATTATGTGTCTTTTAGTCTCCTATGACTAAATATAGCTGTGTAAAATTATGTTGTTCCACCTACAAAAATGAAAAATAAAAATAAAAAAATAAAACTTTTTTTATTTAGTATTAAGTAAATAAAATACTTAATGGCATGAAAATAAATTTAAAATAAATCATCTAGGTTGCCTATCGATATGGGCTAAGCTTAACGTCATTAGCTTGACAAGCATTTGAATGAAAGAACTCTACATAACATGAATACTTTTCCCCAAACTCAAGTCCAACATTATCCTCAATGTTGCAGAATGAAAGAATAGAAGATGATACCTAGGATGCGAGGAAACTAACTTCAATTGTGTTGAATAATTCAAAGCACTTACCATACAAGGCTCTCATAAACAATCAAATTCATCAACATTACTTTGGAGGCAATTTATGAATATGGATCTTTAGAAATAAAATAGGGGATAGATGTTACCACACAAGATGAGATCACATTAGCCCTATTTGTAAGTTTGCACATCATTTACATTTTGAAGACCCTTGTAGATATTGAAGGCCACTTCCTCTTTGTCCACTCTCAAGATGAGGTCTCTGCGCTTTACATCAATCAAAGCTTTTTGTATGGCTAAAAATGGTATACCTAAAATGATGGAAATGTCTTTATCTTCTTCCATGTCGAGTACAACAAAATCCACAAGAAACACAAACTTGTCAACCCTCACTAATACATCCTTTATTATCCCTTTTGGATAAGTAAGTGATCTATCGGCAAGCTGTAGACAAATGGTGGAAGGCCTGACTTCTCTACAACCCAACTTATGAAAGATCAAGTACAACATAAGATTGATGCTTGCACTTAAGTCACAAAGCACCTTGTTGAAGTGATGAGTGCCAATGTCATATGGAATAGTGAAGTTACCAGGATCTTGCAATTTCTGTGGCAACTTCTTTTGCAACACGATGCTACATTCTTCAGTCATCATTACTGTCTCAAATTCCTCAAATTTCCTCTTGTGAGGCATATTGTCCTTAAGGAACATAACATAGTTAGGCACTTGTTGGATTACCTCTAACAGGGGAATATTAATTCCCACCTTTTTGAAGATATCCAAAAACATAGAAATTTGCTCATCCAACTTTTTCTTCTTAAACCTCTGAGGATATAGAATAGATGATGCACAGGGAGGCAAAAGCAAGGAAAGTGAGGTATATTCATTTTTCTTTTCAAGTGCACCTTCACCAGCTTTTTTTCTTCCAGCTCTTGCACTGATTGTTACCACCTTCACAAAATGGGGAAATTACATCACAAGGACCTAAATGTTACCACCTTCACAAAATGGAAAAATTACAACATAAGGACCTAAACTTGTATGCTTTAATTTTCACCATAGTGTATGAATTGTAAAGTGTAAAGTATTCAATATACACTCCCCTAAGTGGCACAAACAATTATAATTTGGTTCTTAAGAAAGTATTGGCATATTGCCTAATTTTCAAGTAACCTATGGACTAAATTGTAAGGTTACAAAAGTTGGGTACTCAATTGTACAAATTTCCAAATATGGCTATGGAAAGGACATGGATGGAATTGTGAGGAAAAGACATGGATGGAATTATGAAGAAAGGACATGGATGGAATTAAGGATATTGTTAGGGACCAAAGTGTTCAAGGAGGCAAAATTAGTCATTTAATGCTTAAGGACACTTAAGGGCTTAAGTGTCCCAAAATCTTCTAAAGGTGAAAATGACCCTTGACTAAGGTTAAAATAGGTCAAAAACTATCATTTCCCCATCCCCAAATGGCTGGTAAAAATGTTGTCCAAGTGTTGCCTAAAGGAGGTAAATTTTGCAAATATGACATTACTAAAGACCAAGAAAGAAATAAAGCTAGAAAAAAAATCATTTTCTCCCCATTTTCTTCCAAAAATTTGACCTCCACCTACTAGGGTTCTTTCTTGAACTCCTCCACATCCCTCCATATCCACCTTACTACAAATAATCAAGAGAAGGAAAGAGAAGACAACCAAAGCATCAAGAAAGACCATAAACCCTAGTTTTCAGGTTTATCTAAGATTTATTGGATTTCCAACAGAAGGTAAGGGGTTCTTTTGCTCTCATAGGATGTTTACTATATTTCCAAGCATCCATGGAGTTAGGGCTAAGCTTGGAAGAGAGCCATGAGCTTGATGAACCAAGCTTAGTGAAGGGAGTGCACTTAGTGAAGGTTTTGTGACCTAGTGTGGAGTGCACAGCGATGACAGTGAATTTAAGGGTTTCTAAACCCAAAGTTAGTATTAACTAGTGTTAAAAATCTCCTAAGGCAAAGCTTATGCTTGATGGGGGCTACCATAGTGATCTACTTATGTTTATTACATGTTTTATGGACTAATCAATGAATGTTGTTGCTGCCGCATACATGTGTTTGTTGTTTGTGTTTGATTGCTGCATTTGGATGCTCCATATTGGATATTTGCACTATGTTTTCTTGTGATTTAGTGTCTTTGGATACAAGTGATCACTAAAGGTTACATTACCTTAGTGTTAAAGTGTTCTCCTTCTCAAGTTTCTCCATGAAACTTACCTCCTCTCAAAGCTGCCCATTTCAGGTCCAGTAGAAAGATCACATTCAAAATGACCTTTTTCGTTTGATTTTTGATTTGAAATTTTACGTACATGAACTTCCATATGTCTAGTTATGATATGGAAATTTTTCTGATTTTAGGAGCACATTTGGTACTTTTAGTGATGGTTTTTATTGTGTTACATAGCAGCTGTCCAGCATCCTGTTTTGGAGTGCATTGTGTCTCAAGCATCTCCTATGACTTGGGTGTGTGCCTTTAGCTGATTTAAGGCCATGATGTAGTGCGTGGATGCATTTAAATGTAGGTCATGTAAATTTGGAACAAGTATGTGAACATTTGAGGATGGTTTTGCTATGTATGTGAAGGTGGTGTACAAGCTGTCTATGTGTGAATGATGGGCTGCTTGTTTGTAATTTTTTTTTACCACATAAAGTTGCTATATGCAAGATATGTAATTCTTATTTGTATTGGACATGTATAGGATAGCCTTGGAGGGCTTAACCCTTGTGAATGAAATGTTTGCACACTTATGAAATTTTGTATGGGCATAATAGTTATAAAGTAGATAGAATTTTGACCCTGCGCTCAAAGTTCTATATCTCCCTGTGTAGAGTGAATCTTGATATGAAATTTTAACCAAACCTAGAGTACATCTAGAGGTTTAATTGAGATTTAGAATTACTTCATTTTGAGCCTTGTAGCCAAAGTTATGACATTTCAAAATTGGCTAATTTAGTGTTCATTTGGTCAGAATTTTCTAACCAACTTAAAAAATTCATAACTTGGTCTATAGGTGGGCTATTGATGTAAAACCAAATTATTTGGTTTGTTCTAAGTTTGTACTTGATAATCAAGTAAAAAAAATAGGGGGTACATAGCTAGATTAATACATCTTTTATGAGAGAAGTTCTGGTGTAGTGGCTGGATACATGAACTTAACAAGATTGCCTAATGTACAATAGCCAAGATTAAGACTTGTGCTAGTGTTTTTATTCCTTGCTGCCATGATGTGCATAAAATGCAAATATGTTTATAATGGTTGGACCAATATGCATGTATTCACATAGTGCGTAAGAGGGCCACTTGGGTATGCACATTAAGGGTATTGTTCTGATAGCCACAGGACATGCCAATCCTGGGATTTTAAATGCACAATTTTGGCACCGTAACTTGACTATCCCAGTTTGTTTCTTATCTTCTTGACTCCCTAGTGGGTCCTTGAATGAAAGGGAGCTTTTGATCTTACTATTCAGTTTGACATCTTCCAATTCCATGCTACTTTACAAGGTAATTACCTTACAATGCTCCCTTGCGTTCACTTATATATTGCTAGGAAGGTTTCTTTGTTGAGTGAATCCACAACTTTTGCCAACTGTCCCATTTTCTCCCACAAATTTTTCACTAAAAACCCTAGGGTTGCCATTTGCATCTCCATCTTATCCATTCAGCCATAGGCATCTTAATTTCTAAACCCCTAATTAAATTTGCCTTGCTTCTAGTTGCCCATATAGCCATAACTTGTTCAATTTATAAAAAGCGCCTAATCGTACTCATGCTCTGAAGAGTAATGAGAAAAACTTACTACTACCACTTGCTCCACCAGTTTTTCCTTACTCGTGAACTTAGTGAACTGGTTTCTTAAAGTTGCTATCAGTGTTAATAGCTGGGTGATCTGATCAGCCTTATGAATCCCACTATTATTTTTCACACCTAATTTTTCAGAAGGCCATTGATAACTGTTGGATGCCATGTCCTCTAGATGTATAAAAGCCTCTTATGAAGTCTTAGCCATTAAAGTTCCTTTAACTACTACATCCATAATAGTTCTCGTTTGACTATTCATTTCCTTTATAAAACATTTCAATCTGCACCCATTTTGGATAACTATTAGCCCTTACATGATTTACTTGATATGGGCACCTAGGCAGGGTGTTCTTTGCTACTTGGGGACGAGTTTGAATGGCATTTGGACAAGGAACACATGGGACATGGTGCTATAGCTGGTAGGCTTGCTTGGAGGGGCATTGCTGGGATCAGGCATGAACTGACCTGCACATCTAGATGATTATGCTGGTCTGAGAAAGGTAGGCTTACCTTATATGCATGGTGCCTGCTAGAAATGGTTAACAAGGTTGTGGGTAGTTATTGGGCGCAATATGAGGCTTATTAGATGGCTCTAATGCTCCAGATAGTTATGCGCATCCTTAGGCGGTCAGGGTGTAACCATTAGAGCATTTTTTGTAGCTTTTTGTGTGTACTAGTAGCCTTAGTCAAGTTGGCTAGGCACATACATAACAGACATTGTATTTTCCTTCACTTTTACAAGTAATAGAGTGTAGGTTGGGGCACTACCCTATAGTTGCCTTCATTTTTAATGTGTGAGTGTTGTTGTCGTGCATTTGTGTCGAAAAGGCTGGTCAGGTGTGGGCTTCACGCCATCATGGGTGCTTTTTGTGTTACCACCTCACAAAAATGGGAGAATTACAAAGTGTGACATAATGGTAAAAAACCATTATATTGTGTAATTTTCTTCATAGTGATTGAAGTGTGAGGGGTAAAATGAATAATGATCACCTCTTTAAATGTGTTCCAAGTTAGTAACTTGGCCTCCAAGAAAAGCCGTAAGGATTGCTTGTTTTGTCAAGCAACCTATGGACTTTTTTCTAAGGTTTTGGAAATTCGGGTACTTAATTGCAAACTCTCAAGAAAGAGCTTTGGAGAGTTATGGAAAGGATATGAATGGTATGAAAGTGCTATTGAAGGACCAAATTGCTTATGGAAGACAACTAAGGACAAAGAAAACACAAAAAGGCATAAAGGACCTAAGTGTTTTAATGTAGGCCTTAGGATGTGTATGTTTTTGACTTAAGTCAAGTGGAGCAATTTGGAGTTTTCCCACCTAGGAAGGGGCGGCTATGGCTTGTAAAAGGGTAAAAAATATTGGGCACATATGTACCAATAAGTTTAAGACAAAAGAACTATTCTTATGGGCAAATAAAATGACATAAAGCCTGATTAAGGCTAATAAGGGTGTTTAGTGCCCTAAAACCAATTTAAGAAGCCTAACTTGAATTTTCTTCTCCCATATTCGACCCACATAGCCACCACCCTCCTCCAGACTTCTTCCATAGCTCCTTCATAGCCACCATATCTCCAAAATTGAAATTGATGGCACAAGCAAGCAATTGGAAGCAAACTAAAGCTATTGCTTGGATACTTCAAAGATCAAGCTTGATTTTTCGCCTACCCACTTTAGTAAAGGTTCTCTTGCTCCAATGGGTTGTTTTATGTATTTTCAAGTAACCATGGAGTTAGGGCTAAGCTTGGAAGAGAACAATGAGCTTGATGAACCAAGCTTAGTGATAGGAGTGCACTTATTGAAGGTTTTGTGACTTAGTGTGAAGTGCACAAAGATGACAGTGAAATGAGGCTTTCTAGAGCCCAAAGTTAGTGCTAACTAGTGTTAAAAATGCTCCTATGACCAAGCATTAGCTTGAGGAGGGCTGCTATAGTGGTTTATTTATGTTTATTGCATGTTTTATGGACTAACCTATGGTTATGTTGCTACTGCATTTGTGTGTTTATTGGTTGTAAATGGCTGTTGCATTTTATTGTTATATCTTGTATATATGCATTGTGGTTTTGTGTTTTAGTGATAGCAAACCTTGCATAGAGCACCTTTCCCATTTGAAGCAGGTATTGGACATTTTGTGCAAAAATGACCTATATGTCAAGAAGGAGAAATGTGTTTTTGGATAGATGTTGGTGAGATGCTTGGGTCATATTATCTCCAGAGCAGGAGTAGAGGTCGATCCCGAAAAGATTATAGTGATCCGCCAATAGCTAGACTCAAGAAACGTGCATCAACTTCGTGGCTTCCTGGGCCTTACCAGCTGTTACAGGAAGCTTGCCCTAATTATTCCTCCAAAGTTGTGCCATTGACTCAACTCCTTCAAAAGGATGAATTTCCTAGTCACTATAGGTGACTAAAGCCTTCCAGTCCCTCAAAGATGCCTTGACTTTTATGTTGGTTATCCATTTACCTGACTTTATAGAACATTTAATTTTTTTAACTAATGCTTCAAGGAAAGGTTTTGAGACTGTTCTACTCCAACAGGGACAACCTATTACATATTTCAGCAAACAGATTGGGCCAAATCTTAAAATGGAGTCCACCTACGTTCGTGAGCTTTATGCAATAGTCAAGGCATTTTAGAAGTGGCTGCAGTATCTTTAGGGCACCAATTTATCATTTAGATGGACCACCAAGGTCTGTGAACCATGTTTTCTCAAGCTATTTAGATGCCCGAGCAGTAAAAATGGCTCTCCAAGTTGATAGGTTACAATTTTAAGGTACAATATCGACCCGAAAAAGAAAATGGCCCTACTAACTTCCTATCCGAACTTCTTGAAGGATCCTTCCATGCACTACAAGCTCTAACCCAACCTATTTTGGCTTTACTGCAAGCCTTAAGAACCTTCCTATCATAAAATAGTCCTTCAAAAGACCTTCAGTAGAGAATCCAAGAGCAACCTGGCGACTACTCGAATTACTCTATCAAGGATGGGTTAATATTTTACAGAGGGCAGATATTGATTCCAGATGAGTAAGCACTTCAGCCTTTGATCTTTCACGAGGTCCAAACTCACCCATAGGAGGACACAATGGAGTACAGTGCACATATTCACGGATTGAAACATCATTCTTTTGGCATTATCTACAAAAATGAGTCAAGGAATTTATTGCTCAGTATTCTATATGCCAACAAGTTAAGACCAACACTTCCACTCTACAATGGCTTCTTTAACCCCTTCCTATGCCCACTAAAATGTGATTGTATTACCATGGAGTTCATTGCACACTTGCCCTTGTCGTTTGGCAAGATAACCATATTGGTTATAGTAGATCACTTAACTAAATATGCACACTTTTGTGCCCCTTGATCTAATATCATTGCCTCCCACCTTGTTGAAGTATTTTCTAGAGAAATCATTCACCTACATGGGATGTTCTCCAACATTGTTGCTAATCATGACCTAATTTTCTGAGCACTTTCTGGTAGGAGCTCTTCAAGCTATAGGGAACAGTTCTATCCACCAGCAGTGCTTACCATACACAGATGGGTGACCAATCCTAGGTGGATAATCAATGCCTAGAAGACTATAGTTGATGCTTTCTAGCCAACTTTCCTTACACATGGGAAAAGTTTTTATCTTTGGCCAAATTCAACTACAACACGGCTTAGCCTTCTTCTATCAAAATATCCCTTTTGAGGCCCTGTATGGTCGAGCTCCACCTTCATTGATTGACTTTGTCCAGAGGTCTGCCTCTATTGCCAGCTTAGATGAATTGATGACCAAAAGCTCCAACATCTTGGCCCAACTCAAGTTTAACTTCATCCATGCCTAGCTGAGAATGTAAAACCAGGTAGCTACCCACTGTTCCAAAAAACACTTCAATGTTGGTGACTAGGTGTTTTTAAAATTACAACCTTATCGCCAGACTATAATGGCACGAAGGCAATCCCACAAGCTGTCAAAACATTTTTGTGGACCATTGCGGGTATTGGAATAAGATTGGGGTAGTAGCAAATCACCTGGAACTTCCACCAAAATCTAAAATTCATAATGTTTTCCATATGTCTCTCCTCAAGCAATGTCATGGAGATACCCCCAACCAGCTGGCCAATCTTCCAAGGGACTTTTTTGGCTCACATCTTGTCCTTTAGCCAAGGCAAATTCTTAGCTTCGGCAAGATTCTAAAATAAGGTCATTTTATCTACCAAGCCCTATTTTGGAAAACTCATACTAAATTCCAACAAGAATTCCCAGGTTTTACTCTTGGGGACAGGCCTACTTTGGAAGAATAGGGCAATGATACATCTTAACCTGAGCCTATTAGCAGGCCCAGTACTGGTGAGCCGACTGTAGGTCAGAGGATGACCACATGTGCGCTTCATGAACCTATCATATTTAGAGATTGAATTTAAGGATGGGAATATTCTAGGATTAGAAGGGGTTGTGAATTTCCTAGCAGAATACTATTGTACTAGCTCCTATATGAATGGAAAATGAATGAATGAAAACAAAAAGAAATTCCAAAAAATTTTCCTATTTTCTCTCTTTTCCTCCCCTATTTTCTCTGTTTTCCCCCGCTTATTTTTCTCAAATCTCTATTGATTTCTTTATTTGGCTATAGATCACATCAAGTGGCTATCTCACGTGCAAGCATGTCTAATTGGTAACCAAAATCCAATTCAAAATGACTAATATAACAAATAAAGATTATACAAACACTCATGCCATGTCAAGTCTAAAGGTTGCCACCCATTAATACCACAATAAAGCATCATACTCCAACCCACTGGTCAAACAGTTGAAAGACCTTACCCTAAAAAAAAAAACTATAGTAAAAAAACTTGCACAAACCATGCTAGACATTATCATTTGTAGATTCATAAAAAACAACTTACTGGTAATGTGCAAAGTTATACCTCAATTTCTGAATCTTCCTTTATCTTTCAATTTATAATGACGCTTGTTTTCTTACCTTTTAAAAGCACAAAGCTATACCTCAATCTTTAAAGTATGAACTAGTAAGTTCATGTTTAGCCTACTACGGTTGGAGGCTTGTAGTTAATCAAAACAAATTCAAATATAACCAGAAAATAGAAACCCAAAAAAGAAAGGCATTAAAAACAAAAAAAATAACAACGAATTAGACCTACATAATCAGTGCCCATGTACCTGACCCGCTCTTAGTGATCTTCTTTGTATATTTAACAGTGCTATTAAAAAACCAAACAAAAAGACCAGGAAAAAACTATCAATAAAAAAACAAAAAAAAAGTCTTATAATCAAACCATACCATCAACCTCTTCCTCTTTCTTCCATTTTTACAAACTAGAGGCTTGCATGCTTGATTTCTAGGATGAAAGGAGATGGCAAAGCAGTAGAGGAATAGAACAACGGAGGTTGGCCACCGAGGGAGGTAAGTGGCAACCACGTGCCACTCTACATGATGGTCCATTCGCTGTCGATGGAGGCATTCCACTCATCATGACCTATTCGACAAAATTGTCCAAAGGAACTAAGCCAAACAAAGAAAACCAAAATCCAGAAACCAAAAACAAAATTAGGGTTTTAAAATTTTAAACCCCAATTTACAAAAATCACTTGAGAATATGAAATAATTACTTTGGAAGAAGTTAAAGAATAGAATGAGTGGATCAAAACCATTGTAAAAAATCATTTTTTTTATGAAAAAAAAAAATGGAACTGAAACTTTGATGTCTGATTAATGAAAATTGTTGAGTTTTCCAAGAAATGACTTTAGAGAAAGTTGAAAAAAAGGTAAAAAGAAATTAAAAGATGAAAAAAAAAATATAAGAAATATTTTTTCTAGCTCAGTGGTGCACCACTGAAAACTCCAGCCAAAGCTCAAGTATCAATCTATGGATGAAAAAATCTTTGAAAATTCTTTTTGAAATCATGCCAACTCAGCCAACCATGTGGATTAGGTGTTGACAAATCATTAATGGGCCACATGGATTAGGTGTTGACAAATCATTAATCGGCAATCTAGCTACTCGAGTTCAAGCCTTAGGTGGTGATGTAAGACTTAAATTTCATCCGGGTGAAATCGTTCACTCGAATGTATAAAGGCAATTTTTCTAGTGAACTTGCTTGTAATGGTCACCTGTTGATAGCTGAAGGGCTATGGCCATCAAGATCACCTGATCAACTATCCGTATACCACATTTGGTGTTAGCTTAGCCTTGACCTCGGGGCACCCTTAACACCACCCTTGGAAAGGTAACATGACCAACTTCGGGAAAAGGTGTCTTTCACCACCCTCGGATTTACGAACCTATCAACCTCGAAAAAGTAGATCCACCATCCTTGACAAAGGAAAACGTCATTCGAAGGTGACCCACTCTGCTGAAGGGCCGTCCCCAATAGCCCTCGGGGAAAATCTCCTCCCGAAGGGGTCTTGCGGAGATACGAAAAAAACAGTTAAGGAGCCTCTGACAAAGAGAACTCGCACACACCCCTGCCCTCTAGCTAGAACGGCCTACAGCCAGCTGGAGATACCTATCTCCGAAGGTATGGGTCATATCTAACCGAACACGTGTCATGGTCTGAATAGGCTGTGTCAAACGGCCTCCTCCCTCCTCTCTCCTATAAATACTTGGGAGGGACTTTGGTAAGAAAAGGAGACTTTTTCTTTATTTTCCACTCTCTGATCTCTACTACTACTCACACAGATACTGACTTGGGCGTCGGAGGCTCCTTCCCCGGAAACACATTCCGGGGAGTCTCTAACCCTTGTTTTTCAAAGTCTTGCAGACACCTTCATACCAGAAGTCTATCCTTCAAGCTAGCATGTTATACAATGAGGATGCTAACAGACATCATTTCGCACTGTCTGTGGGAACTCATTCTCAGATAGCCGTTGTTGAGACCCGGCGTTCTAAGACAAGGGACTTATGAAGTCCAAGTCCACTCTAGAAGCTCAAATGGCGATTAAGCAACCTGTAGTTGAGACTTCATTGCCTGAGGACGAACGTCTTCTGACGGTCATGATGAGTTTTCTGCGAGATTTTCAGCACTCTGTTGTGGCTGAAATGACTCAACAGCTCAACTAACGGTGGTCACAACCACCTATCAGGGGAAGGGCACTTTCTCCTAGCACCCCGCAAGAAAAAAGCCCAAGGTTACATCGCCGGAGCTCTAGAAGCGAGGGTTCTCATGCTGAGTCATCAACAGAGAATGTACCCTCTAAAGGACGTCAGGCTGGAGAAATGGTGTCAAAGGAGCCCAAGATTTCCCGCTAGCAGAGTCCATCCCCGTATAGGAAGTCTTAATCCCTCCATCGACGAAGTTACTTTCAAAAAAGAAGGCGTTGCTCTTCGTTGCCGGGACTACGAGGCAACGGGGAGAAGATAGTACTACCACCCTCATGGAGAAGATCCTAGAGAGGTTAGAGAAGGTGGAGAAATAGATTTCTCGAAAACATATCTGGTCAAGGTTGTCAGAAACCTTCATCGGAGAAGTGTCACCCTTCATTCGTGTAGTAGTAGAAGCACCTATGCCAAGTGACTTCTGAGTGCCGTGCCTAGAAACATATGAGTGGTGAAGCGATCCCCAAGCTCACCTAACGAAATATAGGTGCAGCATGGTGTTGCATGGTGCTGATGACGCTACCTTCTGCAAGTGTTTCGCAGTCACCTTTTCAGGGCTAGCAACTACGTGGTATAACTCCTTGGCTCCCAGAACCATAATGGGCTTCCAGGAGTTATCCACCACATTTACCCAGTAGTTCATTGGAAGCAGACCGATGGCGAAGAAGCCTGTCCAAATGTTTGACATAGCCCAAAAGAATAGGGAGACCATTTGGGACCATGTCGAGAAGTTCAACCGAGAAGCCCTAAGTGTGCCCGACTTCCACCCCAAAGTCCGTATCCTCGCCATGATCAGAGGACTTAAGAAAGATTCACAACTCTTCCATGAGTTTTTCAAAGATCCCCTTCACACCCTCAGAGAATTCTACTGAAGGGCAGAATAACACATGATGGCCGAATAACTAAGGATGGGAGGGCCGAAGCCTGATCATAATCACTCCAAAGGGCAAAATCACCAACCTTAATATCCAGCCAAGGGTGGGGGCAGACCTCGGAAACAAAAGGGGAAAAGGCCGATGCCGTTCACTCCCCTAAACACCACAAGGACAAACATACTGATGGCCATGGAAAGACAAGGGACTCTGATCCAACAACCGAAGGCCATGACCTTGGATAACAAAAAGAACATGATGAAGTTTTGTCAGTTTCACTGAGACCATGGGCACGACATCGAGGATTGCTTCCAGCTGAGAAAGTACATCAAGTCCCTGATCAAGCAAGGGCAACTTCGGCACTACCTACGGATGTCGTCGCCCAAATGAAGAAGGGAAGAAGAGAGAAAATGAGAAGATGAGGACTACGATTCTGACTGACATTGTAACCAAAGTCCCAGAAAGCATCCACCACCTCTGGCGGGAGTGATCCAAACAATCACCACTGGAATACCCTCGGCAAAGAGGAAAAATAAAGTCTGGGAAATCTCGATGATGGAATTCGAAAACCCAGCGAACAAGCTTGTTCAAAAAGATGGATCTACAGTGAAGTTCACTCATGATGACACCCTCCTAATCACGGCAAGGATAGGGAATTGTGATGTCAAAAGAGTGCTCATTGATGATGGCTCCAATGCCGATGTTCTGTTCTCCCACTTGTTGCCAAACTTGGGCGTCTCCAAGGATGATCTCAAACCTGTAGCCTCCCCTACCTTCGGCGTAGGCCCCTTTGGACACCCTGTGCTCGGGTGGATCGATATGCCTTAGATGCTAAAGAGAACTTCAATTCAGAACATGAAAGAGCTCTTTGGCTCCACAATGACAAGGTTCATCGTCATAGATGTCTTTTTTTCATATAATGCCATCCTCGGAAGGCAAACACAAGGAAATCTTCACATTCGCCCAGATGTGAAGTACCTAACGGTCACGTTTGGCACAAAGGAAGGAGATGCGAAAATATTCATTCATCAGGCCGAAGTAAGGAAAGTCTTCGTGAAGGCAAGATAAAGCCCAATGAAAGTTCACGCACAGACTTCGGGAGAAAAGAGCATGGTTGGTGAAGAGGTAATAGGAGGAGAAAAAAATGACTCTGAGAAAATAGAAATAGAGAATGTAGAGCTTGTCCCGGGCTGAAGTACCCAAGTGGGGAAAAAACTGGCTGAAGGTGACAAGGAAAAGCTTGTTTCCCTTCTATTAATGAACAAAGATCTGTTTGCTTACTCTCCGAGTGATATGCCTCGGGTGGATTCGAGTATAATCCAACATTGTCTTAAAGCATTTCCGGAGGTGAAGCTGATCCAGCAGAAAAAACGTAGCCTCTCGGCGCATAAGAACAACTTCATTAAAATTGAAATCCAACAGCTAATGAAGGCGGGAATAATAAGGGAGGTCAAGTACCCCGAATGGCTAAGCAACGTAGTTGTTGTGACAAAGGAGGGGAGCGATAAACTCCGAATGTGTATCGACTTCCGAAACATAAACAACGCTTGCCAGAAGGACTCCTATCCTCTGCTACCAATAGACCAATTGGTAGACTCCACTGTCGTATACGGTCTGCTTAGCTTCCTCGATGCCTTCAGTGGATATCACCAAATTCGGATGAATCCCGAAGATGAGGAAAAAATCACCTCCATAACCAAAGTCAGTACCTATTGCTGTGTGAGAATGTCCTTTGGCCTTAAAAACACGGGAGCAACGTACCAAAGGCTGATGAACAAGGTATTCAACTCCCAAATTGGGAGAAATATGGAAGTATATGTCGACGATATGATAGTCAAGAGCAAACAGCCTGGCAGTCATATCGTAGACTTGGAAGAAACATTTCACCAACTTTGGAAATTCAGGATCCGTCTTAAGCCCAAGAAATGTGTGTTTGGGGTAACGGTTGGCAAATTCCTCAGGTTTATGGTATCTGAAAGAGGTATCGATGCCAACCCAGAAAAGGTTAAGGCCTTGCTAGGATTTCGAACTCCCACAACGACTAAGGATGTGCAAAGGCTTACTGGGAGAATCATTGCCCTTAGCAGATTCATCTCTAGATACGGGGACCGGTGTCGACCATTCTTTAAAGTGCGTACCAGAGCAGGAAAAAATGAAGGTAACTTCGGTCTTGAGGAACACCCTTGGATTGAAGATTGCCGGAAGGCTTGGGAGGAGCTCAAAAGTTTCCTAACTCGTTTACTGACACTCCGATGACCGTGGGAAGGAGAACTACTCATCCTCTACCTCACTGTCACCGAAAAGGCAGTAAGTTCGGTGCTTGTAAGGTAAGAGAGAGGAAAACAATGGCCAGTATACTATGTGAGTAAGTCCCTACATGGTATTGAAGTTAGGTACCCTCTTCTACAGAAGGCCATATATGCCTTAGTACTGACAAGTAGAAGGTTGTGGCCTTACTTCCAAGGGCACCCTATCATTGTTCGAAGTAACCTGCCTCTTCGGGATGTCATGAAAAAGGTAAACCATTCAGGATGATTATCCAAAGGGCGCATCGGACTCAGTGAATATGACATCACCTATGAGCCAATAAAGGTAATAAAAGCCCAAGCGCTGGCAGGTTTCATCGCCAAGGTACCTAAAACCGAAGGTAGTCCAGAAGACCTCAGAAATGATGAGCCTAAATGGACATTATTCGTTGATGGTGCCTTAGGATTCGAACACCAGGGAGCTGGAGTAATCCTCCATGGACCTGAAGGTATGGAAGCTATGAAGGCCATCAAATTCGGATTCAATGTCACCAATAATGTCACCAAATATGAAGCCCTTATAGCAAGCTTGCGGCTGGCAAAGAGAGTAGGTGTGAGGAATTTGAAGGCTTACAGTGATTCTCAACTAGTGGTCTGATAGATGACGGGGGACTACGAGGTAAAGGACACAAACTTGGCAAAGTACCATGATCTTGTGAAAAAGCTCATCCAGGAGTTTGACACGGTACATATAGAAAACGTACTATGATGAGATAATATGGAAGCAGATACTCTGGCCAAATCAAAGGAGTCCACCGAAGTACTGTATCAGCCAAGCATAGCGATAATGTGCGTAGCAACCTCATCTATAGGGTGGAAAGATCCTATCAAGAAATACCTCACAACTTCGGAATTTCTCGAAGATCCTCTTAAAGCTGTGAAAGTGCGAAAGCGCTTAGGAAGATACTTCCTGATTGGAGAAGAGTTGCACCAACAAGGGTATGCAAGTCCATTACAGAGGGCGTGGAAATGGTCCTCAAAGAAGTCCATGAGGGGGCCTGTGGTTCTCACATAGGAACTGATGCCCTTGTAGGGGTACTACTCCGCCAGGGATATTTCCAGCCTACCTTGAGGAAGGATGCGAGGCAGTTTGTCCAGAAATGTGACAAATGCCAGAGACATGCTCCTATCTAGACACTACCCTCGGAAGTGATAACTTCGGCAAACTATCCTTGCCCCTTCGCGGTCTGGGGCATTGACCTCATTGGGCCTTTCTCAATAGCTCCATGAGGAGTGAAGTTCTGCATAGTTGCAGTAGACTATTTTACCAAATGGATTGAGGCAGAGCCTTTAGCAGCAATATCGGCGAAGGACATACAAAGATTTTCTGGAAGAACGTCATATGCAGATTCAGCATACCGAGGGTGATAGTAGCTGATAATTGTTCCTAGTTCACCGAGAAAGGTTTCCAGGAATTTGCAGCCAACCTCGAGATAAAATTGCACTTTGACCTAGTTGCCCATCCTTAGAGCAATGGACAAGTTGAAGTGTCCAACAGAATGATAAAAGATTGTCTTAAAAAGAGGTTGAAGGAAGCAAAGGGAAAATGGCTAAGAGAACTTCCGAGTGTGCTGTGGAGCTATTGAACAACTCCCAGAAGGGCCACAGGTGAGACACCCTTCTCACTCGTCTTTGGCATGAAGGCCATTATCCCTGTCGAGGTCGTACAGCCATCGATGAGGATATAGGTGTCCGACAAAAAAAGGAACAATGTCGGTTTAAGAACTAAGTTGGATCTAATTGACGAGCATAGAGAGATGGCTGAGCCTGAAGACCATTTCATGGAGTACTACAGGCAAATTGGGATGGACTTTATTTGGTCATCGAGGAAGTTCAGCCAAGAGTCTACAAGCTCGGTGATACCGAAGGTGGAGAATTGAAAAATACATGGCATTCAGACTCTTTGAAAAAATTTTACAATTAGAAATTTTTTTTGGCTGGAAAAATTGTACAAAAGATGTCGAGGGAGGCTAATCAAATGTGGTTGTTGCCAAAGGTGCATGTGTGAAATTGTACACTTTTTGCTAAGGGTGGTTGACCGAACATGGTTGCTTCTAAGGGAGGCAAACTGAATGTGTTTGTTGCCGAAGGTGTATGTGTGAAATTGTACACTTTTTACCGAGGGTGATCGACCGAACATGGTTGGTGCCAAAGGCAATTAACTATTTTTTACACAAGTTAAGTTTCTCCGAAGATATCCGACCGAATATGGTTGGTCCTAAAGATTCCTAACTATTTTTGAAAGGCAAATTTTTTGAAGAAGGTTGACTGAAGATGGTCATGAAACCCCTCATCGCAGAAGATAGTTAAGCACCGAAGGATGAAGATAATATCTGGAGACCAATTAGGGACTTAGCCAAAATTTTGAAGCAAGAAAGTTCTATTAACATTTCATTGCAAGAATAGAAGGTGTAGAACACCCAGAAAAAAAAAGGAAGAAGAAGGAGGCTCTTATTGCTTCTCTTGCCCGTCTTCGAGGTCCTCAGCATTCTCGGATTAGTCATCTTCAAATTCAGCCTTTTCATCCGCGCAAACTTCGGTTGCCGAAGGAGGGAGAATGGGAAGGTTGAGAAATTCTACACTTGACCATTTTGAGGATGGTCCTTCGGGAATGTCAAGTGCCTGAAGGAAGGAAAGGTCAAGCTCGAGATACTTGGACAAGACTTGGTGGTGAGCAAGGAAAAAACTCTCCTGATAAGAGGACCTAGTTGCCTCATCAGACTTAGCCTTCTCCGCCTTCAAGTCCTCTAGCTCTTTCTTAAGAACTTTAACCTCCTTCTCCAGTTTCTTCTTCTCCTTCTTCTCCTTCTTCAGCCGATCGATCTTGGCTAAGAATTTGGCGTTGAGCCCCAGCATCTTCATTAGGTCGGCAATGGCTTCCTCCTTCTCCTTTTGGAAGGCTTCCTTTGCAGAAGTAAGGGCCATTACCCTCAAGTCGAGGTCTAACACCTTGGAAGAAAAGTCTTCCAAAGCTCATTTAGGCTCTTCAGCACCTTTTGCTGAAGGCTGGCCAGGTCCTCCTTCGCAATTTTATAAAACTCACCGTACTTGACGACTGAGCTAGTAAAAAGTTCCTTGGCTTTGGCCAAGCTCTCCTCCGACCGACTTCAGATTGAAGATTGCTTAGCTGCCCAAGCCTGAAGATATCCACTGTATGCCAATAGTTGTAAAAGGGGAGGATTTCAAATAAGGGTCAAAAAGCAACAAAAGCTCAGAATTTTTCTAAGTCATAAAAGATTAAGGTTTAGCTGGGCTGCATGTTCACTCATGCTCACGGTGAGGACTTCCGCATTGGGACACTTCTTTGTCAGGGACTGAAAGGTGGCATTAGTCAAAATGCTCCTCGCCATCTGAGGGGCCATCTTCTGGCTATCTTCGGAGAACAAGTCCATGAGCTCCGTGAAAGTCTAGAAGGGCTCCCTAGGAACTTTGTCCCTCAGGATTTTTGAGTCCTAAACGGCCCTTTTCTGAGCATGGTCCTCTACCCACGAAGCCTGCACTCTTTCATCTATAAAGTCACGCTAAAGTTCCATTAAAACGTTATCCCTTAGCCATTCATCTACAAGGTCTAAAATACCAAAAATTCCCAAACTCATAGATGAATGGCTAAGGGACAAACCTACGGGGAGTTCGGCGTCATCTCCCTTGAAGTCACTAACATCAAGGACCTCGGCGGGAACACCTTTGCCCCTGTTCTTCCGGCGTTCCTCCAGTTCTTCGACTGAAAGCTCCCCGACCAAAGTCCCTAACGTCTTGACAGCAGCATTGGGACTGAGAGGGGTTGAACAGATGGCCGGTTTCGAAGATGGGTCAGCACGAATGGGAGTTTGACCAAGCACCTCCACTTCCCCTTCGGGAGGAGGTGGAAGGGAGTCCTCCTTGGCCATCTTCAACTTCGACGCCGAAGACGGTCCGGCCGGCACCTTCTTTCTCTTTAGTGCCTTCTTCTTTTGCTGCTCCCCTTTTTGGCCTGGTCGAGGAAGAGACTCTTGTAGAAAGCAGCAGATTTATCACCCATCTCTGCAAAAAGGAGAACATCAGTGTAAGTATAGAAAGGCATAAGTAACAAAATTGTAAAGGAGCTTACTCTCTTTCAGTGCTGAATACGTAAGTTCTCCCCAAATGAGCCTCACCAACCACGCCTACTTCTCATCAACCAAGGGCTTCGGCATACCTTCATCGGTAATATGTTCCTTAACTACCTCAAGCTCCCGAAGGAACTCTTCAGTCATAAAACTCCATCTGATGGGGAAGGGGTATAGAGAACACGGAGGGACCTCAGGATCCCAATCCACGACAGGCTGAATATGGCTATCAAACTCTTCAAACTAGGACTCTAGCTCTAAGGTTAAGAGCTTCTTCGGGTCTACTACATCAATATCACGAGTCCTTAAAGCCCATTTGGTCAGCATGTCCTTCTACTACTCATCCACCTTCAGAAAAAAAAACTTCTTCTACCACCCTCGCCAACTATCCTCTGTTCCGAAGGTGAACGTATATTTCTTGCTCCCAGATCCCCGAGGGAGCAAGAAGTAAAACCCGTCCATCGGAACGGGGTGGAGTTTGTAGTATTACATGAAAAAGATAAAGTAGGGCTCTATGTTGAAGACCTCACACATACAAAGAAAAATGTTAAAGTAGGAGTAGGAGTTCGAGGGAAGTTGATTGATGGCTATGCCATGAAATTGGCAAAGGTAACAAACCGTCTTCGGAGGGGGATACCGAAGTCCCGCATTCAGCTGAGCCCTGAAGACGATAACCTTGTTTGAATGAGGAGCATAGTTAGGCATACCAGGACTAGGTAGCCTGGTGACGACATAGGAAGGGAGAAAAAATTTAGCTGACCACTTCTTCTCTTTCTTCGATGTGGCACAGCTTAGATGAGAGTTAAAAGGGAGCCAACTCTTAGGAACGGGATGAGCTTCTACTTTGTAAGAAGACATGTTTGGGAATATAGGAATCTAACCTCGGAAAGGCGAAGGGAAAAGAATTAAAACAAAAAAAGCACTTCAAAAGGAAACCCACCTTGTTCGGAACGAAGACAAGGAGTTCAGAAATCACCACAAACTCGCCATTAATCGCTCCGCCGCTAGCACGACCACCAAAGAAAGATGAAAGATGAGAGGAAATCAGAAAGCAAAAGGAATAAAAATTGAGAACTGTGGAAAACTTTGAAGGAGGAAGGGTTAATATAGACCGAAGAAGGAAGGTGAAGCGTCGCCATAATGACCCTTTGCAGATGAAGGGATGTAACCAATGTAACTGACATAACTGATGGCCTGCGGCGGCTTCATCGTATGTCATTGTAAGGGTAGGGAAGACTTCTGATGGAGGAGAGCACTTTGAGAGGAGATTCCCCAGTGGAGGATACCTGAAATACTTCAGAAAACACAGGTTAGGAGGTCCCCGGTGTGTATTCCCGGGGAGGAGCCTCCGACGCCAAAGTCAGTATTTTTAGATAACTGGATTATATGCCCTTTTGTGTATTCAAAGAAAAACTCTTTTTCCTCTTCCCGCTAGGATGCTTTCTGGGTGTTTTATAAAGGTGGCGTGCAGAAGCCATTCTCCTCTTGTGGTCGTCCCAGATTACGACACGTGTCCGGTGGGATGCGATCCCTGCTTTTCCGGGAACGAAGGGACGCTTATCTCAGTAAAAGTCGCCTGGTTGACAGCCTAGGCATTCCGAGAGTGTCGTATCGAGGTGTCCCTCTGATGGCGTGCCCCAGTGATAGCGTGTCAGAATGTACTTGGGGGACGACTTTTATGGGGAGATGTTAGAGGCTCCTTAAATGCTTTGTTCGTACTCTCCGAGGTTACTCTAACGTTTCAGGGAATATATTTTCGAGGATGGTTCCTCCGAGGGATACTTCTGTTTCCAAAGAGGGTCTGACCGCTCTACAGAGGTTGGTCCTACCATTTCCTAAGGAACCGAATTCCCTCATCCTTTCGACCTCGGCTGGCTGTTTCCCTCTGCCGAAGTCAATACTCCGTCAGGTTTGGGAGCTCGGCCAGTGATGGGCACCTTAGCTATCACATGCCCCCTCCTGGGAGCTCGGCCAGTGATGGGCACCTCGGCTATCAACAACCATTTGCCAGTCATCTAGTGACACGTGTCACCTGATGCGAGAAACGAGGGCATGCCTTCTGACATTAGCAGGCCTATGCAAGCATAGCCAGAAGTGATGTGACTTCCTGGTTAGAAGACATGACGATTCATTAACAAGAAATAGAGAGCAAGAAAAAATCAGAAGGGGAAATATTCTTCCTCATCCAGAGATACAACTTCAGAAACATCAAGAGATCAGTAAAAAAATGAGGAATCCCATTTGATGCCGAAGATACTGCGTCGGCCAAAGGGAGCATCATGAACCAAAGAGATGCCCACCCCGAAGAAGGTGACCTAGCTCAAGATGCAGTGCTGTTAGACGGGAACGTTTATCGCTTTCATGACACGCTCGCAAAAGCCTAACATCGAATATACTACTTCAGCTTCCCAAGGGGGGCATGTGATAGCTGAAGGGCTATGGCCCTCAAGATCTCCTAATCAATTATTTGAAAACCACCTTCGGTGTCAGCTTAGCCCCGACCTTGGGGCACCCTTAACACCACCATCGGAAAGGTAACATGACCAACTTCGGGAAAAACTGTCTTTCACCACCCTTGGATTTACGAACCTACAAACCGCAAAAAAGTAGATCTACCATCCCTGACAAAGGAAAATGTCTTTCGAAGGTGACCCACTTTGCTGAAGGGCCTTCCCCAATAGCCCTCGGGGAAAATCTCCTCCCGAAGGGGTCTTACAGAGATATGACAAGAACAGTTAAGGAGCCCCTAACAAAGAAACCGTGCACATGCCCCTGCCCTCTGGCCAGAACAGCCTACGGCCAACTAGAGATACCTATCTGCGAAGGTACGGATCACATCTAACTAAAGACATGTCATGGTCTGAACAGGCTGTGTTAAATGGCCTCCACCCTCCTCCCTCCTATAAATACCTGGGAAGGACCTTGGTAGGAAAGGGAGACATTTTCTTTATTCTCCATTCTCTGATCTCTACTACTACTCACACAAATACTGACTTAGGCGTCGGGGGCTCCTCCCCTGGAAACATATTCCAGGGAGTCTTTAACCCTTGTTCTTCAAAGTCTTGCAGACACCTTTACACCAAAAGTCTCTCCTTCAGGCCAACATGTCATACAATGAGGATGTCGACGGGCATCTCCTGCTTTCTTGGATACTTTTCTAATTTTCTCAATGGCTCTTCAATATATTTTTGGCGCCTAAAAAGCATAAATACATGGAGAAATATTTTGTTTAAAAGCCTTGGCCATAAAACAAAAAATTCATCATCAAATATTCATCAAAGTGTTTATCATTTGAGAAAATACCAAGACTTGTGCTTTTGCTTGTATATCTAGTAAGATTGTCATTGTGTGATATTGTGATCTTGTAAATATTTTAAGTCTTAGAATCTCTTAAGTGAGGGAGTAGTTCTTAGTGATTATTGAAGAAAACTAAGGATTGGTTTCTAGTGAGCCTTAAAGAAAAATAGGGATTGGTTGGATATGGATCTTGAAGAAAACACCATTATAATCTTGATTAAGTAAAAGTAGAGTAACTCTCAAGTAGGCAAGCTTGAGGAAAGGGCGTAGACTCCAGTTGATGGACTTGAACCTTTATAAATCTTGGTGCACTTTTTTCCATATCTTTCTTTATATTTTGCTCATATGTACTTGGTTTGTTCTTGATCTTTGATTGAATGATCGTGGTTGTAAAATTTGGGTTTACTAAATATTTTAAAGCAACCAATCCATCACCCTATTGCTTGCAGTTGGGCCAACAATTGGTATAGAGCTTGGTGAATTTTATTTTCAAAACCTCACTGTTTTAAAATCAAAATATCCATAGTAACCACTAAGTTTATGCATCTTGAGGGGCAAAGTCCATCAAGGCCTTTGATTATGCAAGTTTTAAATGGTGGAAAACTAGGTAGGAGATTCATATTAAAGCTTTTGATTATGTTTTGTGGAAAATTATAAAGGATGGTCCTAATATTTGTTTGAAAGTGGTTAATGCTAAACAAGTACCAAAAGATTTAAAAGAATTAAAATTGAACTATTATACTATGTGTGCTATGAATGCTAGGGCGATGGTTATTATATACTGTGCACTAACTCCCCGATGTGTTGAGTTTAGTTTCTTCTTATAAATTTGCTAGTGGTAGAAAACGGACCTAGAGGCCCAAACCCAAATGTCTAAAGGTTGGGCCATCCCTGGAAGTTCACATAGGCCATAAAGGCAATTCCCTCCCAGAGGGAAACTGTATCCCATAAATACTAGTTAAGCTATGGGATTTTTATCCCCAAAAGTGAGCTACTCAAAGCACGCCTTGACTATATAAACCCTTCACCAACCCCAAGGTAAGGGGCCCCTAGCTCTCCTCTCCTTCTCCCTACTATTCATTACTGGAAAACTAACTTAAGGATTGGAGGGTTTCCTTCGGGAGCACATCTTGGGGCTCTGATGTTGTCTTTGCTCGCAAGATTTTGATCTATTGTTCAGCAAGCTCTTAGGTCTAGCTTACCCAATCACTTTTCATATCGATTTGGTGCCGTCTGTGGGAATGCAATATGGTGAACACATGAAGATCTCAAATGGAGAACTAGGACCTACACAACACTAAGTAGGAAAGCCATCACCATGAGAGGTCCATAGGGCCTATAGGTGAAAAAAAGCACCTGGAAGACGACCTAGAGAATCCCGCAAGGCTTTAGAGGAACCCTTCGTAAGGGCAAGGGCCTTACTCCCCTGAATGACGAATAGTTCCAAACAATATAGCATGCCCTGTTCGAGCAATTAAGGGTGACGGTCCAACAAGAAATCTGAAGAGCCTTACCTAAAGCTCCAAAAGTGGCCGCTAAGAGTCACTTGATGGAGAGGAGTTACCTAGCCCCTCCACAAGGGCACAGACCTACGGGAGACAATCATTCCTGGACCACTTGGATAGTGTTGAGTGGTTGAAGGAGGGCTCTACAATGGGCACAGATGTGGAGTACCTATGGATCCAACCTTTCTCAGAAGAAATAATTAATGCCCCTTCCCCTAAGAGGTTCTGCATGCCAAAGATTTACTTATACAATGGCCCCATAAACCCTGTAAGCTATCTACAAAGGTATATTACCTCTATGAGGCTTGAAAGGGCCTCTGATGCCATTATGTGTAGAGCCTTTAGCTCTATGCAAACAAGAGCCACCACTTCTTGGTTTAGGACCAACCAGGGTGCCGCTTTGCCTCATTCAGGGATATTTCCTAGGTGTTCCTAAGACACTTCTTGGGAAGTCAGCCAACTCCAAAGACAGTGGCTTACCTACTAAATATTCAGTAAGGCCATGAGGAGCCCCTAAGGGACTACGTCCAGAGGTTCAATGTTGAAGCAGTACAAGTGTAAGGGTTATCTCTATAGCTACATCCAGTAGTCATCACCTAGTGGCCAGCCTAAGATTCAAGACTAGCTTGGGACCTCTATGAGAATGAGGAACCTAGAGGAATTCCTTGATAAAGCCACAAGATACATACATGCTGAGGAACTCGATCGCTCAACGGTTTCCAAGGGTCACCCTAAGGCCAAAGAAAATGGATCCTAGAAGAGGGGTAGACAGGACTCCTAACTGGAGCCTATCCTTCTGCCATTGAAAGATATAACGTTGAACATCCTTTGCGCCCTTAAGAAGAAGAACCAATGCCTAAGTGGCTAGCAGCGATGCCCTTATGGGGCAAAAAAGATGTCAAAAAAATGTAGAAGAAACCACAAAGACAAAAGGCATGATACTGAGGAATGCTGGTAGCTGAAGAAGCTATTTGAAGAAATGATCCAGGAAGGCACGCTGAAGGCGTACTTATTCAAGTGAACATCTCCTTGCCGTAAACAAGAAGAAAGGCCCCATAGAAGAGATGATGCGGGTATCAATGACAGAGACCGAAAGCTAGAGAGGCCTTGTTCTCCGAGGGAATGCCGAAACCCCAGACCCCTAGTAGGGGTGGTCCAAATGATCATCAAATGAGAGGCCTCAGCAGTTTGAAAGAGAGAGGGGTGCAAAACCGCACAACTAGAGGTAGTTGACCCTGGAAGGGTCATAACCAAGGCAGATGGATCCCAGGTAGTGGTCCTACACCTAGACTTGTTTGTTTTTAGGGCGCACATGAACAATTTTTATGGTCAACCTAGATACGGAGGCCAATGCCAACGTTCTTTTCATTGACTGGCTGGAAAAGATAAAGATGAAGAGATCCTCCTGATCACCCGTCAGTAGGCCTACCTTTGGGATAGGCAATGGTGAACTTCTCACTATTGGGTCCACTAGGATCACATTGATGTTGGTGGGGAGAGATCACAATGGGTAACTTGCTTGCAACTCCCACAATGCTGAGTTTCTTGCCCATGACATACTGTCACCCTATAATGCTAATCAGCCGGTCTAGGTGTAGTTCCACGTTCGAGTTAATGTCAGAAGCCTAATGGTCAAGGTTGTCAAGATCGGGATCCTACCTAAGATCCTTTTTTGCCGTGCAAGATCAGGATCGTAAGATCAGATCGTTAATCGTAAGATCCTATCAAAAAACTTAAAATTTATTGTCTAAATAATATAATTTATGAAAAAAAGACCAATTATATTAGAAACTTAAATAAAATTTAAGTGTCATAGCAATGGTGCAATATAATTATTGATACAGTACAAGTAAAGTTTAAACTTTAATAGAGTATACATTAATATAATTAATAAAATAATCATCGCAAGTCTGAAAAAAAAATTATGAACAAACACATTATTGACAAACACAAAAGGGTACAATGGCTATAATTTAAATTTTCAGTATTTGACTTACAATAAATTTAAAAAGTATAATAATTTTTTGATAATAAGTAGATAATTTAAAATTAGTAGTTTTTTCTTCCAGAATCAAATAAGTTCAACTTATAGAGAGGAAAAATTGGTAATTTGAATATCCATTAACTATAAAAAAATATTATTATATATACTAAATTTACAGTAAGATAGTTATTGAATAATTTAAATTATGCTCTAAAAAGTTGTTATTATACAGTTACCTTGAGTTAACAAATTCTAATTTGGGGACCAAAATAAAATTCTTTTAATGAATTTAGAACCAAAATAGGATATTTTTAATAGGTTTAGGATCTAAACAGGACATTTAATAGACTAGAGATGAAAACATAATGATAATTAAATTTTAAGGATCATTCATGCAATTTACCCCCAACAAAAATCAATACCCGGGTAGGATCGTTAGGATCTTTTGATTCTACGATCCTATGATCCTAGTTGTGACCCTACCATGATTCTACCATGCATTCATTCCTAAAACATTTTGGCATGGTTTTCTATGTTAAGATAGCAAGATCGTACAACCCTATGATCAGGATCGCGATTTTAATAACCTTGCTAACAGTGCTTTTTTTGACCCCCATTGCGGATGCCACAGTGTTTTTTAATCAAGTTATGGCACATCGAGGCTACGTGGCAACATTATAAAGGGCCAAAGAGAATGCCCCCGTATCGGCGGAGTCCAAATGGCTTAGGGAGGCCTTCCAGGAAAATGAGGATGGCACGGCTTTGCCTTGGGACACGAAGCTGATAGAAGTGACCCCTAGGAAGGTGATCAAGATTGGCAAGGACGTCCCACCTGAGGTAAGACAGATGCTCATTCAATTTCTTAAAGCAAATATAGATGTATTTGCTTAGTCCCCTAGTGAGATGCGTGAGATCGACCTAGGCATCATTACTTATAGCTTGCAAGTGGACCCTTCCAAAAGAACTAGTATAGTAGAAAAAGCGTAATATGGCACCTAAAAGAAGCAAGTTCGTCAAGGGGAAAGTTGAAAGGTTGTTAAAGGCCGAAACCATTCGAGAGGTATGATACCCTGAATGGTTCGTCAACATGGTATTAGTAAAAAAGGAAAATGAAGGTTGGCGTATGTGGATCGACTATACCAATCTCAATCACACGTGCCCAAATGATCCATATCCTTTGCCATCCATAGACCAATTGGTCGACACCACATCAGGATTCAAAGCACTATCCTTCATGGATGCTTTCAGTAGTTATGATCAAATCCGGATACGCCCTAAAGATGAAGAGAAGACAACATTCACAGCAGGCAATGTCGTCTATTGCTACAAACGAATGCCATTCGGGTAGAAAAATGTCAAAGCCACCTATCAGATGTTGATGAATTGCATCTTTATAGATCAAATGGGAAGAAACATGGAAATCTATGTGGACAACATGATCGTCAAAAGTAAAGCAATAAGCCAATATCTTGATGTCCTTTGAGAAACCTTCTAAAGGATGCGTTAGTATAACATAAAATTGAACCCAAAAAAGTGCACCTTCAATGTTGGTGCTGGCAAACTCCTTGGTTACATTGTCTCTGAAAGAGGAATCGATGCCAACCTTGATAAGATTAAGCCATCCTTATAATGCCTAACCCTTAGAATAAAAAGGATGTCCAAAAGGTTGCCAGAAGGCTAACCATCCTAGGACGGTTCATCTCACAGTTTGGTAATAGATATATGCCATTCTTTTAAATATTAAAAAGGAAGCAGCCTTTGAACGGAAAGATGAACACAAAGAAGCATTCTAGCAGATAAAGGATTACCTATGACACATCTGCAAATTAAAACAACCGAGGCATGAAGAGCCCTTGGTACTATACTTGGCTATCATTGAACACTTTGCCAACGTTGTCCTTTTTAGACAAAATGGGGCAGAACAATGGCCTGTATTCTATGTTAGCCGAATCCTCCAGGGGACTGAACCCAGATATCCCATACTTCACAAAGTGGTCTTGGCCCTTATTATGGCCTCTCGAAACTACGATCGTACTTCCAGACTCATCAAAACACTGTCATAATAGAATTACCCTTACGTGATATCCTACAGAAACCAGGTAAATTTGGCAACTTGCTAAATGGTGCATTGAATTAAGGGAATATGACAACTTCTATAAGCCCTGGAACCTTATTAAGCACAAGCCCTAGCATATTTTGCAGTAGAGATGATGCCATGCGTAGAAACCCATGAACGATAGAGCGTAAAACCAACCTAGGAAATGTACATGGATGAGGCCTTAGGTCCTGAGTGCCTAGGATTAGACATCGCACTAAAGGGCTTACTCAACTCAGTGGCCATGCTCAGAATTATATTTTGTTTTCCTATAACTAACAATGTCGCAGAGTATAAAGCCTTCCTTTTTTACGGCTACAGATGGCTAGTCGGGTAGGGTGTGGACGATACAAATATATAGTGAGTGTCAACTAATAGTGAATCAAGTCATGGGAATAGCAGGCATGAAAAGCCCACCCTTTGTAAATACCCTAACACAACAAAAGAGCTAATGGAGATGTTTAGCCTTGTACAGGTTTAGAAGATCCCCAAGAGTCAAAATGCTAAGGCTGATGCCTTCTCAAAAGGATGGGAGGAAGCCATGATGAAAGTATTTGTAGAGTCTTTGGTCCACTTGATACATGCTATGGCACCTAAAGATGATTGGAAAGATCCAATCGATGTTTATCTTGAGAAGGGTTCATTAAGCATAACTCCCAAGGAAAATAGGAAAATCAAGATTCAAGTAGGACATTTTCTCATCATTAGGGGAGAGCTATATAAAAGAAGGTTCACCTCCTTTTTGCAACGGTGCCTAAGCTTGCTCGAGGGGCATCGCATTGTTAAAGAGATTCACCAAGGAGATTGTGGAGCATATATTGGCGTTGATGCCTTGGCCCATAAAGCCTTGGAGCAGGGCTACTTTTGGCTTATAATCAAGGGGGGTACCAAGGAGTTTGTCTGGACATGCCACAATTGCCAGATCACTCAAGAATATAGCGGTTGCCCTCTTTTGGTGCCTCTCTAGAAGCGGACCTTTGGCAGTTTGCCATGTGGGGAACATATTTGATTAGAGTGCTCCCTATGGCCCCAGGGCAAGTCAAGCACTGTATTGTGGTGGTACATTACTTCACAAAGTGGGTAGAAGTGAAACCTGCAGCCTTTATCACGACCCCCCAAATCACTAAGTTCCTATGGAAAAATATAATTTGCCATTTTGGATGCCCTAGAGTCATCATAACCGAGAATGGAAAGTAGTTTGACAATCAATAAGTTCAATGATTTGTTAAAAACAAAGGCATTCGTTTGTCTTTCACCCTCAGTCAAACAAGTAAGTAGAAGTCACCAACAGAATGATAAAGGCTGGTCCAAAAATGAAGTTGGGTGAGGCCAAAGGTAGGTAGGTGGAAGAGCTGCGAAATGTCCTATAAGATTATCGCATGACCCCTCGACGGCCCACAAGAGAATCACATTTCACAAAGGCATATGGAACCAACGTCCTCATACCCATGGAGATCTTTTGCCCCACCTTACAAACCTAAGCCTATGATTCTACTCAGAATGAGAAAGCCCATGAGGAAAATCTGGATCTGCTAGAAGAATTAAGGGTGGATACAAAAATTTACATGAGGGGCTTTAGGCAGTGAACTACCATAATACACGATCGAAGAATGAAAGGCAAGAACATTCAAGTGGACCTTCATCAAAGCTAAACTACCAAGCAGGAACCCAAGGCACGGGTCATTAAGGTCAAATTGGGATGTGCCTGCCTAGTCATAGAGAAGCTCAGAGAAGGAGTTTATGAGTTGGCAAACTCATAAGGAAAAAAGCTGCCTAAGAATTATCATTCAAATGATTTGCCTCCTTACTTCACTTAGATTATCATAAAAATGAGTCTTTCACATTATATATTGTTTACAAATAAAGAGGCACTCCTGTAACGCTTTATGTTCTCATCACATAAAAGCAAGGTTGCATAGAACTTTTGAGCAATTAGTAACACTTGACGAGGCCTGACTACAAGGGCCCTTTACAACACCAAACTCTGTAATGAGTCGCTAAAGATTGCAAGCATACGAAAATATAAAACGAGAAGGCATGGCAAAAATAAACATCACTTTAAAAAGAAATTTTCTTTACAAAAGAATTGTTATAGAAGACGAATGATGGTCCTAGGGGAACAAAAGAAAAATGGGAAGAGGCTAACTATGAAGGCTCCTAAAACTCATCAATAAGAGGGTATTCATCAAAGTCCATTGCCGACATTTCCTCATCGATGGTAAGAATCCCATCTTTCCCCTCATTTGGCCAAGACTCATAGTCTGAACTCAAATCCTTGTAAATCAACAGAAATGAAAGATCAAGGTTTGAATTCGGCCGCTTAACCTGAAAGCAGCAAGAAAGAAAGTCTTCCATGAATTCTAGGAATGTAGCCATTCGAACCTTCATCTTTTCTTTAGAACAAGCAAGCTAAGCTCCTTCACGTGAGCATTAGCCTTGAACTGAAGGCGCTGGTACTCTAGATGGCCCTCATGCCCAACAAAACCAACTCACTTGATGCCCTCTACAAGAGGCATTGTAAACGTAAGCAAATTTGAGCTAGCCTGGCCCACAATGGTCCTCAGGCCTAAGGGAGCATACTTGTCCATTGGTAGAGTAACCTTGACAACATCTATCTTGAACTTTGCTGCCTTCAGCAAGGCCTCCAAGCGATTGGCCTCATTTGAGCCCCTGCTTCCCTCCCCAGAGATTGTTTTGGAGCCTCCTATAGCTCCACCACCTTCAACTTTAGCTCCTTAGTGACACCTTTCCTTGCCTTCTTGGCTTTCTTCTCCAACTTGAAGTCTTTCGTGAATGCCTTCTTGGTAGTTTGTGCAGGGATAAGGTTGCATAGCATATTTAGTGCCTTATGGCCTACCCAGGCCCAAAAACATACATGTAAGGCATAGGTTGTGTTTTACTCTAACCCTAGTCCCCTTGGCCTCCATATATATAACATGTATATGCCAAAATTTGCAAGTAAGGACTACATGGCCCAAAACATATACATAGCTAGGAAACAGAGAAAACACACAAACACACACACACACACTACATGCACAGGGTTTCCTTAACATAGCAAGCATGATTTTTTGGCAGTTTCTTCATGTGATCACTTTGATTAAGTTCATTAACCATAAAGCTCCAGGTGATTGATCAAGCTTGGCCCAACTTGAACAAAAACCTTATGCTTTCCAAAAGCAAACTAGCTAGCTTACCATAGTGCTTTATGCACACGTAGCCCATTATATAGCCTTTAGGTTCCTTTGGCTTAAGCCATCACCTAAGGCAACTTTTCCCCTTCAAAATATAGGACAAGAAGCTTCATATGGGTACTCACCTATGGTCAAAAAGGTAGTAATGAAGCTTGATCACATGTCCATAAACATAAGCACCAACATAGGTAACACCATTTGCTACTCTTGCTTGATCTTGTCTTGGATTCACCTTGTTTCCATCTTTCTCCACTTCTTTTCTTTCCAACAGCTTAAGGATAATTAGGCAGGGGTATGGTTGGGTAGAACATGGTAAGAAAATTAGAATAAAGGAAGGATAGAGTAGCTCATGAAGGACACCAAAGTTGGTGTGCTAGTTTAGCTTCGGTTTTGGCTATCTTACTTGTTTTGGCCTTGGTTTGCTTTTTCTTTGCTTTTGTTTCTTTTCTTCACTTTTGGTACTCTTTGGTAGGTCTTAGGCTATGAGTGAGGGTGATAAATGAGGCATAAAATTGCTTTGAAATAGCTAAGAAGCTGCCTTGAATGACTAGGTTGCATTCGAAGGCCAAATGTCCTTGCCTTCCAAGTCTTGACTAGTTTAGACTTTAATTTGGTTTCTTTTTATTTCAGCATTTGGAAGGTTCTTAGCTTGAATTAATGAGCCCTTGAAGCTATCAAGAAATAGCTAGGAAATTGCCACAAATTGGCCTCAATGACCAAAGATCAAATGGTGGCCGAATTGTTCAAGCCGCCATGACTTTGGGCCTTGTTTTTGGTCAAAATTTTTTTCAAACCATAAATTGACTAAAAATTAAATTCTTTACTTTAAATTTTAGCAAAAATTAGTCATTTTGGACCATGCACCAATAACATGAGTGAATCTGACAATCAACCCAAAACTTAAGACTATAGGTGGACTTACTTGTACTGAAACCAAATCCAAATAAACACAACCCAACTCGAGCCTAAAATCTATTCAACCCAAAATCAACCTGAACCTAAATAACTTGATCTAAACTCAAATTTATGCTAACTTGATTCATCCCGAACCTCAATGGTCTAACCTAAACTTGACCTCAGCCACCCAACTATCATCTATACTTATACCCCTCACATTTTTTTCTAGAATTATTTCTCTGCAAAATGGCTACTTCTATAACTGAAATCATAGGTGTGATCATACATTACTTACGTACATTAATCAGCAAACCAAAATATCCAAACAAAGTTTTAAAGACGATTTAACATGAGTCAATTAAGCTTGTTAGGTGAAAGGTTTGAGTAAACAAAGTTTGAGAAGAAAAATGGGTTTTAGGCTTAGAAAAACTCAATTTTCTTTGTTAACTAGAAGCATCTATTCAAATATAAGCATATAAGGTGCATTATAGTTAAGGGAATAAGGGAACACCCATTTTTTTGGGTACCAGAATGTCATTAAGCCAATGTAACTGGCATTTTATAGGAAGTTTAGTAGAGACAAGGTTCGAATCCCTAACTTTCACCTTCTTGTCACAAGCCTCAACCACTGAGGTTAAGGGTTTAGGAAAATTTTTATTTTTCATTATAGGCTACGGACTTTGAATTTTCAAGAGTTGAAAAATATAATTTAGGACCTTATAAATATTTTCCTTTTTAGTAGAGTTGATATAAAATATTTTGTTTTATATGTTTTTACAACTAATAGCCAAACAACCAAGCTACCAACCAACAAATGAAATGACCTCTTGAATGCTAGTGATATGAATCAAAGAATAAGACAGTTGCACACAAGATATAGTTAGGGGCTCGGATTGTGTTCCTAAAGGGGCCTTTTAATGGTTAAGTTAGTTATTTGATAGTGTTTGAAGAAGCAATGGAAAGTAAGGTTAAAAACGTCCTTTAGAGGTCATGTGGTGTCCTTTTTTATTGAATTAGATGTGATTCGAATCTATTAGGAAGTGTAGTTAATGTTGGATCTCAATCCATGTAGGCCTCTGGTCAGTTGTCAAAATCAAAAAAAAATAATTTCTATCACATTAACAACTCAAAATAAATAAATTTGTATTATAGTGGTGAAAACCAAGTCAAATTTCAAGGAAAATTTTTATCTGAATGTTTCCTATCAGAAAACTTAAATAAAAGATTAGGGGGGTTTCTGAGTCGAATGCTGAAATAAACTAACTGTAAAATTAAAATGAAATTAACTAATACTAAAGACGCTCAGTTCAAGCTTAATTATCTATTCTAGTTACAGAGTTGATCATCAAAGGAAAATATTTCTTCAGTCCAGGCAGATAAACAGGAGACTTTTTAAAGGTAAAATATGGTCCAAAATGCACCACTTTCAGAATTTCATTCAAATACACAAAACAACACTATTAATAGCCTTAGTAACTTAATAAATTAGAATAGAAGCTAAGATAATTCTTGTATAAATATACGTATATTGTGGACTCATTAAATTCCCTTACACTTAACTTTTTCTCATCTTTAGAAAAAAATCAAAATAAAAGAAAATTGAAAAAGATAGAAACACAGTTTTGAGCTAAAGAGAATGAAATAATTTCACATCCAAGCATCTTGAAAAACTTAACAAAAGCAATTAAGGATGTGACCTGCTCAGCAATAGCAACTCAAAAAGAAAATAAGTTCAAGAAAACAATGTCTTCATAAGGTAGCAACAATCACATCTCAAAACTTGATAAAAATATCAAATTTTTGCACCAAATAAAGAGAACAAACCAAGTAGATAAGAACCCAAAAAGCACAACCAATCTTACCACAAACCAATGAAAGATAAGAAATCAATTGAGAATTATTCTTGTTATGATTATAATTAACCTTTTTCTCTTTCCTTTTTTTTTTGTTTTATCTTTTTCTTGTGTTTCTGCTGCTTAGCAAGTGTAGAAAAGGGGCTTTGCAATATCCAAACTATTTACTTGACATAATTCAAAAGTGGGCTTTGACCATGCTCATGCTTCTAGTACCTTTTGCGAGCAGTGATCAACTTTTGTTTTAGGAGAAGACCCCTACCTACTTCAATATCTAGAAATAGCATAGTAACAACTTTTATCCATTAGAACATAACAATTTTGAGTCTTTTTTCTCAAGTGATTCCATTCATTCATAAACAAAACAAACCACATGTCCAACTTAATAAGATTAAAATTTAACATGGTTTAAATCAATGTACTGAGCACAGAAGTTTGATGCAAAAATTAGCTTCTCAAGATGATAATAAACTAGCTTGATAAAAAATTGTAAAAAAATAATTTAAAAATAAGATTTGAGAGTTGCAAAAGAACTAATAGATTACTAACTTAACACTCAACCTAAGCATTGAAGAACCAAAATGTGAAATTATCATAAGAATTCAGGTCAATGCTCAAACGTATGAATCCAAAAGTTTTAGTTAAAAAATTTGAAAACAAAAAAAAAATTAGTGCTCAAGCTATCTACTCCCCCACACTTAAATCAAACATTACCTTGAATGTTCACAATAAAAACACAGATGGGGAAAAAAATGTACTCACTTGAATAGTGATTTACAACCCAAAATTATACTTCAATTCGCTGCCTCTTTTGTTTGTGGGTGGTAAGCAGTGGCTACTCGATGGTGCACTCCATATTCTCTCATCAAGGCTTCAACAATATGATTGCAAAAATGTGTACCTTGATCACTAATAATTGCTCTAAGAATCCCAAACCTACTGTAAATATTAGACTTGAGGAATCCTACAATAACCTTAGAATCGTTAGTACGGGTAACCTTTGCTTCTACCCATTTTGAAACATAATCAACAACAAGTAATGTCTAAACAAATCCAAAAGAGTTAGGAAAGGGTCCCATAAAATCCATTCCTCATACATCAAAAAGCTTATAGTATAACATAAGGGTTTAGGACATTTCATTTCGGTGGGATACATTTCCAACTCTTTGACATTTTTCACAAGTCTTACAAAACTAGTAAGAATCCTTAAACAATATTTCCTAATAAAATCCACTGTCCAAAATTTTCCTAGCTTTGACATTTTTCACAAGTCATCCAAAACTATTAAGAATCCTTAAACAATGTTTCCAAATAAAATCCTTAAACTAGTAAGACCGAAATGTCCTGAACAAGCATAACAATGCCAATAAGTAAGAATGGAATGAATTTCATCATCAAGCACACATCTACAAACAATCTGATTAGAACCTATTTTGTTTTTCTTTGCTTTACTCATGTCTTTCGGTAAAATTCCAGTGGCCAGGAAATTAATGATATCAGCAAACCAAGGCTCTTTACCTTGCATTATAGCAATTGCTCATTAGGAAACAATTTTGAAATTAGCAAAGCCTATTTTTCACTCATAAGTCTTCTCAAATGGTTAGCCACAGAATTATTAGCTCCTTTCTTATCCTTGATCTTTAAGTTGAACTCTCACAATAACAGAACCCAACAATATCAGTCTCTGCTTATATTCCTTTTTTGCCTGTAAATACTTAATAGTTACATAATCAGAAAAAACAATCCCAATAAATATGATCAAAATTTATCTAAAGAAAAAAAATAGCTAAAAGTTCCTTAATCTATGGTTGAATAGTTGCATTAGGTAGGAATCAGCGTCCTTGATGCATAGTAAATGACATGGTTGTTCCTCCGAATCATTTCATTAAGTACAACTCCTATAGCATATTTACTATTGTTGCACATGATCTCAAAAGGAATGTCCTAATTAGGAGGCTATATACTCAGTGCAGATGTTAGCAACTTCTTCAACTTATGGAATGCTGATTTACAGTCCTATCTAAGGTCGAACGACACATCCTTTTGTAACAACCTAGTTAAAGGTTATGCAATATTTAAGAAGTCCCAAGTAAAATGCCTAGAAAAACCTGCGTGGCCAAGAAAACTGTGAATCTCTTGCTCATTAGTAGGATAAGGTAAATTTTCAATTAGGTTCACTTTGGCCTTGTCAACTTCAATACCCCCAACTGAAACCACTGTTGAACCATAAAATGACATTTTCATAGTTTAAAACTAAGTTTATGTCAATGTAGTGTTTTAAAAACTAGATTCAATTTATCAAGACACTGATAGAAAGAATTTCTATATACAGTAAAGTCATCCATGAAGATTTCAATGCAATTTTCAAGCAAGTCAGAAGAAATACTCATCTTGCATTCTTGAAATGTTCCAAGGGCATTATGCAGTCCAAAGGGTATTCTATAATAAGCAAAAGTTCCATAGGGATAGGCAAAAGTGTCTTTCTTGATCCTTATGAGCTATAGCTATTTGATAGTAACACGAAAATCCATATAAGAAATAGAAGAAAGACATCTGGTCGATAAATGGAAGCAGGAAGTGATCCTTCCTCAAAGCTAGATTTAGCTTCCTAAAATCAATGCATTGTCTCCACCCATTCTTAACTTTCATAGGAATAAGATCATTTTGGGCATAAGGAACAAAAGGTAGACCCGTTTTCTTAGGAACAATATGTACCGAACTTACCCATTGACTGTCTATGATAGTATAGATCATCCTTTGGTCTAAAAGCTTCAGAATCTCTTTTAAAACAACCTCTTTTGTTGCTAGATTCAGTTTCCACGATGGCCTTCTTACTGGTTTAGTATCTTTTTCAAGGATAATATGATGCATACTAATTGTGGGGCTGATTCCCTTGGTGGCTGCTAGTGTCCAACCGATTGTTGTATTGTATTCTTTTAATACTTGCAATAGTTTCTTTTGTTGTTCTCTAGTTAAATCACTTGCAATAATCATTGATAAAGTTTCATCTTTTCTTAGGTAGGCATACTTCGGATTCTCTAGCAAAGGCTTCAACTTAAACTTTGGGGCCTGTTCAACAAAGGGCAAAACTTTTCATGAGTACTCAGTAGTTGCAGAAATGAATCTACTAACCTATTAGGCAACACAAACAGTGACAGTAATGGCATAATGGCCTCTTTCAGGTTATCACTAATTTCCAGCCTTGCATTCTTCTCTACTTTGTTTTTCATAGACATAAACTTTAACCCATCTCATACAACATTTAGGTCAAAACCATCTTGGACAATTGAGTCAATGATATCCATAAGACACACCGATTCAAAAGCTTTTGGGTATTTCATAGCTTTACAAATATTGAAAGTTACTATTTTCCAATCAAATTCAAAAGATAAAGTCACTTCATGCACATCAATTTTAGTCTTGACTATTTTCATAACGGGTCTACCTGGCAATATATAAGCTAAATTTAGAGCAAACTTATCGTCCATATCAATAATGTAGAAATCAGTAGGAAAAAAAAGCTCATTTACTCAAACTAGAACATCCTCAACTACCTATTCGGGATATGAATTAGACTTATCTATTAATTGGATGACCACTATTGTACTTTTTAAAGGTCTTAAGTTCAAAGCCTTGTAAACTAAAAGTGGCATAACATTAATTGATGCTCCTAGATCAAGCATAACTTTCTCTACTTTCGAATTGCCAATTATACGTGGTATATAGTAAACATACTAGGGTCCTTACACTTCTGAGGCAACTTTTTTTGAATAGTTGCTGAACATTCTTCCCAACTTTGATTGTCTCATAAGTTTGTAGCTTCTTTTGGTTGGTGCACAGCTTATTCAGAAACTTGGCATACTAAGGTACTCGCTTGGTTGCATCCAGTAAAGGTATGTTGATTTTAACCTTCCTAAAAGTCTTAAAAATTTCTTCCTTGGCCTCCATTTTCTTTGATTTTGCCAACCTACTAGGAAAAAAGGTCGAATTAGAATTTTTGACTTTGCAAAAATTAGCTTGTTATTTACCTCCTTAGTTTGTGCATTAGAAGTAGTTGATTGGGGGGCATGTTTGTCCTTTTTAGGTGTTGCCATTTTTGATGTAGTGGTTTCACTTCTTTGGCACTTTAAAGGGTCAAAGCATTAGCATGCTCTCTTGGGTTGATTTTAACTTGAGATGGTAGCTTTCCTTTTTCAGCTTCAATTTTGTTCAGTGAGGTTGCTAGTTGTGAAATTTGGTTCCCCAAGTCTTTGGTGCTAGCTTTTCTTTTCTATTGAAACATTGAGTTTTAGTGGCTAAATCTTTTACAATATTCTCTAAAGTCATACCTGAACTTGGTGCTTGGTTTTGTGGTGGAGGGCCTAGTTTGTTACAACCGACAGATGGGTACTATGACTAGTTGGTTGGCTGCCAATATCTAAAATTTGGACGGTTTTTCCAGCAAGGTTATATTGATTGGTATAGGAATCATACCTTCTTGGTTAGTTAGCAAACCCGTTTACCGCATTCACTTGAGGTGTTGTGTCCTCTTGTAGTTATAGGCATGAGTTTGTAAGGTGCCTTGAGCATAACAAATGCCACAAACTCTAAGATTCTGAACCCGTCTCAAAGCAATCTGTCTAGCGAGAGAGGTTAGTTCAGAAAGTTGAGCATCAATACTAAGTTCCTACCTCATTTACTTTCTTCAGCATATGGTCTACCCTTGTCCTAAATTGTTGTGAGTTGGCTGCCATTTTAGAAATTACGTCCTTCCCTTCTTCGGGCATCTTTTCTACAAGTGCTCCAATACTTGTAGCATCCAACATACTTCAATCCATGAATGGTATCCCTTTGTAGAAGTACTGTAGCAACAATTGATCAGAAATCTGGTGGTGTGGGCAACTTGCATATAGTTGGTTGAATCTCTCTCAATACTCATATAGGCTTTCTCTGTTGTATTAATGAATTTAGCTGATTTTCTTTCGAATCATTCCAGCCCCCGAAGCTGGAAACAACTTCTCCAATTTTTTTTTTCAAATTGTTCTAGGCTTTGATTGAACTAGAGGGAAGGTAGTACAACTAGTCCTTTGCGTTGTTCACCAATGAGAACGGGAAGGCTCTCAGCTTAATCGATTATTCTGTAACTCCTTGTGGCTTCATTGTCAAGCAGACAACATGAAATTCCTTCAAGTTTTTGTGGGGTCCTCACCTACAAGTCCATGAAAGGGGGTAAGCAATAAATGAATCAATCTAGATTTTAATTCAAATGCCACCTTAATATTGGGAAAATCAATGCAGGGTTGCTAGACAACATTGGGAGTTGCCAATTTAGTGTTCTTTGTGCCGCCATCTCTACAATAACAACTGCTTCTTCTTCGCTTTCAGAGTTGTTGTTCGCAGATGTCAAAGCTGTAAGTTTTACCATTTGCCTTTTTCCTTTTTTGTTTGCCTTTGCTATCTTCTCAACCTCTAGATCAAACATTAATTCAACTGTACGAAAAAATCTTGAGATAAGTTAGTTTACTAAAAAAAACTTTAGTAGGAAAACAAATCTCCCCGGCAATGACATCAAACTTTTGGTCAATCATTGAAACCATAAAAAATAATTTCATTCTCACAAACAACTCAGAGTAATAATTTATATTGTAGTGGTGAAAATCAAGTCGAATCCCAAGGAAAATTTTTATTTGAAAGCTTCATGTCAGAAAACTAAAATAAAAGATTGGGGGTGTTTTTGAATCGAATGTTGAAATAAACTAACTGTATAATTAAAATGAAATTAAAAAATACTAAAAACGCTTAATTCAAGGTTGATTATCCATTCTAGTCATGCAATTGATCATCAAAGCAAATGATGTCTTGAATGCAAGCAAATAAAGAAGATTCTTTTTAAAGCTAAAAAGAACCCAAGGAATTCAGCATTAAAATTAACAAGAAAAAATTAGAGATTAATTTCTTAATTTCAAGTAACTATATATTGAAAAGCAATTTCTAATCAAGACAAAATTAGTACGAAGAACAATGAACCAAAAATTTATTCCGAGAAACAATTGAAAATCTTCAATAATAACCTGTCTTACTTCTCTTGTATGAACTAACCAGAAATAAAAATAATCTCCAGTTAAATTCACCTACTTCTAATCCAATTCTTTCCACCAAGCAGTTCGAAGGAAAACTAAGCAAATTTTCAATCTTAGAACCAATTCAACAAGCGAGACTAGGAAAACTAATTACAATAAATCTCAACCACGAAAGAGTAACTATTTCAATTTTAAGAGAAATTCAATAAAGTAAAATAAATTCTCACAACTTGTGTTGGTGATGGAAATCGTTTCCTTGAATTGAACTAGAAAACTACTCAGCCATGTCTTAAAAAAAACTAATGAAAAGATGAAAGATCACAAAATCTGTCTCTAAAACGTTTCCTGACTTGATGTCACTTTGAACCTTTCTTTGGTTTTTTCGGGAAAATTATAAAAAAACCCCCTGTGGTTTGGTCTAACCTACACTTTGTCCCTTTACTTTCAGAAACCTACACTTTACCCTCCTTCCTTGATAGTGTCTGACAACAACTTCTGAAACCCTAATTTAAACTGGTTAATATTCAAGTTTCAATAATTTTAAGATTTGATATTTTTTTCACAGCTAACTGCCATTTAAAGAATATTGATATATATTTACAGGAAGAAAAATGCATTTAGAGAATAGAAAAATTGATAATTTACAATATCTATTAACTATTAAAAAATATCTGAGAGATTAAAATTACTAGAAGATGACTATCATATAGTTTAAATTATAATTTTAGATGTTGTTATCAGACACAATAAAAGAAATAGGGGCAAAGTGTAGGTTTTTTAAAATAAAGGGGGCAAACTGTAGGTTGAGACAAACCTCAGGGGGCTAATTGTAAGTTTCCTTTTCTTTTTCTTTTATTTGGCACTCTCACGAAAAAGCCAAGTCTTTGGTAGAACCTAAAGCGCACTTTTTTTTTAATTCACTTGAGCATTGTGGGTCCATTATGGTCTAAAATGCACCGCTTTCCCAATTTCCTTCAAATACACAAAAATAAAACTATTAATAGCCTTATTAACTTAGAAAATTAGAGCAAAAGCTAAGACTCATCAACCTCTTACACCTTTAATAATCTTTTGGGCTTGGCATCCACCAACTGCGCTTAATGACACATAAACTTAGCCCTAAAATGGGCCTTTCCATGTTTGGGGCCTTGTTTTGGACTCTAGGCTCTGTAATGTATCAACATGTCTCTTACTTAAAAATTGTTGGACATGGGCTATACTTTTTTTAAGGCCCATCAGCATGAAAATTCTTTCCTTTTTAAAAAAGGGAGATGGACCAATGCTTGTTTAAGAAGTGGAATGACATTCACTGGAGAAGGGAAAGATCAAATGGTTTCTGCTAGACATGCGTCTTTTTACAAAGTAAGAGTTGAAATAACACTTCATAAATGCATGTAAAGTGCAGTTGGCACACATCATGTAGCATTCAAGGGACTCTTGGCTCCTCACTACTAGTCCACATCATGTATAATGATGCCCACAATTTTCAAGATAAAAGGTGAAGAGATCCATTAAGGCTTTAAAAGGCTTGTTTTTCACTGCCCTTTTTTTAACATTTGTATTACTTTTCAAGCTACTAGAAAATTTCTTGCTCTCTGAGATTCTTACCTATCCTCCTTTGGTGATCATACTATAGGGTTTCAGGAGCTAAACAAGCGCAGTGGAAGACAATTTAGGATCCAACTAAAACGGGGAAAACCAAGTGTTCAAAAATTTTATATCTAGTCGATTGAGATCTCTCACCCAATTGTTGAGTCGAATCACAAAACTTGAACAGTTGACATGTTCAAACTCTCTATGGTATCCACATGAGCCTTTTGGGATTACGATGCCTTCACCACTTCCCGGCAGATGCGTTATTTTTATACCTATAGTGCTAGCTTGCGTCTTCTAAGGAGAGAAGAGTGTGGCTGGAACTTTCAAAACTCTTTTGATTTCATCCTTAGGGTGGCTAGGCAAGAGTTTTAAAATTCTCACTGTATAATGTATATATAGTGAGACTTAACTCCCAAGCCCAATAAGTTTGAAAACCCTAATCCAATTAGGTTTAATTTCAAGCTTTCAGTAATGCCTCAACCTTTGGGCCAATTATTAATCCAAAATTATTATGAAACTAAAAACCCAAACAATTTAGCCCACGCACTCAAATAATCCAATTGGCTCTATGTGTGCGACTCAATATGCTCCTATCATATTGGCAACGATCATAAATCACATTTATGAACATAAACAATTAGCAGTGTCTAGCAACACATCATTGCTACCAAAGTGACAAGATAGTCAGTAATTCGACTAAACCTCTATCATCATTATTCGCATATGCCATTGTTCTTTTTCCAAAATGTCAAGACTAAGCATGAGACATAAAATATGTCACTCTCGTATAGCTTAATCTATGGTTTCTTGATTACTGAGTAGACTAACTTAAATTGATGACATTGATATCATATATCAACTCATCCGAGTATGGCCATGCATTTTCTTAGTCTCACTCTATCAAGGGACCTAAAGATATCACTCCTGTTACATAGGAGGGACAAATCCCATCTTGATCATACAAAACCCTTCGCATGATATATGACATACCCAATGACCACCTTCTTATTCACTCAGTTACAAGTAAACAAAATAACGTATCAAAGTATGTGACTCATATATGGGGAACCTTGAAGACCTTAGGTCAAAAGACTACATATACCATGACCACTATGAGAATCACTTATGACACTCATATACCGATTCATGTAGCGTTCTCATGGTGGGTCGATCCAGTACACAAGTTCTCCAACTGTACCCATATGTAGACTATATATCCCATATTAGTCTCCACATATGCTACTCTTTATGTATTACTGCAACCCATTGCACAATAATATTAGACCAAGGATGTTTAAGAATAGTATTATTCTAGGGTTATAATTACGCTTGATTATGTCACACAGAAACATTACAACAAACACAACTATTGGATTAATGCCTCAATAAAATGTCATGACTCAATGTACAAAATACAATCATCTCATGATTGTTTTTTGGGCAAAACACTAACATATACGACATTCCCTGTACACACACCTTTTTCATTGTTGCCGCATTATCCTCAATTTTAAATTAATCTTCAAACTTTTTTTCTTATTCCTAGGCATTTTTGTTTCTTTTTAATTATTTTCTATGATGGCCAACTACTGTTCTGATGCCATTTAATAGCAATTTCACTTCAGTTATTCCTGAGATGGCTTATAAATCTACAACAGTAAAGGTGGCTGCTAGTGCCCAATCATCCACCACTGTGGAGTTCTTCAATGGAAGGGTGAATGTTAAGGTGCCAGTTTTTGTCCACATGGAAGAGGTTGTGTCAAGAAAAAGAAACCATGACCATTAAGGTGATGGGGATCACTCACCAGATGTTATTTTGGTTAACAGGGATTAAAGGTGCCACCTTAAAGTTTGAGGTTAGATCCCTCGACCATGAAAATGACTATATCACAATGTCCCTAGCCCACCTTCAGTTTGGGCTATGTTTCCCTTTCCATCCATTGGTCATCCATTTCTATAAGTTTTACCACATCCCTGCTCTCAACTTATGCCCAAAATTTTCACCAACTTGAATGTCAAATCACTCACCAGATGTTATTTTGGTTAACAGGGATTAGAGGTGCCATCTTAAAGTTTGAGGTTAGATCCCTCGACCATGAAAATGACTATATCACAGTGTCCCTAGCCCACCTTCAGGTTGGGCTATGTTTCCCTTTCCATCCACTGGTCATCCATTTTTATAAGTTTTATCACATCCCTGCTCTCAACTTATGCCCAAAATTTTCACCAACCTAAATGTCAAATCATCTTCAACGACCTAGAAGAGGCAAGTCCTATTGTCAATGCTTTCATCTAGTTCTACATCGTAACCTAAATCTAGTGGTCAGCCTTTTTCCATATTTCTCCAATACCTCAGGGAAGGTGGGGATTTATTTGCCTTCTCCTTTTGCAAAAATTCATAGGGCATATGGAAGAACTAATTTTTTTCACCCTTAACAACCTAGAATGTAGTTCCTTTATGACTAGAGAAACCTCCCCCAAAAAAATCTCAACAAGTGAGCCTTATTGTTCAAGGACTCAGGGGTGAGTTAATGTACCATAGGCTATTGACTTGACTAGAGGCAGTCTTGTCTAATAAGAACTAATGGCTATGTCTAACAAGAACCGTTAGCCTATCTTCCTTCAACCTTAGCAAAGGATATATGAAATAATTATGTTCTACATTGGCATGGACAAGCCTATTTGAGCCATGATGAGGTGAAGAATCTCAAAAGTTGGGTTCTAAGGGCAAGAGGGTCATTAACCATGACCTTCATAGTGCCAGCCATGCCACAAATAGTTCGATGGAGCACACTTTCATATTTGTTTATATTAATTTTTCTAACATACTAACCTTATTGTGATTCTTTTTGTAGTTATAAGTTGTATGCTAAAATTCTTGAACAAAGATGAAGAGCTTGGCAAAGGGCATTGTCAATTCAATAAAGCTAAAGTTCATGGTTGATACGTGGCTCAGCTCTTAGAATGATGCAACCCTAGGCCACCTGTGGCTGCCTACACTACCCAAGATTACTAGGAATTTATGAAATTCCTATGTTTTGGTTCATAATTGTCGGTTTTTATTCTTGTAATAAAAATTAATGCATGTGACCTAAGCTTACTAACCTAAATACTAGCATTAAATAATGCATGATTTGCTTCAGCATGGAAATTTAAACATAAATTAAAACATTCAAAACAATGGTGGATCCGCACTTAGAAATAATTATAAGACTAGCCAAAGCCATAAACACATTTTCTACAAGTATTAACACTATGTACATTGTTCAGTTATATACATGAATCACAAACCAAAACATTAAACAAACCAATGTTGCTAGAGGCATCTAGTACAATTAAGTACTCAAGCATAACTTACTGAGATGACCAAACTAGAGTAACCATCTGAGCTCCTCAAGTGCCTTTAGCCTTAATCTCCCCTTGTGCTCCAAGATCAACCACCACTTAAGGTCAACCCAACATAGTTAGTACTCAACAACTAATAAACTCGAAGATGCAAACTAGCAAGTATAACTTATACTTGCTCAACTAGCTCAACAACCAAGCTCGGGTTGTTGGCCAAACTCTCTAAACTTGTACACATAAACTAAGGGGTGAGAATTATAGATTCTCAGTAAGGAGTCTTCGGGGGTGCCTGCAAAAGAAAACACTAGAGGACACTAAACAATAAATGTCACAGGTCTACCGCTAGCTCATTATAGTCTGAGGCTTAATATATGTGCATATACTCGAGTCCTTTGGGAGCCTTCCTCATACTAGTCCTCTCCTAGCGAGTTCTGGCCCTGAACTCACTGTAGAAGGCCTTGACTTGCCTATTGTGCTAGGTTGTCACCTAAGCACATAATAACCTCCCCTTGAATACTATGTGCTGTTGGGTTTCGGGAGCCAAACAGCACAGCAAAATTTAACCAAAACCCTCCAGGATCCAAGTGAAACAGGGTAAACCGGGTGTTCAAAAATTTTCATACCTAATTTTCGGTTGAGATCTCTTACACAATTGTAGAGTCGAATCACAAAACTTGAACAGTTGACGTGTTCAAGCTCTCTATGGTATCCACACGAGCCTCTCGGGATCACCACGCTTCTACCACGTCCCGGCAAATGCGTTTCTCTTACGTTGGTAGTGCTAGCTTGCGTCCTCCAAGGAATTGCAAGAGAAGAGTGCGGCTGTCCTTTTGGTAGGCTAGGGCAAGGAGACCTGCGAATTTCTCACTAGAAGTTGTATTTATAGTGAGACTCAACTTCCAGGCCTAATGGGTTTCAAAGCCCTAATCTAATTAGGCTTTAATTTCGGGCTTAATAATGGCTCAACTATTGGGCCCATTATTAATATGAAATTATTGTGAACCCAAAACCCAAATTATTAGCCCATGCACTCTAATGATCCAAATAGCTCTATGTGTGCGACCCAATAGGCTCTTACCACGTTGGCAATAATCATAAATCACATTTATGATCATAAGCAATGAGCAGTGTCTAGCAACACATCATTGCTACCCAAGTGACAAGATTGTCGATGATTCGACTAAACCTTTATGATCATCACCGATATATGCCATTGTCCCTTTGTCCAAGATATCAAGACTAAGCACGAGACATGGAATGTGTCACTCTCGTATAGCCCAATCTTTGGTTTCTTGATTACCGAGTAGATCAACTTAAACTGATGACATTGATATCGTATATCAACTCATCCGAGCATGGCCATGCATTTTTCTAAGTCTTACTCTATCAAGGGGCCCGAAGATATCACTCCCGTTACATAGGAGGGACAAATCCCATCTTGATCATACAAATCCCTCCGCATGATATGTGACATACCCAATGACCTCATTCAAGTTCACTCAGTTACAAGCAACAAAGGAAAGTATCAAAGTATGTGACTCACATGTAAGGAACCTTGATGATCTTAGGTCGCAGGACTACATATACCATGATCACTATGAGAATCACTTATGACACTCATATAAAGATCCATGTAGTGTTCTCATAGTGGGTCAGTCAAGTATATAAGTTCTCCAACTTGTACCCATATGCAAACTTCATATATCATATTAGTCTCCACATATGCTAGTCGTTATGTATTATTGCAACCCGCTCCACAAAAATACTAGACTAGGGACGTTTGAGAATATCATTATTCTAGGGTTACAATTATGTTTGTTAAGTTACGCAGAAACAAAACAACAAACATAATTGCTGGATTAATGCCTTAATAAAACATCATGACTCAATGTGCAAAAAATACAATCATCTCATGATTGGCCTTTTGGGCACAACACTAACATGTGCAAGAGTAATCCAAGTCTACTTGGCAAAGCCAAGTTAGGTGCATTAAGGTCCCACACTAGTGCCTCAGGTCTAGGACCCGGCTAGGCCACTAGAAGTTACTAACCTTTCACCCTTCTTATGGTGAACCTTGACTAGCACATGGCCAAGCTAGTTTGGGCGTACTAGGTTCTCGCTCTAGCTCCTCGAGCCTAAGACCCAAATAGGTATCTAGGCATACTAAACTTCCAACCCTAGGTGTACTAGGCTACCATTTTAGTTCCTTAGGTCTAAGACCCAACTAGGTGACCAAGTGTTACTAAGCCTTCACCTTCCTTGGTGAACCTTGTATAATACTAGGCTTGGCACTTGCTACACTTCAATGAGTTGGCAATCACTAGGAACCATACTTGCTCTAAGTGCTCCTTGTGTTTCCTAGCACATATTAAGGTCCCAAATGCACTAAGGTAGCTTAACTACCTTGCTCCTCAAAGGTCATTCAATGTGCCTAAGTAACTTAGCTTGAGTGGTAAGTCACCTACCTGCTTAGAGATTTTAGTGTTTGCCTTGATTCCTTAGGATATCTTACACTTACTTGGGCATTAAGCAACCTCCCAAGCCATGCCAAGCCCCCACATTAACTAATCTAGCCTCCCCATGGGCCCTAGGGCTCACATTGTGCCCTAATGCACTTATTTGCCCCTATTAGCCTCATAGTGCCTTCTTTGGCCCTTAGGTGTTTTCATTAACTCTTTGTAGTTCTTGTAGCTCTTGAACCAATCTATGATCAATGGAATACTAACCCAAAACATCTTACCAAGCTACAAGAATTTTGCATAAGTTGCCCACACTAATTGTGCCTTAGTACACATGCACAATTCTTAGTTAACTAGGATACGGTTCTAGTTCACCATGTTCTTTGCTTAAAATAATTGGTTACTCACTATTAATGCATTTAAACTACCTTAGAGATGACTACAAGACTCAACTAGGGCACGAAGGTACCCTTAGCAGCACACATGGTTCAATTGTGCACTCACCATTTTCTCCTTGCTTCATTTGATCCATTTGTCACTTGTTCTTTTTTAGACTTCCATTTTAAACCTTGATCCAACCTTAAGAACATGTCTAGGATGTTTAGGAACCAATTAGGAACAAAAAACAACCTTTTTGGATGAGTTCTGAAGCAATTGTGGTGCTGTAATGCAAGCTTGGCACTGTGGCGCCATAGTTATGTGATTTTGGCGAAAATGTGTCTAGTGCACTAGTTCCGTAGTGCCACTAGAGATGCAACACCTAGGCCATGACCTGGGTAACAATTTCCTTGGTGCCTCAATGCCAGAACGGCACCACAGTGCCTAGAGCTTTCCAGGTTTGTACAACTTTGTGAAATCTTTACACAATTGATCCAAACTTAATTCTAATCATTTCTAGGCTTGCAATTACTAATTTCCAAGGCCAAATATGGTAGAAATGCATTAAAATAACATGGAAAACAAGAAATCCCCTTACCTTAAACACAATTATGCAAGAATCAAGCAAGCAAATCCACATAAGCTTTAAAGGATCCACTATGGGTTTCCTAGGTTCTAAGCAAGTTTCCTTCACAAATGGGCACCAAGGAAGCTAAATCAAGACCATTTATAAGTTCATAAAAAACTTAGAACCAAGGAAAATTTGTGGGTTTTCACTTACCTAGGGGTATTGAGCTAGAACTCCATAGAAACTTAAAATTGCCCCTCTAATGAGCTCAACTAAGCTTGGGCTTTGTTATACTTGCTTGGGGGCTCTTGATTTCACCAAGAATTGCTCCTTTGAAAGCTTGATAGTGTGCTTTTATGGAGGTAGAGAGAAAATGATGAAAATAAAAGGTTAGAGATGGTGAATAGTACCCATGCTATCTCTCCCACATAATTCTTATACAACCTCATCCCCACTCCAACTTTTGGTTTTTGTCCAAACTTACCCTTAATCCTTGTTTACTCTCGCTTAGACCCCTCTAGAAAATTTATGTCACCACTTAAGGTTACAAATAAGAGTTCCACAATTCCAACTAAGCCCAAAGCTAGGTTCCTAGGCCATCTATGCATATAAAGCACAACAGACCTCCGAATTGACATTTAGTGCAATTTAGGTTCTTACCCTTGATTCTATAGTTCCAATGAACTTTAAAGCTTATGATCCTGATTTAATGGGTCATTTATGCCCAAAGACCTTGAATGCACCATAATTAAAGTTTTACTCCTCACCTAGGACAAAATTACCAAATTGCTCGTAGTGACACTTAGTTGCCATTTATGTTGGAAAAACCTTTCTAACCCTTCCTACTTGCTTGAAATGCATAATAAATGCATAATATTGGATTTCTTACCTTAGAACCAAGTCTTACTTTGACCATCACCGGTTAGATACCTGGAGAGCCGTAACATATAACCTTATGCGGAGGCCCCATAGGTGGTTCTCCATCCGCTACTTCAGCCAATCTTTTGCTTGTGTTCCTCCGGTCATACTTTTTACACCTTCTTCCATCAAGACTATCAAGGGCATTGAAGTATTTCTTGAATATAAACTATCACACTATCAAGAAAAGGGCTTGAGATTCCATTATGTAAATCTTCACAATTTTTTCTTATGAGCTGTTGACAATTTTTTTTGCTACCAAATCAAAAAAATCCAAAGGGACTGAGTTTGTCCCCATTAGTTCTACCCTGGTGATTCCTCTTCCTTGTCCTTTACCATGTTCCACAAAGGGGTTATCTTTGCAGGGGCCTACAAGTAGGGTGGTTTGTCAAGTAGGCCTGGGAGATCCTTTTGATGTTCCTCTTTATCCTAGAAGTAGATCAAGCCCTACTTCTAGCCAGAGTTTATTGTTGCCTAAGTGAGCAAAGCAGTAGCAAAAGATGATGGAGGAGAAGAGGATTTTTGACAATTTATTATTTGAGCCCCAATGGGTTATGCAAATGGGAGATTAGATTCTAGAAGACAAGGCGGACCTTCATCGATTTGTACTAGAAATGCTTTATCTTCCTAGGGAATGCCATCATTAGTCCTACTTGCCATGAGGGGAAACTTCACTTTACACTCAATGGCGGCTAGCCCTTCAATGGTAAATTTAGTATGCCCTTTTCTTCAGTTTTCTATTTATTTTTTGGTAAGAATTTTGCAAAAACTTCCATGTTTGTAGGGTGCCATGATGAATTTGACTTTTAAGGAGTAGTGCAATTTTTAGGACATTCGACTCCAGAAGATGGCTTTTTTCCATCATTAAGCCGCAAAAGGAGAAGAACGCCATTAAAAAAACTATAGATCTATCTCAACTGGCAACTGAGAGGGATTGACTCCAACAACAGCTAGCTTTCAAGGACAAGCTCTTCAAGAAGCATGATGACAAAATAATATAACTAGTTGCAATTGTTAAGTACCATTAACAAAAGAATAACACTCATGGAGAGGACTTGGAGTCTTTCTACATGCTTGAAGGGCTGGAGAACTGAGTTGAATTGGTCAACATATGGGTCGCGTCCCTTTCCGAGCAAGTCACCAAGTCTATTTTGTTGACAATGGTCTTGAAGGAGGAATAGTCAAAGGAGCTCCAAAAGTTGCAATTACAGCCTAACTAGATGGTCAAGGAGCTCAATATGATTAATTGAACTCTAAAAGATAACCTTAATGAAACTAAAATACCTGATTACTATAATAGCCTACTTGACAGCCAATACCAAATCAAGAAAACAATGCTAGAGCTCAACCTTTCATTCCCTAAAGCTAAGGAGGCCCCTAGTGAAGACTATGACACCTATAACACAAAAGATAAGTTGAGGCTACATCTTCCTATAATGCAGGACCTTACCAACTCCTTAAGCTAAGAAGAGGTGTAGGCATCCATCATCATTGTAAATTTTTTCTTAAGAACTTTTCAAAGTTAATAAAAACTGAAAGCTTAAAACTTCCAAGTGAGTCTTTTGGCCTTTTTCTTATCAATAGACCTCAAGTTTGCTTATTTTTTTTCTTCACTTTGGCCCTTATTTCTTGAGTTATAGTTTGACATAACATTTTGAGAATAAATATCATTAAAGATTATTTATAACATAAACCTTAGGTTCTTCATTTTTGTCCCTATTTAACTTAACATTTTATGACTTGATATCATTGGAGAAATTTCATAACCGAAACCTTGTAGGGGCCAATTAGGCCGTTTTGGGATTTTACCCTTGCTTTTGTGGTGTAAGTTAAACTCTTGAGCATAACTTTGGCATCATTTTCATTTCACCTAATTGAGAGCATTTCATTTAACTTTGTTTTTTTTTTGTTTAAGCAAATAGGGTTTTTTAGCCTTTAATTACTTACCAAATTTATGGTTGCCGTGAGAGAAGTCTTGTTTACTTAGAGCTCTTTGAATTTCTCTAAATAATACTTGTATTTCCTCGACAATGGAGTTTTCTATACTTAGGTGAAGATAGGTTTAGGTCATTTGAGTTATATTTCTATGGCAATATTCTATGATAAGAATCTATTATTTCAATGATGCCTCCCTTACCTTCTCGTTTACTATCAGTTGGCTACCACCATTTGATCTAAAGGCTTTGTGGCCTGGGTTTCTTCCTCAGCTAAGATTCACAAGGACCAATCCTTTTACTTAGATCCACTTAGTCTTCAAATTGGCTTTGTGAAGCTTGGGCACCCTCCCTTTGTAGGCTTTCATATAGGCTCTAGCATCTTCTCTGAACTCCCTTTAAGATCCAATTTAGCTTTAAAGCCTTTCTCATTCATTCTGTTTCAAATATTTGGACCTGGAATGATGACTGAGCTGCCACTAAATAAGGGCTTTATTCTATGATCGAGTGGAAATTGGCTTATTTTTCATGGCCTTTGAGTGGTCATCCATTAGTCCTAAACCGTGATTTATAATTCTTTTGCCTACTTTCCTTTAGCATCGGCTAGCCACTTCTTGAATGGTTCCTTGATGGTATGGTTAGTGACCTTAACTTGCATATTTGAATGTGGATGGCCAAAAAGGTAAAAGTATAGGCAAATGCCTTTTTTCCTTAGGAAACTTTTGCACTTGGACCGTATCAAATTGTTTTCCATTATTAGTGATGATAGCATGTGGCCATCTGAAGTTGCTAAAGATAGTTTTCTATGAAAATTTTACCTCTTAAGGGCCGTGATGCTCACCGTAGACTCAACCTCTTTCCATTTAATAAAGTAATTGATGGCAAACATGCAATACTTCCCATGTCATAGTTAGTGGGCAGTGCACCGATCAGATATAGTCAGCAAATGCCAAAATGACATGGATAGTTGGTAGACATGGCCTTTGATGATAACAACCTCTAGATTTAGGTATTTAGCTAACATGAATGGTAATGTTGAATGAAGCTTATGTAAGAAAGTGTATCCATGCCTTAGCACTTTATGGGCAATGGACTTAGATCCAATGTAGTCTTCATAATTTCCTTTAAGGATTTCACTAAAGGTCTTAAGTCCTCCATTGGTGGTCAACTACTTCTATATGAATGACAAGAATATCCTTCTGTAGAAGTGCCTGCCAGTTATTAGAAATCTTCCTGAATAGACCTGGACTCATATCTGTTCTTTCAAGGTTCTATTTAGCTTATTCATTTTAAAGAAGTGCCATTTTAGTGTGCTTCAATCATCATCTTCAGTGGATCATTATTCAAGAAAGTGAGTCAAGGCCTTCATTAGATTTCTTATCAAGAATGTTGCTTAACTTTGGATTAGGCATCAATCATTTTGTCCCTTGCCCTCGAGGCTCTTTCTACCGCACATTGTGAAATATCTTCTTCAAACTTTTCAAAATGCCTAAGTATTTAAAAAAAGTGGGTCTTTGATAACCATTGTACTATTTGTATGGGTAATAACAAGCTGGGAGCCACTGTAGGTTACAAAACATCATACCCTTTGTAGGGTTTTAAAAGCCAAACAATGTAGTGAAATTAACTAAAATCCTCCAAGGATTCAAGGGAAAATGAGGTAAATCCGGTGTTCAAAAATTTTTATACATAGTAGGTTAAGATCTTTCACCCAACTGTTGAGCAATCACAAAACTTGAACAATTGATGCGTTTGAGCTATCTATGGTGTCTGCAGGAACCTCTCAGATCACCATACCTTTTCTAGGCTTTGGCAGAAAGACTTCTCTTGTGCCCACAGTGCTAGCTTGTGTCGTCCAAGGAAAGACAATTAGGAGTGTGGCTGGAGATTTTTAGAAACCTTTATGAATTTTGTTCCTGGGAAATAGTCATGAAAATAATACCGTATAACATATATATAGTGAAGAGAGAGTTCCAAGCCTAATAGGTTTTATAACCCTAATCTGATTAGGCCTAATTTTAGGCTTAACAATGGCTCAACTATTGTGTTGATAGTTAATTTGAAATTATCATGAAACCAAGACTAAACAATTTGGCGTATGCACTCAAATAATTCAATTGACTCAAAGTGTATGATCTTATAGGCTCCTATCACATTGGCAATGATCATAAATCACATTTATGATAATAAATAATGAGTGGTGTCTAGCAACACGTCAATGCTACCCAAGTGACAACATAGTTGGTGATTCAAATAAACCACTATGATCATTATTTATATATTCGATCACCCTTTTGTCCAAGGATATCAAGATCAAGCATCAAACATAGAATATGTCACTCTCGTATAGCGCAATTTTTGGTTTCTCGATTATTGAGTAGACTAACTTAAACTGATGACATTGATATTCTATATCAACTCATCCAAGCATGGCCATGCATTTCCTCAGTCTCATTCAATCAAGTGGCCCAAGGATATTAATCCCGTTACATAGGTGGGACAAAACCCATCTTGATCATACAATTCTTTTTGCATGATATGTGACATACCCAATAACCATCTTTATGTTCACTTAGTTATGAGCAAGAAGGGGAAATGTCAAGGAATGTGACTCATATGTAGGGAACCTTGATGACCTTAGGTCAAAGGACTACATATACCATGATCACTGTGAGAATCACTTATGAAACTCATGTAATGATCCATGTAACATTCTAATGGTGGGTTGGTCCAGTACACAAGTTCTCCAACTTATACTCATATGTAGACTACATTTCTCATATTAGTCACTATATATGCTAGTCTTTATATATTATTGTAACTCACTCCACAATAATACTAGACCTGAGATGTTTAAGAATCCTATTATTCTAGGGGTTATAATTATGTTTGATTACGTAACACAGAAACTAAGGACAAACATAATTATTGGAAGAATGACTCAATAAAATATCACGACTCAATATGCAAAATATAATCATCTCATTATTGGCTTTTGGGCACAACACTAACACCCCTACTAGGCCAGCTATTTTTAAGGCTACGATCAAGACCTTATACTTCACCATATTGTCAGTTGTGGCAAAATGAAACCAACCCTTTAATGCTGCCTTCATTTCTCAGGGTCCCTTAAAAATGACCCTTGCTCCTTGACAGTCTTAACTAGAGGCTCAGCCAACATACATATCTTAGGAGCAAGTGTTATTCTGGTCTTTAGGATCAGGACCTCCTTCAACAGGTTACATTTTTGTAGCAAAGTCTTCCAAGACCTATGCTTAACCCTTTAAGGCTTATACCCTATGTGGAATTCTCACAGCTCGATCCACCATTTTGCCAACTTTCTAGATTGATTTAGCTTTTAGAAACATTTTTTATGCGAAGCCCTATGTTGATGATGATTTGGTGGGCCTGGAATTAAGAATTTAATTTCATGGTGGCTACCACTAGTGTGAAGACCACATTTCATAGTAATGGGTATCTCGATTGTGGCATTGAAATAGTACTATTGATGTGGTAAAAGGATCACTGGTTGACCCTTACTTCTTTAGCCATGAATGATTAATTGAGCCATCTATAATGGCAAGTACAAGACCAGTGGCTCACTTTTGTAGGGCTATTTTAAGCATTTGGACCTATTTTTAATATTATTTAACCCTTCAAAAAGCATCCTTGGACTTCTCTTTCCATTCAAAACATGTCTCCTTCTTAAGGATCTTGAAGAAAGGATGGCATGTGTCTTTAAATCTTGAACTGAAGTGTCGAAGAGCTATGAGCATCCTAACTAGCATATAAATATCCTTTTTGTCTTAAAGGTCAAGCATCTTCAAAATGACATCAATACCATTAGGATTTGCATTTATCTTTTTGTTAGATATCATGAAGCTTAAGAATTTCCTAGCACTAACCCCAAATGTGCACTTTTTGAGTTAAGAGGTATATTAAACTACAACATAAGTTGAATTCTTTCCTTTAGATCATCAATGTGACTATCCAAGGTCCTACTTTTCATATTCATATCATCCATACACACCTTCATGTTATGATGCAACTTGTCTACAATGATGTTGTCCATCAACATCTAATCAGTTGACGTTAAGTTGTTGAACCCAAATGGCATTCATTGAAAGCAATAGACAGTTTCCCCTATTATGAAGGTAGTTTTTTCCTCATCATTGGGCTCTATTCTAATATGGTGGTATTCATTAAATGTGTGCGTGATGCTCAAGACTTTAAATTTAGCTCTAGCATTAACTAACTGATCAATCAACGACACTAGTAATGGTCCTTTAGGTAAAGATTATTCAGATTTAAGTTGCCCACATAAATTCATGGGTCACCACTTTGCTATTTAGGCAAGATGAGAATGGCTAACTAGTTCGGGTATCATACCTTTTGAATGATGTCTACCTGAAGGAGCCATTTGACTTTTCTTTAGACAAATTTCAATCTTTCTACCACCGATTCCTTTGTTTTTGCTGCACAGATTGAGCTGAGGGGCTAACTTGTAGTCTATGCAAGATGACCTCAAGGTCTATCCCTAGTTTTTCACTTAAGGACCATGCAAAACTATCTAGATTAACTTTAGAAATTTAATAATTGACTGTTTTAGTTCAATAGGAAGGTCTATGGCAATTAGTGGTCTTGCCAGGAGCTATCTCAACCTCCTTAGCCTTTAAGATGGGTAAAACCATGCTTATCCTCGGACGGTTCTTTCTTTTTGTTTTTCTTGGGATTGGTCAACATAGAATCCATGATGCTTGATGGTGCTCCTTAACTCTCCAAATAGCTTCCCATTACCAATGCCTGATTAATAAGTATAGTTGCATCCCTAATAAGGGTACACATACCATAATTATCCACTTAACATCATGCCCAGTATAGAACAGAACTTATGCGAGTATTTCGTGTAAGGGATTGTGATGTCCCAGGCTCTCATTATTGTCTGAGAATGACATGGCCAACTTTCTACATAACTTGCATTAGGTAATAAAGGCCTAAAAGGTAAACAAAAAAAGGGGTGAAGGGGGATCCTTTGACGCTCAAGTCAAGCGTAAGATATGAAAAGAAAAGTGATGAGGAGCAGGAGTAAGTCATTTATCTTTGATATGTGGTGTTCCCTTTTTTATATGAAGTCTAGGTGCAAGAATGTCCTAGTAATACTTTAGATTAGCTGACCACATGTCCAATCAAATCTAGAGCTAGAGCCTTAGTCTCTTAACTAACCATTGTACCTAGCCGTTCTCATACTAGCAAGAGGGGTGCGTCCCATGCCCTTAAAGGTATGGTGATAATGGTCTTGTCAAAGCTCCTAAGGGCCCTTTGGTCTAATGGGCTGATGTTGTCTTGTTTAACTGAGTGAGTCATGCCAGTCAATGGCAAAAGGTTTGGCAATTAGCACTCCCTAAGGTTCCTTCATATCATTTAGTTGAGCTATAGTGTATTTGTCCAGGGTACCTCTTCTGCCTATGGTGGGTCCTAAATTAAGATCTAGTTTATGTTACCTTGATGATGGCTTTGTAAGGGTTTGTGCCTTTTTGGCCATGCCATGACCTCCTCCAAGACGGATGGCCGTCTGGGACATCAATAACCAGTGTTGTAGTACTTCAGCATTTACATATTAAATGGTCACATTTGGCTTTAATGTTAGATTCTTTTTGCCCATTTTTGTGATGTTTGGGTTCTCTACAAACACTGTTGTAGGACTGTTACATCTTGTCATCCTGTTAAGGTTTTTTTATATTTGGTTTTCCTAAGGTGCCTGTTATGCCATTTCATTTTGCCAGAATGATGTTACTTTGGCTATCATTTGTCAAGTTTTCATGATGCGAATATGGCCTCGATTCAAGTTTTGAGGTGCACACACCTGATGATGATTTGTGCTACATTATTAGATGTGCTTTTCTAACTTAGAAGGGCAATTTAGTTATTAAGCTTGTTGCCTTTTATGTAGCTCTTAAGTTTCCCACTTTGGTGGTATATATACCCCCTCCCCTAAGTGAGTTTCTCACCTCTTCATTCTATTCTCTTTTGCTTTCTTCTAATATCAAGGTCTTTCTTTTCCTTCACTCTTTTTAGTGAGTTTCTTTGCAGTAGTCCTTCCTTCATGGGTCTATTTCTACCATGCATTGACTACTCTAATTAATCATTTTAGGTTAACTTTCACAAGTTAGATGGTTCTTAATCTTTTTCTTTGCCTTTAGTAGAAGTAGCTGTAGGGACAAAGGTTAGCTAAGAGTCTTTGGACTTGCATCCCAGTTGTACTACCCCAGGAAAAGTGGAGAAGTGGCAGTAAAAGTATTTCCTTCCTTCCAACGCCCAAGTACGAGTGCCAAGGAAAGATGAAATAAGTTATTAGGCTCATCTTGGGGAAATCACCATATTCAAGACCCAGTTGAGGGTTAGGCTTTAATATCCCCCCTACTTGGTTATTAAGGACTTCTACAATTTTCATAGAATTGCAGTGAACCGGCTCCCACTGAATACATATGCCCACTTCAATGCCTATCATTGTATGTGCAAGATCTTTAGGGTAGAGCCCCTATTTGCTCATTTTCATGCAGTCTTATAAACTTCAAGTTCAACCAAAGGGGTCTTTATACTTCACGATTCCTTGTGGCACTGAGAGTAAGAAGTACATCTTTTACATTGGCACTAGAGATAAATGGCACAATTGGTAGAAAAAGTTGTTCTTCATGTCAATGTAGAAGTCGGAAAGGGTATCGGGCAAATGGTAGGTAGGATCTTTGGAGTTAGATGTGGAGGATCCTCTGAACTTTCTTGATGATAAGCTGAAAGGGCACTTCCAAGTATTTGGCACAAAGATCAAGGCTATTATAGATTAGGGCAAACCTATGAAGAGGTAGGGACCTTACCCATTTTCAATGAAGTGGGACCTAATGACTGAGAAGGTCTTTTAGGAGCTTGAGGTCTCCACAGCCCATTTATCTAATCCGGGGTTGCCTTCTCTGCTTGCCAGCAAAGAAAAACCCTTTTAGGTCTAACTACTTTGGTCGGACCTTAGCTATTCAACTTTCATTTCCCATAAGGTTTTTTTCATGCTTTCATCTTTTTTCTTTAGTACTCACATTAATGTACTTTTTTTATGCAGGTATGGGTGATGACTTTTTTGCAAATTTTTATAAGAAAACCTTCTTCACCAAAGCATAAAAGGACAAGGATGAGCGTAAGAAACCTTTAAAGAGGAAAGCAAAGAAGAAGATTGTTGACAGGTCTGAGCTGAAGAAGGACGAAGAAGGGCCATGTTTCTCTTGTCCTAGTTCTTGAGTCAGCTAAAGAGGCTGAGAAAGGAGTTTTGGTCACGAAAAGAGAAGGTTGTTGATGAAATCCATTGGGAGTTGGGCAAAGAAAGTCCTAATCCTTTTTCGTCCACAAGCCCCATTCTGCCGCTGTGCTTTTGAAGGCAATAGCCAAGGATGTTGTAGCCCCTTCTTTAGCTAACTCGAAGGAGGAAAATAAGGACAAGGAGGCAGCTAATCTTCTTTCTGAGGTTCTAGAGATCTCTGGCCCCGAGGAAACTTATTTTCACACTGAAGTTCATACTGCAAGTTCAATCCCCAACTTTCCTATCTCTTTTTGTTTGTTTGGTATTTTTTGATTAATAGAGGATTGGTTGGGGATTGACACTTTGCATGAACTTTTGCATGATCACCCGGGGCAAACTTTAGAGCCAAGTTAGATGGCTAACTATAAGGCCCACCGGAGAGCCAGGAACATTCATCTTCCCCATGGGGCCGTTCTAAGGTCACTGATTTGGGACATTTTTTAGGATATGTCCCTTTTCGATTATGATATGTTGAGGAAGATGATTCCCTAGCTTTATCAGGGGATTACCACCAATGCCACGTTCTAGGAACTTGTTGAGTTGCTCCAGAACAAACAAATGATTGGCTCGGCCCTCACCGACTATGCCACTAAAGTATTAACTTTCTTCCCTTTGTTTATTTTTAATCCTTTTCCACTAATTTCTCCCAATTAATAATGAATTTTTTATTCCCTTCATAGTTTCTTGTCATCTCCAAATACTACCATAGCTTTGTCCTAAAGCAAACAAGTATCTAGTGCTAGATAGAGGAGAAATTGGTGAAAGCCAAGAGTGCCCTTTTTGAAATGTTTGCCAAATTTAGTGAGCTAAAGAGTTTAGAGATGAAAAAGCTTGGGGGCCGGAAGGAGCATGCTTTTGGGGAGTTGAAGTTATTTTTTGAGGAAGCTAAGGCCAAAGTGGAGGATCTCAACTAGAAGTTTACTCTTCTTTCCTTAGATCAGGATTTGCTCTAGGTCAACTACGATGACCTCAGCAAAAGGCTCAACAAATCTTCTAAGGACAAGAAGATTTTGAAATGGGAGGTTTGAGCTACCAAGGAGAGGATCAAAGCATTAGAGGAGGGGAAGAAATGGATGGGTGAAGAGCTCTAGAGGATAAGTAAGATCACCATGTGTAGCCTGAGAGGCCCTGGAGCAGTATCCTCAACTTGACTCATCCTTCCTTAATGTTTTTCAGAGGCCTGAGCCAACCTCCTCATGTTCTAAGCATGAGTATCTAGGCAAACCCAATGGTCCCCCACGTACTAAAGATGAAGATGAAGACATTAAAGGTGAAGAAAAAGAAGATGAGGAAGCGGATGATGTTAATGCTCCAAATCAAGAGCCTTAACGCTTTTTAATGTAATTTCTTTCTGCTTTATATCCTATATCTTTCTCGCTTTGGCCTTTTTTAATGAAGTATCTATGTGTTTCCTCCGTATTTTTGTCTCAACTTTTAGCATCTTTCTGTTGCTCTTTTATGGATGTTAATGGCATAATTTAGGCGACTTCAGCAAATTTTGGATCCATTTCATTTGCCTAATCCATCCAGGTTTTAGGATTGTGCTACTTGATTTTAATGAGCTTTTAGTTAGTAATTGTAAGTTTATTTTTTCAAACTTGCACCTCTTTGGGCCTATTTTTCTTAACACCCTTTATCATTTGGACGTTGAAATTCTAATCATTGAGTTTAGGTGGTAGCCTTTTAAGCCAAAGGTTATAATCTGACTTCAGCCTACATATTTCAGGGAAGCTGGCTTCTTTTTCCCTTTTGTTTGGCTTAGTTTTTCACTTTTTTGCTCAAAATCTTAATTTCTTGAAATTTTTTCTAATTATTAGACTTAATCTCTCTCCTAGAAAGGGGAATCTTCATACATTCTTATGAGTACATCGGTCACTATGACCATTTCCTGTACAAATTTTCCTTTTCATTTTTAGGTCAAGAATGATTTTGGCAAGTCTACACGTAATACTTCTTTAGGCAAGTCACATGGTGGGTATTCTTAAAGTTCGTTCAAAAGAGATCTTGAAGTTTGAAGACATTGAGTCTGACCTCTTCTATGACGAGGTATGGTCTTGTCTAATTCACTCAAAGTACCCTATGTGTTGGTTTCTGGGGTTCTAACTTGGCATCCTAAAGTACCAATTCCCCTATGTTTTTCCCTTTTAGCTTAACCCTTTGATTGGCTCCAACACCTATTATTTGTTAGACAAACTTTTTGCATAGGTTAGCCATTTCTTTATGTTCTTCTATTAAGTGAAGTTTGGTTTTGAGACAAACCTTGTTCAGTGTTTGACCAAACACTTGAAATCTTATGGAGGGGTTTGCCACTTCGATGGGGATCAACACTTCACTTTCGTAGGTAAAGGAAAGTAGGGTTTCATTTGTAGCTTTCCTTAGGATGGTACAATAGCCTTACAATACATTGGGTAGCTCCAATAGCCATTTCCCCTTAGCCTTATGTAGTGTTTTCTTTAGGTTGCCTTTTTCTATTCAGTTTGATGCCTCTACTTTGCCATTGGTTTATGGATGTGTTACAAATGAAAAATGCATCCTGTTACATATACGGTGATAAACTTATATAACCCTCTATCGGCAAATTGCATTCCATTATCAGCTACTAGTATCCTCGGACATTTAAATATGCAAATATTATTTTTACAAGAAAATTTTGTATTTCTTTCGCTGATATGGTTGCTAGTGTCTCCACCTTTATCCATTTTGTGAAGTAATCCACTACCACTATGTAGTACTTTACTCCTCCGAGGGCAGTGGTGAGTGGGCTGATAAGGCCTATTCCCTATACCATGAATGGACAAAGGTAGCTAGCCTAGCTTACAACTTCCAAAGGGACTTTTTGCACAAATGCATGCCTTTGGCATTTATTGTGGTATTTGACAAGTCTCAGCATGTCTTGCCTCAATGTTGGAGAAAAATCACCTTACCAAAGTATTACCTCAGACACAATGTCAGTGCCAATGTAGGATATGTACTTCCTTCATGCACATGTTTCTAGATCGAGTCCACGTCTTCCTCCCCTATACACTTTTACAGAAGGCTAGAATGCCCCTATCTATATAATTCTTTACCGATAAGAAAATATCTACCTTTCCTTTTCTTGACCTTTGTTGCTTCATGTGGGTCTTCGGGCAACTTTTCTTCAGCCAAGTAATTCTAGAATTTTGATCTCCACCCTTTCTCTATACTCAACAAATGCACCATGCTTACACTTAGATTCCTTCACACATCAGTGTACTTAGCAAATTTTGCAAAAGCATTTGCCTTGGCATTTCTTCACCTAAGTACCTTTTTATGTGAACTTTTTTAAAATTTTTTACCATCCTCTATACAAGGTTGAAATATTTCCTAAGCCTTGGTTCCTTGACCTTGTACTCTCCCTTCAGTTGCCGAACTAAAATATGAGAATCATTGCAAGCTTAGAAGGACTTAATGTCCATGGTCTTGGTGAGTTCAAGCCCTACTATAAGAGCTTCATATTTGACAACTATGATAGTTACTTGAAATTGAAACTAGATGGACTTGGAAGTTTCCATCCCTTTAGGGCCCTGCAACACAAATCCCATGCCTTGATGATTAGCTCCCAAGGTCCCATCAATAAAGAAAGACCCCTATAGCTCTTCATTGTTAGGGACTGAGATTTCACTCTTTGCTTTAGGAGGTAGTTTGGCTATAAAGCCTACAAGGGTCTGTGCCTTAATGACCTTCCTTGGTTTGTAGGTTATGCCATACTCACATAGTTTGATGTACCATTTGAAGTGTCGCCTTGAATGATCGACCTATTTCATGACATCCCTTAGAGGAAAGCTACTTTGGACAACACTAGAATGCCCTTGGAAGCAGGGTCAAAGTCACCGTCTTGCTAGTACTAGGGCATAAACTGCCTTACATAGTATTGGGCAAATCACTTCGGTGTTAAGTAATGACTTGCTTATGTAATATATTGGCCATATTTTTCCGTTTTCTCCTTCATGAACTAAAATAGAACCTATAGTTTTTTTGTCACGGCAAAATAGATTATGAAAAGTTTTCCCTCTTTCGATTACTGAAGTGTAGGTAATTTTGTGAAGTAGGCCTTCAGTTTTTCCCCCGTATTTTGGCAATACTGGTTCTAGCAAGATTGTACTTCAGTGCCAATATACCCTTTAGTCCTCTTTTTTAGGTTCTTGAAGAAAGGCCTATATGGGTTACCTTAGCTGGAAATAAAGCGTCAGAGTGTCGCAATTCTCCCAGTAGCCTTTGAATTTCCTTTTTCATTTTAGGGGTTCTTGAGTTGAGCAAGGGCCATATTTTATCCAGGTTCTTGCTAATTCCCTATTTTGAGACCATGAAACAAAGGAACTCCTTTCCCTTACTCCAAACACACAATTTTCTAAATTCAGATGTATGTCAAACTTTCTTATTGGAAAGTTTCTCGAGGATCTGTAATATGATATGGGGTGTTCCAAAATTTGACTATCATATCATCAACGTACACATCCATATGCTTCCCAATATGTTTAATGAAATACCTTATCCATTAGGCACTGGTAGGTGGCCATTACATTCTTTAGGTCAAAAGGTGTCCTTATGTTACGGAAGGTGCCATCATTAGTTATGAATTATGTTTTTTCTTCAATTATAGGATTCATCCAAATTTAATGACACTTGCTGACAACGTCCAGAAAACTTAAAATCTTGTTTTCTGAAGTCAAGTCTACCAACTGGTGGATCGAAGGTAGAGGATGTGAATCCTTTGGACATGCATCATTGACTCTTGTGAAGTCTATGTACATCCGAAGTTTATCAGTTCCTTCTTTTATAGTGATCACCACTTTACTTAGCCAATTTATGTATTTGACTTCCCTATCACGCTTGCCTCTAAAAGTCATTGAATTTCTTATTTAACAAAAGCTTTTTTGTTCAAGGAATTGTTTGCCTTTCTTTGTTCTTATTGGTCACACTTTGGGATCAACATTTAGGTTCTGCTGAATAATGTCCAAGTTAATCTTGGGCATATCCTTTAATAAGTAAGCGAAGAGATCTTTATTTCAAGTCAGAAATGCTGCTGGTTCTACCTTTCCTTCCTCAAGCATTTTCTTGTTGACTTTAGTCCTTAGGCCCTTGGCAAGCTCTAAGCGCTTAATTTGTGCATCCATTTCCTTAACTCCAAGATCTCTAGTTGCTTTAGAGTCTTCTGAGGCTAGCATGGCTGATGCATGAACTCACTTCTTCAGGGGAGCTTGATGAGCCTTTGTGAAGGCTTTCTTGGCTTGAGCCTAGTCTATAAAGATGATTGTGCCTCCCTTCTCCACCCAAAATATAATAGTCAAGTACTTGTTTTTAGGTCTCATGTGGAGGCTCACTTGAGTCAACCTTCCTATTATGGCATTATAGGGTGGAGGAACATCAATAAAAAAAAACCTTGCCATTATAGAAGCATAGAGCTCTTTAGCTCCTCTCACAACTTTGCCTTTCAACATGAAAGGCAGGTTGATGCTGTCAAGGATAGGCAGTTCATCCAGCCACACGCCATAAGTAAAGGAAGTCATCAGCTTTAGTTTTTTCCACTGATCTCCTCAGCTTTGATAATATGTATCCAAAGAGGATTTTGGCATTGGACCCATCATCATGGATGACCCTTTTCACATCCCAATTGGCTATTTAGGCTATGATTAGGAATGGGTGATCATGGGGAAAACGTGATAATGGATCCATTAGGCCTTATCAGCTAATTTGTAAATTTGCCAAAGCTGAGACTGGATATCTGTCTCTCATTCTTTTTTCTTTCCGCCAAAGAAAAGCTAGTAGTGATTGTTTGGATGACCCTAGTACGTGGAGGTGGCTACCTTTGGGGACTCTTATTGCTCCTTCACTGGTCAAAGTTACCCTTGTCATACTTCAGATCCACTTTCTTCCTCCCACCATTTGGGGAAGAGAATCATAGATACCTTTTTAACTGACCTTGTTCAATGAAAGTTTCAATGTACTTTTTCAATTGTTGACAGTCTTCAATATCATGCCTATGATCATGGTGATACAAATAGTGTTTTTCCATGTTTCATTTCCTTGCTGGAGGTCATTGACATTGCCTTCTAGACTCCTATTGTCTTTCTAGAGCCATGAGTATATAGGCTCTATAAATAGTTAAAGTAGTGAAGACAGGTGGCTCTTTCTTCCCATAGTTTTTCTGAATTTGTTTGCTATTACTAGCTTCAGTCGGATGTGAAAACTGGGACCCATAGTCAACCTTCCTAATGTTTTCCCTTTTATCATCAGCAATCATTTCTTCACCCATCATGTATTGCTAGGCTAATGCATAAAGCTTTCCCACTCTGGTCAGCATCTGCTTTGAGAGTTTAAATGCTAGGTTGGAGCTTTTCCAAAGTCCCCCTGTAACTGTGAGGATTCAGACTTCAAGCGATAGGTCAATGTCCTTTAGAGATTTTTGGTTAAATTGATTGATGTAATCCTGAAAAGATTCATTATTTCTTTGGGTTACATTGAACAACTGAGTAGCCTTTTTAGGCAAAGACTGGCTTCCAATGAATTGGTGTGTGAAAACAATAGATAAATTACAAAAAAAAAGCTATAAAGCAAGGAGGTAGGGAGTCACACTAGGTTGTCCCTGGGCTAGAGAGGGTTACCTCAAAATAATTGCACAACATTGCCTCATTAGCTCTACTTAATACCACATTCTTGTAATACTTCTAGAGATGTGCTTGTGTGTCTCCTTTTCCCATATATAAGTCCAACCGAAGGACTTCACAATCTTGAGAAAAAAGGGAGCATTTCTGGTGGTAGGGACAAAACCACATCTCCATATAGTGTCCCAAATAGACGTGAGCATATGGGTTTTCATGCCATCTGCTCCTCCATCCCATCCATTCTCTCTAGCAAGTTCATTATGAGGGAGCTAGATGTCCCCTTTTCATGTCAGCGGGGAGAATAAGTTATATAAAAAAGGATTTTCATTCCAAGCATATTGCATCTTTGTCCTCTCATTCCTCTTCTAGTTGCAAGATGGCAGATCTTCAAAGTAGGACTCAGCTTGTGCATTTTGCTTAGAGGTCTGGAGGGAACCCTTCTATGGTAACAAGGACTTTTATGGTGAACAATCCTTTATTGCATAGCTCTATAAGGTTTTGGGAAACAAACAAGTACAACAAAAATTAACCGAAACCTTCTGAAATCTAAATGAAATGGAATAAATCAAGCGTTGAAAATTTTTATACACAGATACTTGAGATCTTTCACCCAAATGTTGAGCCAAATCACAAAAACTTGAATAAATGATATGTTCAATCTCTTTACGGTATCCACACAAACCACAGTTCACCACGCCTCCACCACATATTGGCAGGTGCATTCCTCTTATGCTCATAGTGCTAATTTGTGTCCTCCATGGAATGACAAGTGGATAGTGCAGCTGGAACTTTCAGAACATTTCTATATTTCATCCAAAATAGGCTAGGTAAAAAAGAACACTAGATAACATATATATATATAATGATGCAAAACTCCTAAGCGTAATAGCTTTTATAATCTTAATCCAGTTAAGCCTAATTTTGGGATCCATAATGGCTCAAATTTTAGGCCAATAATTAATCTAAAATTATTATTAAACCAAAACAAAAAAGTTGGTCCATGCGCTCAAAATAATCCAATTGGCTTTAAATGTATGACCTTATAGGCTTTTATCACATTGGCAATAATCATAAATCACATTTATGATCATAAATAATGATGGGTGTCTAGCAAGACATCATTGCTACCCAAGTGACATGATAGTCGGTGCTAAACCTTTATGATCATTATTCATGTATCTTATTGTCCTTTTGTCCAACAATATTAAGTCCGAGCACAAGATACAATATCATGAATAATTTTCAAGGTACAATCATCTCATGATTGGCTTTTGGGCATAACACTAACAAACTCCTTCTTACTCTAAAGCCAATCATCCATGTATCTAATACTAATGAATCTAGAATGACTATCATGCTTTTATTGTGCAAGGGGATTTGTTAGTGGATCAACAATATTGCCATCTATTGGGGTCATACATATCCTTACATCAGCCATTTTAATGATCTCCCTAATGAGATGATAGCATCGAAATATGTGTTTGGATCTTTGGTGAGATTGAGGTTCTTTAGCCTCTGCGATTGCTCCATTGTTGTCACAATAAAGCTCAATCGGGTCAACAGTGCTCATATCCATTCTAAGTTCTATGATAAACCTTTTGATCCAAACTACCTTAATCATTGCATCATAGGTAGCAATGTACTTAGATTCTATTGTAGAGTTGAATGTTGTCTGTTGCTTTGAATTATTCTAGGTCACAACACCACCACCAATGCAAAACACACAACTGAATTGTAATCTAAAATAATTTCGATCAAATAGGAAGCTAGCATTACTGTAACCCTTTACAACAAGCTCATCTTCACTTTCATAGACAAAGGATAAATCCTTAGTCCTTGTCAAGTACTTAAGGATATTGTTAACAACTGTCCAGTCACTCTCATCGGGGTTTGATTGGTGCTTGCTCATCATGCTGAATTCATACGAGACATCGAGGCAAGTACATATCATGGAATACATGATAAATCTAATTGTTGAAGCATATGGAATCTTATTCATGTGCTTTATCTCCTCGGGTGTACTAGGACATTGAGATTTGGATAGAGTTATACCATGTGACATGGGTTAGAATCCTTTCTTGGAGTCTTCCGTGCTAAAAATCTTTTGCACCTTATCAATGTATGTACTTTAACTCAGGCCAAGTAGACTTCTATATCTATTTCTATAGATCCTAATGTTGAACACATTGGCGGCTTTACCAAGTACTTTATAGAGAAACATTTCCGTAGCCATGTCTTCATAGATTGTAGCTCAAGAATGCCATCCCGATGAGTAGTATGTCATCTACATACAACTCTAAGAAGACAATAGCATTCCCACTAACCTTATTGTAGATACAAAGTTCATATTCATTTCAAATAAAGCCAAAATCTTTGATTGCTTCATCAAAATGAAGAGTCCAACTACGAGAGGCTTGCTTTAGTCCATAATAGACCTTTGCAATTTGCACACTTTATTGGCATTCTTTATAGTGACAAAACCCTTAGGTTGTGTCATGTAAACATCCTGAAGTAGCTTTCCTTTAAGAAAGACAATTTTGCATGCATTAGCCAAATCTTATAATCATAGTGTGCAACAATAGCTAATAAAACTTGGATGGATTTAAACATGGCAACCTGTGAAAAAGTTCCATCATAGTCAATACCATGAATTTTCCTAAAACCTTTTGCAACCAATTTTCCCTTAAAGGTAATCATATCACCATCCATGTCAGTTTTCTTCTTGAAATTCCATTTCCACCCTATGGGTTTTACCCCTTAAGGTGGATCAACCAAAGTCCATACTTGGTTTTCATAGATGGATTTCATCTTGGACTTCATGGCCTCTAGCCTTTTCTCAGAGTTTGGTCTCGACATAGGTTGTTGGTAGGTTTTGGGCTCATTTTGATCCATGGGCAATAGATCTATAGTATGAGTCATGAGAAATCCAATCTAGCCAGACCTATGTTGGTTTTGTGCTATAGGACCAGACTTCTAAACCAAAATATCTTATGGTTCACGCTGAATCTAGCCAGACCTATGTTGGTTCCGTGCTATAAGAATAGACTTCTAAACCAAAACATCTTATGGTGTCTGCTCAGGTTCCATTATAGGTTCAATATCCCCTTGTTGTTCTTGAATTTCTATGAGTTCTACTTTCTTTCCATTGGTTTTTTTAGAGCTAAACTCTTTCTCTAAAAAGCCATTAGTTCGAGTAACAAACACTTTTTGCTTAGAAGGATTGTAGAAATAGTAACCCTTTTCCTCTCTCAAATGCCCAACGAAATGACATTTTTAAGATTTAGGCCTTAGCTTGTCCGTGGATTAATGTTTCACGTAAGCCTCAGAACTAAAATCTTCATAAAAGATTGACTAGGATGCTTCCCACTCTATATCTCATATGGTGTCTTTTGAACCGATTTAGATGAAACTTGATTTAGTGTAAAAGTAGTTGTCTTTAAAGTATGTCCCCAAAAAGAGTTTGGAAGGTCAGTTTGACTTATTATCGATCAAACCATGTCCAATAGAATTTGATTTCTTCTTTCAGATACACCATTCCATTTAGGTGTACTAGGTGGAGTGAGTTGTGATATTATACCACACTCTTTTAGATATTTAAGAAATTCTTGATCAAGTATTCTCCACCTTGATTTAATTGAAGTACTTTGATAATTTTCCTAAGTTGATTTGCTACTTCATTCTTGAATTTTTTGAACTTTTCAAAGCATTTAAACTTATGTTTCATGAGATACACATAGCCATATTTACTGAAGTTATTAGTATTGGAAGCTTCCTTTAGCATTTGTATACATAGGGCTACATACATCATTATGTATGAATCCTAGTAACCCATTGGCCCTTTCACTCAGCCTAGTGAAAGAAGTTTTGGTCATCTTGCCTAGTAAACATGACTCATGTGTCTCATATGATTCAAAATCAAATGAGTTGAAGAGTCTATCCTTGTAGAGGTTCAACATGTAGGTCTCATTTATATTGCCCAAATGATAATGTCAGAGATAGGTTAGGTCTTAATCATTAAATCTTACCTTTTTGGTATTAACATTAGAGATCATAGTCAAATAAATAAAACAACACTTGTCCTTTATTAAAAATGAAAAACCTTTCCTTCCCAAGAAGAAATAAAAATCAAATTTATACTAATAGTAGGCACATAATAGAAATTGTCTAATTCCAAAACCAATCCACTACCAAAGTGAGAACATGAGTCTTTATTACTAATGCAACAACTCTTGCTTCATTTCTCACGCATAAGTCCGCTTCACTTTAGGCTAATCTTCTAATCCTACTTAGATCCTACATATTTTCACAAATGTTAGATCCACATTCAGTATTCTATACCCAAGATAATGAAGTAAAAAAGTTATCCTCTATAACAAAAATACTTAGAGTGAAAGTCTTACTTCCATTATCCTTCTTAAGTTATTCAAGATAAAGCTTACAAGTATGCCTCCAACATCCAGGTTCCTTACAATGGAAGCATTCACCTTCCTTAGCCACATCACTGGATGATTTCAGTGCACCTGAAGAAGAATGAGCATTGGACTTTCCTTTACCATTATTCGTCTTCTTGTTGGCCTTCCCCTCTTCGTTGCCCTTCTAAACCATCATAATGGGCTTAGCCTTCTTAATGTTTTGCTCAGTGGTTTTCAACATTTTGAGCAATTTAAGGAGGGACTTGTCAAGATTGGTCATGTTGTTGTTCATCACGAATTGACTGTAGCTTTCTAGCAATGACTACAGGACTACATCAATAGCCAATTGTTTCTAAAGAGCAAATCCTAAACTTTCAAGATTCTTAATGTACCTACATTTTGAGCACATGTGGACCAATGAGACTTCCCTCCGACATTTAGCCCTTAAAGAATTCTTTAGAGGTCTCAAACTTCGAACAACATTTTGAGATGCTCGATTATATCGAATGCCCCTATCTTTTCATGTTGGTTCTAAAGCTCAGTTTCCATGGTAATCAGCATGACACAAGCAACATCCAAAGCATTATCAGAATGCATCTTATAAGCATCTCTTTCAACTCTTAGAGCATTGGTAGCAGGCTCATTTGGAATGGGTTACTCTAGAACATAAACCTTTCTTTCTTGCTTGAGGACTATCCTTGAATTTCGGTACCTTTTGAGAATGTTGGTCCCATTTAGGTTTTCTTTCTCAAGGATCAACCATAATGAAAATGTTGATGTGTTTTATGCCATAGTAATCTACAACACTAAATATGTTGTGTAAGAGACATGTAATTTAATTCATTTAATGAGGACTTTTGTTAAATGATGCTCCCATGATGTTACTCAAAATAATAACTCTTAATATTATTTTAGAACACCTCGGTGCTAAGGTGTTATAGTGGGCCAAGATCCATATTGCATGCAACTATCCAAGAGTTGCATGAGATGCAATTGGCAAAGTGCTACCTAGCTAAATAGTCATGACTTAAGAGAAAAGTGTCCAAGCTCATCTCATGAACTTAAGCCTAACTCTATGTCTCTAAGTCCCCAACCTTATTGGTATGACTAGTTAAGTTAGACCCAAGGTTAACAATTTGGATATCACTTTTATCCCATCACATCTTACAAAAATGAACGTAGGTACTTTGCTTTGGCAAATCCACCTAATGTTGATCAAAGTCATGAAAAGTGCCAACATTTAGAAGGCATCACACTTAATGACTTAATATTTTGTTTGAGGGATTTTCTTTTGATCTCACCGATTATCATCTTTGGTTGTCTTATACATGCAACACATACAAATATAAAACATCCATCTTATGCCAAAAACTAATTAAACATGACATGGTTATAGCCCAACGATGTGATACTTTCAAGCCAATGAAAAATATCATAAAAGCCTAAAAAAAGAAATGTTCTTTGTTACATAAGGTTCCTACATAAAATAGGAAAGTAGATTTGATATTTATTTTTTAGATATCAATCCTTTAGTTGACTTTCCTTGTACGATAGTTCTCTTATAATATATAAAGGCAATGAGGGTCTTGTGTATAATCAAGGCCTATTTTTGTTCCTATGATATTGTGTAACATGGTATCAGAGCCACGAACCCTAGCCTAACTTTGCCCAGCCAGCACCAGAAAGCCATATCCAGCTTTATATTTCCATTGCCCTAACCAATACCCTTATGTATACTTAATCAAATCTAAAACCAAGAACACAGCCACCCCCAGGAGTCATCGGCGACCAGATCAGTATCGGTGGTGTTGCTGAAAAACCTCCCACACATCGGCATGTTGGCATCACGTGCCGCCATCCGGTGACCTCCGGAAACGGCATTTTGATGGGTGTGCTCGCCTTTCTATACTAAACAAGTTTCTAGTCTTGTTTTATGAAAATTATGACCAGAGTTTGAGTTTCTTCACCATCCAATTAGTCTCTTCTATGTTACAGTGCGTTGTCATCAAGGTCTGTGATTTATTTGTTCATCTCTTCAAGGAGAATGCCAAATCCTGAGGTGAAAATTTCCCAATCCAGTGTTCTAACAATCGTCTCACAAATGGGTTCCTCTACCCAATTCAACAATATTCGAATTATCAAACAATGTTTGAATGGTAATAATTACTCTTCTTGGACCAAAAAAGTGGTATTGTATTTTACAGGTCAGAGGAAGATGTCACATCTTACTGCAGATCCTCCTACCGACCAAAGCCAATTAGAAAATTGGCAAGCTAATGATGCATAGTTGTTGCACTTGCTGTTCAAGTCCACGGAACCTAAAGTGTCAGATTTATTCTTTCATGTCATCACCTGTAAGCAGGCTTGGGATTATGCCAAACTTCTTTACTCTAGTAATATGTTGCGCATGTATGATGTTTCTATTGAGTTGTTTCATGCTAAACAAAGAGGGAGTCTCACTGATTACTTCGCAAAAATAAAACAAGGGTTTGAAAAGTTGAATGCTTTGCTACCTATTTCATTTAATGTCCAAGAGATGCATTGTCAGAGGGAGCATTTAGTGATAATAACATTTTTGGCTGGACTGAAACCAGAGTTCGAACCGGTCCATGTGCAAATTCTTGGGGGAATGGAACTTCCTTCATTACCTGAAGTGTACTCCTGACTTTCTCATTTTTTTGCTAAAGAGAATCCGACAAATTACAGTTTTGATTGGTCTATTCTTGCAATTCAGTCCAATCCACAAGCAAGGTCTGGCTTACAAGTTAGAGGAGGTCTTGAAGGTAGTCATAGAGGACATGGTGGTCATGGTGGCAGGGGTGGACATGGTCAAGGTGCACGTCCTTATTGCACGTAATGTGGGAAAGATGGTCATAGTGAGGATACTTGTTAGGATAAGGATCCATCATTATGAGTAGCCTATATGGCATCAAAAGAGGACCCTTCTTCAGCTCTGGCCTCACAATCGTTTGTTACTTAATCTCAAGAAGAGTACACTAAATACTTGCAGTATTAGTTTGCATAGCAGGCCGCTTCTCATCCTATGGCATCTGTTGTCCATCGAGGTAATTCGACAGCATGTTATTCATCTATCCTTTCTATAAATTAGTTTTGGGTGTTGGACTCTAGTGCCACTAACCATATTTCAGGTAAAATAGCCAATTTTGATCAAATTTCTCCTCTAGCTTCACAGCATAGTCAACTCACCGTTGCTGATCAATCTACCACCACCATTAAAGGTGTTGGATCTACTCGACCTTGTCTTTCTCTTACTTTACCCTCTACACTCTATGTTCCAAGCTTTCCATTCAATCTTATGTCTATGAATAAACTGACCAAACAATTGAACTTTTCTATTTGTCTTTTTTTCTAATCATGTTATTATCCAGGATTTGAAGACCAAAAGGATGATTGGAAAAAGGCGTGAATCGAATGGAATGTACTATTTTGATAGATTGCAGTTATCAATTACGTGTCCTATTTCAACCTCTCCTCTTCTGATTCATAGTCACTTAGGTCATCCATCTTTGGACAGTCTCAAGAAATTAGTCCTAAATTTAAGTTCAATCACTACTTTGGAAGGTGAGTCTTGTCAGCTTGGGAAGCACCATCATGCTCCCTACTTGTCTCAAGTCAACAAAAGAGTTGATAAACCTTTATGCTAATTCATTTAGATGTTTGGGGTCCTAGCCGTACTAAGTCTAAATTAGGATTTCAATATTTCATAATTTTTTGTTGATGATTTCTCTCAAATAACTTGGTTATATCTAATGAAAGATCGTTTAGAGTTATTTTCTATCTTCTGTGCCTTTTATGCTGAAATTCAAAACTAGTTCCACACTCGAATCAATATTCTTCGCGGTGATAATGCAAAAGAGTATTTCTCTAACTCAATCTTTAGTTACATGTAGCAAGAGGGCATACTCCACCAATCCTCCTACCCACACACATATCAACAAAACGGAGTAGCTACGAGAAAAATCCAACACATTGTTGAAACAACTCGTACACAATTAATTCACATGAATGTACCCAAAATTTTTTGAGGAGATGCTGTGCTCACTGCATGGTTTCTTATCAATCGTTTTGCCATCTTCTATCCTTGCAGGTAAAATTCCTTTTTCTATCCTTTTTCCCTATCAACCTCCATTTCCTGTTATTCCTTGTATATTTGGCTGTGTCTGTTTTGTTCATCAGAACCAGCCTAGCACAGATAAACTAGACCTCACATCTCTAAAATGTGTTTTCCTTGGATACTTTCATTTGAAAAACGGGTACAAGTGTTTCAATCCTTTCCTAAATCATTTTTTTGTTTTTACTGATGTTACATTTTTTGAAACTACACTATACTTTTCTGAAACTCAATTCATATCTTCTAATATTGATGACTATTTGTCCTTGCCATTTGTACCTATGGCTCCTACCAATCTTAATGTTCCAGTCACTGATACTGCTCCTTTAGAGCTCATTCCTGACAATAATTTGGCTCCTTTAGAGCATTTTTCTCATCTTGATTTATAGGTCTATACTTGACATCCTTGTCAAGAAGTACTACCACAAGATTCACGCTCATCTCCACTACCTTCATTTTCAACTCCATCGGCTAATGATTTAGATATTCCGATTGCCCTTCGCAAAGGAAAACGGTCTTGTACACTTCATCCTATCTCGAATGTGATCTCTTATAATTCATTATCACCATCATACTATACTTTTATCTCTACCTTGTCTTCCATTCCCTTGCTTAAGTCTGTTTCAGAGGCTTTGACTCACCCTGGATGGAAGCAACCCATGGAGGAGGAGATGTTAGCTTTGCGTGCTAATAATACATGGGATTTAGCTCCTCTTCCACATGATCAGATAGTTGTGGGTTGTCAATGGGTGTTTAATGTTAAAGTTCACCCTAATGGTACAGTTGATCAGTTGAAAGCTCATTTGGTAGCTAAGGGATATACACAGGTATATAGCATGGACTACTAAGAGACGTTTTCTCCAGTAGCTAAAATGACTTCAGTACGAGTTGTCATTGCATTGGTAGCTACAAATAAGTCGCCTTTAAAAAAATTAGATGTGAAGAATGCCTTCCTCCACAGTGATCTTGAGGAGACTATCTTTATTCAGCAACCACCCGGGTTTATTGCTCAGGGGGAGATTGATCTTGTGTGTCGCTTAACAAGTCTTTATATGGTTTGAAACAGTCACCATGAGCATGGTTTGGTCGCTTTAGTGCAGCTGTTATGGAGTTTGGTTTGCAACAATGTGGCGTGGATCACTCTATCTTTTATCAACACTCTATAGCTGGTAAGATTATTCTAATTGTCTATGTTGATGATATTGTTATCACTGGTGACGATAATGTTGGTATTCAGTCCTTGAAATCCTTATTGCAAATGAAATTCTGGACAAATGATCTTGGTTCGTTAAGATACTTCTTAGGTATTGAAGTATGCTTGTCCCAAAGGAAGTATGCTCTTGATCTTTTAGAAGAAATTGGTTTATTGGGAGCCAAGTTAGTTGATAGCCCCATGGAACCAAACACTAAGCTTGATGCTGAAAAATGAGAATATTTGGAAGATCCTGGTAGATATCAATGACTTGTTAACAAGTTACACTATTTAACTATCACTCGGCCTAACATTTCATTTGCCATTAGTGTTGTAAGTCAGTTTATGGAGTCTCCATGCACTAGTCATTGGGATGCAGTAGTCAAATTTTTGAGGTATCTAAAAGGTGCTCTAGGATGAGGTCTTTTATATCGAAATTATGGTCATACTCAGATTCAAGGGTACACAGATGCAGATTGGGCTATTTCGTATGATCGTTGGTCTACTCTAGCCTACTGTGTGTTCATGGGAGGATACTTGGTGTCTTGGAAGAGTAAGAAGCAAACAGTTGTTACACGACCTAGTGTTGAATATGAGTATAGGGCAATGGCATATGCAACGTGTGAGTTAGTGTGGTTGAAACATCTTCTCCAAGAGCTTGGTTTTGAACATTCATCACCTATGAAGTTAATGTGTGATATAAGGTTCCTACATAAAATAGGAAAGTAGATTTGGTATTTATTATTTAGATATCAATCCTTTAGTTGACTTTCCTTGTATGATGGTTCTCTCATTATATATAAAGGCAATGAGGGTCTTGTGTGTAATCAAGCCCTCTGTTTCCTCATATGATACTGTGTAACAGTCTTCACAAGCTTCTTCTCCACCTTACTTGGTTGTCTCCTTATAGTCGCCTCCTTGGACACACCACCTTAAACGATCCTAAAAGGTAAAATTACATTAATGATAGAAACCTTAAGTTACATTCAAGGGGAGTAAGATGAGAAGAGAAGGTACAATGAAAGTAGGAAATAAAGGATGACACACAAGCCGTACGTACATGTACAGCCAACTAGGGCTATAACCATGCACCATGCTTCATCCAACAATCAGCATATCATGTCAAATCTCATACAACAAGAAAATATGCAAGGATTATAGCAACAATTGCAACAATCCTGAATTAGATAGATATCTCATATCCATATATCTAGGGTAAATCTCATTAATCAGTTTCAAATGTGTCTTCATATATCTCATATATTATAAGTTTCAATTTGTGCATCATGAATCAATCCAATTAATCATGATCGAACAACAATAGAACACATAACAAATCAAGTGGTTTAACACACAAACACAATTTAAAGCCTCACAAGTAGCTCTAATACATCTATAGGTTATTAGGAGCCAAACAAGAGTAGAAGAAATTAACTGAAACCTACTAGGATACAAGTGAAATGGAGTAAATTGGGTATTCAAAATTTTTATACCTAGAAGGTTGAGATCTTTTAGCTAATTGCTGAGCCAAATCACAAAAACTTGAACAATTAATGTGTTCAAGCTATCTATAGTATTTATAAGAACCATTTGGATCACTACACTTCCACCATGCTCCGGTAGGTGTGTTCCTCTTGAGGTCATTATGCTAGCTTGCATTCTCTAAGAAATGATAAGAGGAGAATGTGGCTGGAACTTTCATAACATTTCTAAATTTTTTCCAAAAGAAGCTAGCTAAAAAATAACACTATATAACATATATATATAGTGATGCAAAACTCACAAGCCTAATGGGTTTCATAGCCTTAATCCAATTAGGCCTAATTTTGAGCTCCAATGTGGCTCAACTTTGGGCCAATAATTAAAACAAAATTATCATGAAACCAAAATCAACAATTTGACCCATGCGTTCAAAATAATCTAATTGGCTCTAAGTGTCCGATCCTATAGCCTCCAATCATATTGGCAATAATCATAAATCACATTTATAATCATAAACAATGAGTGTTGTCTGGCAACACATCATTGTTACCCAAGTGACAAGATAGTTGGCGATTTGACTAAACCTTTATGATCATTATTCATATATCCCAACATCCTTTTTTGTCTAAGGATATCAAGATTGAGCACAAGACATGGAATGTGTCTCTCTTGTGTAGCCCAACCTATGGTTTCTTGATTCCCGAGTGAACCAACTTAAGTTGATGACATTGATATTATGTATCAACTCAGTCAAGCATGACCATGCATTTTCTCAATCTCACTCAATTAATGGGCCTAAAAATATCACTCCTGTTACATAGGAGGGACAAATCCCATCTTGATCATACAAATCCCTCTACATGATATGTGACATACCCAATGACCACCTTTATGTTCACTTAGTTATGAGCAACAAGGGGAAGTATCAAATTATGTGACTCACATGTAGGGAAACTTGATGACCTTAGGTCACAGGGCTACAAATGCCATGATCACTGTGAGAATCACTTATAACATTCATATAATGATCTATGTAGCATTCTCAATGTGGGTTGGTCCAGTATACAAGTTCTGTAACTTTTACCCATATATAGCCTGCATATCTTCAGATTAGTCTTCACATATGCTAGTATTTATATGTTATTATAGCCCCCATAATAATACCGGATGAGGGATATTTAATAATACTATGAGTTATAATTATGTCTGATTATGTTTGTCACACCCCACACAGGCCCTGGCCCATGCACACTCTGTAACATTCACCCACTGTTGCTCAAAAGTTGCCAAACTAATATGTTTTCAAATGTTATTACCAAACTTTTCAATTCAGACAACCTTTGTTATTGGGCTTTAAGTCTTATTTTCTTAAGTTAATGGGCCTGGGAGGTGGCCCAAGAGGCTTTTAAAAGCATTTAAACAGTTACTTGCAACAGAAGCAAAGCCCACTACCACTACTTGTAATACAAGCAAGGCATACATTCATGTAAATAAATGTCTAGGATGTGTGACTTTTTCAAGTGTACTACCATGCATGGCAACAAAGAAGCCCATGCATGGCAACAAAGAAGCCCACATAAGTCATTAAGGTTTGAAAACCAACTTTCATATGTATATGATCATTAAGCCAAACTAGTACACAAGAAGTTTTCCAACCAAACACATCCATGGGTCATATATATACATGCCATAGCTTGGCTTAGAAATATCCAACATATACTTACCATGAACCATCAACAACCAAGCATAACTTGGTAAATAAAGTACTCCATGTACAACAAAACCAAAGGGCACCCAAGACCACATATATGTACAACAAAAGAGTAGTCTAAAAGGGCACACCTAACCTGGCCACATGCCAATACTAACCCATAATCAAGCCCACCAAGTCATGCTTACTACCCAAAGGACCTACTCCCCAAAGAGCACCTTAAGTGTGCCATAAAGGAGCACACACTGCAAAACCAGGCCTATAGCCATGTTCATAGTCATGAAGGTAAAAACCACTACCAGAGCAATGGTCCAACCATCCATAGCTGCACGCTTAGACAGTCCCACAACTACTCAAGCCTGTAAAACTTAGAGAATAAGTTTCGGCCGAAAGCTCACTACACAAGACTTGTAAGTATATAACCATAAGCCAAGCAATCATTGGCACTTACCTTGAACTCCAAGGTACACTAGCACACAAGCAAAACCCACACAACCACAACTACTCAAGTTGAATGTCCTTTCCTGAAACACAAATGTATGGGCAGTGAGTACAATTACTCAATAGGATTCATGTGTATACAACTCATTATGAGTGAATTTAGTTAAGCCAGAGGCTTAACCTCCTTAGCTTCATTGAATTACCAGCAAAAAAGACACTAAAACACCAAGATAAAATATATGCACATGATGGCCGAAACAACATATGACTCTAAACATAAAGTAAAGTGGGTCAGCACACACAAACAATCAAACAAGAAAGCAACTCACACACACAACCACAAGTCCTTCTCGCCCAAAGGCTAGCAAGTGTTCATAGGCTTATAATTTCACTTATCCTCCTCATTTGCACCACCCATTCCATGAGAGCTCCGAATTACATAATATGCTGGCCATTCTCACTATGAATTCTAACACTTGCCTTTAATTGATTAGCTAATCAAACCATATAATGTCGAATCTCCATAATATGCCCATCAAGCGTACTAACATCATCTAGCATCATATAACCATCACTTAGCAGCTCTAGCTACTTGATCATGGAAATTCTACCAAGCATTCAAGTAGAACATGAACCCTACCCCAATTTTGAGCTTGAATGGTCTCGGTTTTGCTTGAACTCTTCAAGACCGAGGGTGAACTCCAATCCTTCCTTCACTTCCTTTGAACCCAAGCTTGATTACGCCTTCAAGCATTCACTTTCTCTAAACCAACACGAACATGGCAGCAACCTTCTAAGAACAACAAAGAATGTCTCAGTTGCTCATGAACATCCAAGGCTAAGCTTGAAAAAATGAAAGGATGAAGTCACCTTATGCCGAAATCAAGGAAGCTAAGATTGATTTTGCCTTCAAGCTTGCAGTTCCTCTCCAAGCTAGCATGAAACCGGCAGCACACTTCAAGAGCTCCTCCAAGAAGTCAAAAGACTCGGCTAAACCAAGGCTAAGGCCAAAATGATGGCTTAATTTGTGAGTGGAATCATGCATTACCAGCATGTGCCAAATGTCACTAAAAATAGGCAAATGCTCGCTTTCGGCTTCACCAACTTTACATGGCACTATTAAGTCCTCAAGATCTTATAGTCCCAGTTAAATCACTCGGTTAGAAGTTCATAATGGCCACTTAACTTTGTTTCTCTCCATTGGCAACATAGTCATTATTTCATGTGCACATTGAACCCGAGACTTCTCGGTTTTGCACTCCAATCACTTTGCATAATTTCATTCAAGTCCTTCAAGTTTTCATGCCATTTTCTTTGTATTTCTTTTATTTTTTGGGTCTGAGCCAAGCACTAAGGGATGAGCCTTACAATGTTAGGTAGAAACAAACAACAAACAAAATTATTGAAATAATAGGTCAATAAAATATCATGACACAATGTGCAATATACAATCATCTCATGATTGGCTGTTAGATGCAACACTAACAACCTTTGGGGGGAGTCTTTGTTCAAAGTGTTGTGTGATTTCTATGACGATGATGTGCTGACACTCACAAAAAACCCCCATTGTCAAAGTAACTATGTGTTCATCATCACCTAGGTCTAACTATTGACATGGTTGTTTTCCTTCTAGTGGGGGACTATTCTCCTACAAGGGATCTAGGAGTGCTTTGTTCTTAGATGACCAAGTTGTCACCATGGAGATATGTGGTTAAGTTCCCATTGACTATGCCCCTTGATGTCCCAGGCTCTCACTGTTGTTTGAGACTAACATGGTTAGCTTTTTGGGCAACTTATGTCAAGTGATGAAGCCTTAAAAGGTAAGCAAAAATTGCCAATGAAAGAGGATCCTTGGAATGTTTCTAGGGAAGGATCCTTCGATGGCTAAGTTTGGTGTGAGATATGATAGTGGAAGTAATGAGGAGAATAAATGAGTGGCTTACCTGTGAAATATCGAGTTCCCAATTTTTTTATGAAGTCTGGGCACAAAAGCAGCCTGCAAATACTACAGATCAGCCAACCACACATCCATCTAGATTTGGAGCTAGAGCCCTGCTCTCCCCACTAACCACTGTTGCCTACTATTTTAACACTAGCAGGAGAGGTGCTTTGCATGGTCTCAAAGATACGGTGATAATGGTCTTGTAAGAGCTTCTAGGGGCTTTTCAGGTCTAACAGGCCGATGTTGCTTTGTCTAACCAAATTAAGTCATGTCAGTTAATGGTGAAAGGTTCGGTGATTTGCATTTCTAGAGGTTCCCTCCTGTTACTTAGCGAGCTATAGTTTATTTGGTCGGGTTATCTCTTTGGCCTATGGTGGGTATTAGATCAAGATCTAGTTCATGTTGCCCTAGTGATGGGTTTCTAAGGGCTAATGCTCTTTTGGCAATTAGAGGATTAAGAGTCTTAGATTAGGAGTCTTAGATTTTGCTCTCATCCCTGGGAATTTTGATTAACATTAATGGCAACCTCATGGTATCAAGGGCAGCACCTTATCTTTATTAACCCAAGGAAAGCCTTCTAATCTTAATTTCATTGAGAAGTGATGCCAATAACATGGTTTAATTGTCTCTTATGTCCAAGTACGCTTATTCCACGTCAAAGGGGTCAATGTAGGGATCCATGATGAGTGACCAGTTAGCCCTTGTCGGCATACTTCTAGGGTTCATTAACTCGACTTGGGCGATCTCATGAGCCTGCCTCTTTCATGATAAGGATGACTCTCCTTTTTTGATCATTTGGTTGACCTAGGTAATGACCTAGGGTTTTGGCAGTTATCCCTTTTAAAGGACTGTGACCTTTCTTATCATTGGCCATGGTTGAGGAATTTATCACCTTATTTTTCTTAAGGGCTTCTCCTTTTGCCTTCTATAAGGTAAATTAAGATGAGAGATAAGCTTATTCAACTTTCCTTCTTTGACCAGCTCTTCAATGAGATGCCATAGCTGTGAACATTCATTTTTGTCATGGCCCTTATCCTTGTGTGTACGATAGTACTTATTAGGGTTTTAGCTGACCTTCAAATTCATGGGCTAAGGTCACTTCATCATCATGTTATGCCTATCTAGGATGAATAAGATATTTTCCCTTATATCATTGAATGGCAGCTATTTTTAGTAAGGGGCCTATTATCTTTTGCCTTTAGGTGCTCTTTCTAGGGGTTTGCTTATTGGCTCAAGCACATTCATCTACCAGGTAGCCTGATGTAAGAACTCTTCAATGTTTCTCATTGGGTTTTTATGTACATCCCAAACTTATATGTGCAAGCTCTACATTATGAAAATAAGGTATCTTCTAGGGTAAAGATCCTGTACTTGAATGGCTTCTGCCTTAAAGTGCCAAACATGGTGCCTTAGGCATTGGTGTTTTCCTTGTCCTAAAAAGTTCCACAAAAAGATCTATAACAAGTAATGGAATCAATGGAATTGTCTGCGGTTCTTTCTTGCGTCGTCAAGGTAAGATATAGTTGCAAGTGACTAATGGGATTTGTCAACTTGTCAATGGGATCAATCTTGAGCATCCTTAGGGGTCTGCACGTTGTTGATGTCATCAGTGAAGTTGGATCTATGTATAGTTGATATTTATTATGAGCATCTGGCTCTCAAGGGTCAGATTAGGTGCCTTACCATTCCTCCATATGGCCTGGCCTTCTTTCTATAGTACTAATATTATTTGTTATACTGACCCTACCTAAATGGGGTTTTCCAAGGAAGACAATGGGACTGAAGATCCATACTAGTTGTTGTTAGCTAGTTAAATACTTATCCCATTTTAAAACCTTTCACACATTTAGTTATTAACCTACAATGCACCATGCTTATACTTGCTTTGACTAGAATTTCTATTTAAGAAAAGATATCATAAATGTTACCAGCAATTTATGAAACTTATGAAACCATAACTAAAACATAAACCAATGCATAAGACATAAATGTATTAACTACAAGTAATAGCAATGCACGTGCATCATTACACAAGTAAAGACTACGCATATGCCAAAAAATGACTAAAATATTACTTGGCCTAGAGACATTAGAGGCTAAACTAGCATACAGATGTTTACTAGTAAAAAATTACTACTGAGATTGAAGCTCCACTATGTCCTTCCTTGTCCACTAGCGTCTTCAAGGTAGCAAAACAACTATAGTTAGCATGAGCATATAACCAGTAACAAACTAGAATTGATAATGATTCACTACATGGTTACCTGTGTGAAAACACTAGCTCAACAACCCTTCATGATTAACAGCTCATTACAGATGAACTTTGCATAACAACACTAAAAGGGGTAAGAATCAGAAGATTCCCTGTAAGGGATTAGGGTACCTGCAAAGAAAAACCCGAGGACACAAATATATATAACATTTGAAATCTACTTTGCATGCTTGTAGTTTGAGGACTAACAAATGCACATATATTTGGGTCCCTTGATATGCCTCCTCATCCTAGTCCTTATACAGATGTCACTGCATGCTTAGTGAGTTCTGGACTCTAACTTGACCTAAGTAGGCTTTGGCTTGCTGATGTCCTAGTGAACTAAGCTCACTGACTAACCTTCCCCTTGTTATTGCATAAGTGAACATGGTGGATGCTTCTTGATTGAGTTTTGAAGAATTCACTAGGTGTACTAGGCTCCCACATAGTGCCTCAAGCCTTCACCTAACTTGGCATACTAGGCTCCCACTTAGTGTCTTAAGCTATTAAGCCCACCTAGACCACCAAGGCACTAAGCCTTACCAAACTAGTCTACCAAGGATGCACTAAGCATTCACTTATGCCTTGAGTCACAACTCAACTATGCCTCTGTGCACTAGGCTTTCATCCATGTTCCTTCACTATCCACCATTACTTGATTCACCCGATGCATATTGTGACAGTAGCTTGTTAAGCTTTAAGGAACTTCCTTGAGTGCACTAGGATTATACATTGGTACCTTAGGCCTGAGGCCTCAAACTAGGGTACTAATGCTGCTAAATACTTCATTCATACTAATGGCATCCTATTGTAGTCAATGTAGTTTAGTAAACCACATCTACAAATCATGCTCGAGCTCCTTTATCATGATGCCCTTACTTCTAATTAAAATACCTACTAATCTTGGCTGATTTAGATTAGGGTGAAAGCATGAAATTGTAGCTTTTTCTCCTTGCTTCTTATGGTTTCTTAAATTGTATCCATTAGATATCTGAGTGAAAAGTTATGACCTGAATACTATAGTGTGTCAATGGTATCAAGTCTTAGAGCTGCAGCATTGCAAGCTAGTGTTGCAACATTTCAAACACCTTTTGTCAAGTTTTAAATGGTATCTTAGGCACTATAGTTCCAAGTGGGCATTGTAGCGATAGGCCTTTATGCCCAACTATAGCAAACTTGCTTCCTAGCCTTTTGGGAGGCTTCCAATGGCCTCTTAAGGCACTAAGGTCATCACCCCAAGCCTCATACTTGTATTATTGAATACAATGAAGATTTTTCTACTATCCAAACTAGCCTTTATGTGCTTACTCACACCTCACTAAGCCGTGAAACTAGCTAGTTCACTATGAACAACTCATACAACAACTAATGCAAATCTCACAATGCATATGAAATCACAAGCAATAAAGCTAAAAGTTTTATTAATGAAGTGTGTAAACTAAATTCCTTCCTTCAAAAGAGAATAAGCAATCAATCCAGCACCACAGAGGCACAAAGTTTCCACTAAAGGTTCCTATGGTTCCAAGGAAAATTCATCACAAATGGCACCAAGTCAAGCACAACCAAGCTAAATCCAAGTTTATACAACCTCTAGAAACCAAGAACAACAAGGAAAATACATGCACAAAACATACATAAAGAATACCAAGCTAAAAAATGTCCTCCAAGGCCCACCACAATAATCCTATGCAAAAGGAAGCTCCAACATCGTTGGGTACCTCAAGGAACTTCAATTTCTCTAAGAATTGAAGGATGGATAAAGATTTGGAGTAAATTTCAAGGCAAAAGAAGGAGCTATAGGTTTTGGAAGGTTAGGGATGAAGGTTGGGGATGATGAATAGTGCCATCCTCGCCTCCCAAATGGGTTTAAAAAGGTAGCTTTTTCATTTGGTTTCTTGTCACTTAAGTCCAATTAAACAACTTTTGTGCTTTAGAATCAAACCTATCACTTTGGAATGCAAAATGACCATTTCCTCCAGTGACACTTAGGGCCAAAACAACCTAGGATTCATCTAACCCTTAAGAGACTTGCCTTTTTTGCTAATTCCAACTTATTGAGACATTTTACTCGCAATTTTGACTTAATTAAAAGTCTTACCTAGCCACTATGGTCCTGCTACCTAGAGGGCCATAACATTCTCTGTGCCTTGGGGAATTTGGTGCTCTAAATTAAATTTCCCCATCTTGAGATCATAAATAGGATATAGTGCAGTGTATTCTAACTGAACCGACCAACAAGTGTTGACCCTACTACAGCTGACTTAGTGTTCACCAACCTAAGTTGCTTAACTAATGCCCTTCAGCTTTGAAGTTAGGCTGTCATCTTAGTAAGTATTATAGCTAATGCTTATTGCCAAAGGGCAACCCAACAACAATTGCTTGCTGTTCTCCCTAGCTTTGCCTAACTTCAATCTGCCCAAAAAAAACATTAGTGCTACTTCCTCCTTGAAGACTCTGGTATGGTGCTCAACTATCTTTATTCTAACAACACTACTAAAGGATTTTCATTACCTCATTTTTATCTCAGTAAGTTTAGTGACCAAAAATTGTTCCTTACTTCATTTGGTGCCAAAATCTTGTAGTGCAAATTAGGTAGCAAGTTTGAAAATTGTCCACTAGCACTTGCACCTAAAGAGTCTTAACTTAGGTCTAGCACCCAACATTCCGATGCCAAAACCACTTAGTGCAAGATAGGTTAACAAGCATAAAACCTATCCATTAACTATCATACTAGTAGTTCATCACCGTAGGTTCGACACTTGGCACTCCAGACAACCACTAGACTAGGGTGTTACTGGTGTACTTTGGTCTCTCCACAATACACCCCTAGCACCTAAGGCATACTTTACTCCATCTCTAGTATGCTTTAGGGCTCTTACGAATAAACAATCTTCCAAGAGATGTAAGCCTAAGCATAATCCAGTGTACAACTATTCAATTCTCCCATTAGAAAACCAGTTATGCATCAAGCATCCTAGTGCACTAGGTGAGACACATGCACTACCTGAGCATGGTGATCCTACTACTATACTACTTTCACTAACCATAGTTCTTACATTGGTGTTCCTACGAGAGAAAATTTCCATAGCACAAGTGCCAAAACCTCCAAGTTGCTAGCAGTCCTTGAGCTTATCTGTGACTCTTCGGCTTAGTGCTCTTAAGACCTGGTGATAAGGCCATTGATGATTTGACAAATCCACTCAGAGTATTCTTGGTGCATAAGACCTACACACTAAGTAGTGTTTCCCAAACAGCACTCAGAGCCTTGGTAACTACATCTACTAGACTAACTTCTCGGATGTGACTTAGCATACTCACTACTTGGAAACTAACACTTACCCCGTACCCGAGGCACCACTGGTGTTCTTTGCCAACCCATAGTGTACAACTTAATCTTAGGCCAATTTAGGTATCCTTAACTCACAAGCTAAATAGACATGTTCACCTTTCCTACTAAGCCCCAACATGCCTCTAGTCTTGACCTCCTCACTAGGCCTCAGGGCTCGACACTACTACCTAAAGACCTCAATGCCTTTAGGTAATCATTAATTACTTGGTTTAACTATGATAACAGGAGGATTGTTTCCACTTTTTTATCCATCTATTATACCATGAACTACATCATGCTGACCTTCGATTGAGATAATCTGTAGTTGTGATCTATCAAAAAAACTTAATTTTTGCTGATGGGGTAAGCTAACTTTGTCATTTGCCTCAGTTAGTCTCACAAGGTTCTTATCCATAAAAAAAAATTTTAGGTGGCTCACTCACTATAACTCAACTTAATGCACCATCACATTCCTTATACACCTCAATACCAATTTTTCCATTTAGAGTTATATGGCATACTTGTTAGCCTGCATCAAATCTTCGAAGTCACCTACCATTCCTTTATAAGGCATTAGGGTCCAACAGAACTTACACATACTTTACGTTGTCAACTAGCTTAACTAGACCTTTGCCAATCTGGACATTAACTTATGACTTTTTTCTACTTCGATGAACACCAACTACTGTTGGAGTCAAAACACAACCTTTTGTGCACCTTATACCTACAAAAAAATTGGCAACTTTGGTTACTAAGTACACCTCTTAGGTAGGTGGGAGATTGCACTTTCACTATCTCAAGCCGCCTCTTTACTGATCATAGTGAACTATTCTTCAAAGGCATGCCTAACTCTACCTTAAAGGGTCTAGGAAAAACCTCCTCTTTCTAACATCACTTTATCAGTTCTAATCTACGGTTCAACTTTTCATAACCTTACTAGCACTAAAAGCAACCAATGGCTATCACAACCTCCTTAGTTCTACTCGGATCTTTAACCTTCACTTACTCAGCCAACCTAATTGGTCAAGCCCCTTTCTATCCACATATCGTCTTGGTAGTCCTTAACCCCACTTAACCTTGGGATAATGACTAAGTGTCACTGGTTATCTGTCAATCCCTGTCAGTCATTCTGACTACTCAAGTTCTCCTACTACCACCTTGTAGCTAAGACTAACCCAAGCAAATACTTCACCCTTACTGCCTATGTTACCCACTTCGGGGTAATCTAGTTATGGCACCAAAACTGTGTATTTAAACTCCTAGAATTGATGTGTCCTATAGGTCATCAGAACAACACCCTTAGGGTACATACTCAAGTGACCCTCTTGAGCTCTAAGTAAATACATGCATATTGGTCTAACCATAACATACAGATTTACATTTATACACACTATGGCAGCCAAGAAGGAAAACACCAGCACAAGTCTTAGTTTTGGCTTCCACACATTAAGCATTCTTATTAGGTTTAAAAATTCCAGCCACTGTACCCAAACCTCCTCCAATAAACTGTATTAATATAGCTATATAACCCCATTTTTTATTTGCTCCATTATCAAGTAGAGACTTATAGAAAACAAAGAAATTTTTTTTTACATCAATAGCCCACCTATGGACCAAGTTATGGATTTTTCAAGTTGGTTAAACAATTCTGACCAAATGAACAGTAACTTAGCCAATTTTGAAATGTCATATCTTTGGCTACAGGACTCCAAATTCCAAAATTCTAAATCCCAGTTCAACCTCTAGATGTTCTCTAGGTTTGGTCAAAATTTAATACCAATATTTCTTCTACACACGTAGATATAGAACTTTAAGTGCAGAGTCAAAATTCTGGTCACTTTATGACCATTTTGCCCATACAAAATTTCATAAGTATGCAAACACTTCATTCACAAGGGGAAACGCCTCCAAGGCTACCCCATATATGTCCAATACACATGGGAAATATATTCTCTTGCATCTAGCAATTTTATGTGGCCAAAACAGAATTTACAAGTAAGCAGCCTATCATTCACAGTTAAGCAGCTTTGCACCACATCACATACATAGCCAAAAAATTACTCAAATGTTCACATACTTGTCTCATTTTACATACACTACATGTACATTCATACATGCACTAAAAAATGGTCTTAAATAATCTAAATACGCACCCTAAGTTACAGGACTGCTAGAGACACAATGGACTCCAGAACAGGATGCTGGACAGCTGTTGCATAACACAAAAGCACCATCACTAAAAATACCAAATGTGCTCCTAAAATTACAAAAATTTCCAGATCACAACTATACATATGGAAGTTTAGGTGCCTGAAAATTCATATAAAAAATCAAACCACAATGGTTAGTTTGAAGGTGATCTCTCAGCTGGACCTGAAATGACAGAATTGAGGGGAGTAAGTTTCATTGAGAAACTTAGTAAGGGTAACACTTGGATTCAATAGGCAATGTAACCATCATAAAAACCTGCATCCAAAGACACTAAAACAAAAAACCACAATGCATATGTACAAAATATAGCAACCAAATGCAGCAGCCATTCACAACCATCAAACACATGAAATGCGGCGCGGCAGCAACATATACCTTAGGTTAGTCCATAAAACATGTAATAAACATAACAAAATCACTATGGCAGCCCTCCTCAAGCTAATTCTTGGTCTTAGGAGGATTTTAACTCTAGTTAGTACTAACTTTGGGCTCTAGAAACCCTCACTTCACTGCCATCATTGTGCACTTCACACAAGGTCACAAAACCTTCAATAAGTGCACACCCCTCACTAAGCTTGGTTCATCAAGCTCATGGCTCTCTTACAAGCTTAGCCCTTGCTCCATGGATTCTTGAAAATACAGTAAACAATCCATGGGAGCAAGAGAACCCTTACCAAAGTAGGTAGGCTGAAAATAGCTTGATCCTTGAAGTATCCAAGCAATAGCTCTAGTTTGCTTCCAATTGCTTCCTTTTGCTTTCAATTTCAATCAATTGCAAGTTTGAAGGTGCGGTGGCTATGGAGGAAGTGTGACTGTATTCTTGGGCTGAAGGAGGCCAAAAATGGGAGAGAGATAAGTGAGTTGGCCACTTAAATGGGCTTCAATGAGCTTAAGGGCACAAAACACACTTAACAAGCTTAACTTTACTTTATGTCCTTTTCCTTGCTAAAAAAACTTGGTTTAGTATGCTTAATTTCTTGGCCCACATTTAATCATATCCCTACCATGCCTTAGCTGTCCTCTCTTGAGTGGGATAACCCCAAAATTTCTCCATTTGACTCAAGTCCAAAGCATAAACAACCAAAGGCCTACACTAGCACACTTAGGTCCTTAAGCCCTTTTTTGTGTTTTCTTTACCCACACTTGTCTTCCATAAGTAATTTGGTCTTCCAGTAGCATTTTCATATGATTCATATTCTTCCTATAACTCTCCAAAGCTCTTTCTTGAGAGTTTTCCAATTAAGTACCCAAATTTCTAAAATCTTAGAAAAAGGTCTGTAAGTTACTTGATAAACAAACAATCCTTAAGGCTTGTCTTGGGGGCCAAGTTACCAAGTTAGAACACTTTTAAGGAGGTGTTGGTCATGCCTTTTACCACTCATACTTCAATCACTGTGATGAGAATTACATGATACAATGGTTTTTGACCATTATGCCATACTTTGATATTCTCCCATTTTTGTGATTGGTAACAATCTTCCCCCTCTTAAAAATTTTGGTCCTCCAAAATTTCCTTTAACTTTGGGTGTTCTATAAGATACCTTTCCATATGGTCTTTATCAGTTTCCCAAGTTGCTTCCTTTTCAGAGTGGTGTGACCACTAAACTTTAATTATAGGAATGTGCTTGTTTCCTAACCTTCTAGTATCCTTGGCTAAGATAGCTATATGTTTCTCTTCATATGTCAAGTTAGGTTCCAATTGTATGTCCTCCACTACAATAGCATGCTTTTTGTCCAATAGACATTTCTTAAGCATACTGATGTGAAAAACATTATGAACACTTGACATGCTTGGCAGTAGAGCTAACCTATATGCTACCTTGGCAACTCTGTCCAAGATCTCATAAGAACCTATGTATCTTGGAGCTAACTTGGTTCCTCTACCAAATCTGATAGTGCCTTTGGTTGGTGCAACTTTCAGCCAGACATTGTCACCAACCTCAAATACCAAGCCTCTTCATTGACTGCCTTTAATCTCTCTTGAATTTTCTTGATTTTGGCAGTAGTCTCTTCAATAATTTTTGGACCCAACTCCAGCATGTCTGAGGCTTCCACCCAACAGTGAGGTGTTATGCACCTTCTTCCATATAATGCTTCATAAGGTGTCATGCCAATCGTGTTTTGGTAACTATTGGTATATGATAATTCCACCAATGGCAGGTGTTGGTCCTATTCACCTTTGAAACCTAGCACACAGCTCCTGAGCATGTCTTCCAGTGTCTATATCACCCTTTTAAATTGGCCATATGTCTAAGGATGATAAGTAGTACTCAGGTGGATTTTGGTTCCTAGTGATTTATGGAAAGCACCCCAAAATTGAGCTGTAAATCATGGATCTCTATTAGATACAGTGGACTCTGGCACTCCATGTAGTCTCACCACCTCATGGACATACATCTAGGCTAACTTTTCCAAGGAGTCTGTAGGTTTCATAGGTAAGAAGTGGGCACATTTGGTTAGCCTATCCATAATGACCCAGATTGTATCATGCCTTAATCTGGTCATAGGCAACCTTGTAAAAAATTCCATGGTTATGTTGCCCCACTTCCTCACTGGTATAGGTAGAGTCTGTAGGGTACCAGCTGGCTTCTGGTGCTCTACCTTTACCCTCTGGCATGTGGCACATTTGGAAACATAAGTAACTATGTCTCTCTTCATATTTGGCCACCAGAAGTGAGTCTTCAAGTGTTTACACATTTTCTCAATTCCTGGATGGATGTTCAACTTGCTTGTGTAAGCTTCTTCAAGTATTTCATCCCTGATCTTTGCTCTTTTAGGCACATAGATTCTATCCTTGAAGTACAGTAATCCTTGCTTATAGGAAAAGGATTAATGCAATAAACCTTTTTCCTCTCCTGAATCTTTTTTAGATCAGGATATGTCTCCTGTGCTTTTCTAGCTTTTTCAATCCATCCAGACTAAATTGTCAATGTGTAGATTTGGGCTTCCTCCCACTTATTCCATTTACACCATAGGCATAGTAGATTATTGTGCTTAACATAATTAGTTATGGATCCTCCTTTCAGAAGGCCCGTGTACTTCCTACTCAAGGCATTTGCTACTAGATTGCCTTTACCCTTTGTGTACTTTATACAACAATCATAGTCATTGATGTATTCTAACCATCTTCTTTGCCTCATGTTCAACTGTTTCTGAGTGAACAAGTACTTTAGGCTCTTATGGTCAATGGGGTCTCAACTACCTTGACCCATAAGCAATGACATTTCTGTCTTGCATAAGCACACAACCTAACCCAGATCTAGATGCATCTGTATATATGATGTAGGGCTTGCTTGGATCAGGAAAAATCAATACTGGAGCTTCAATCAACCTTTGCTTAAGCTTCTGGAAACTTTTATAGTTCTTAGTCCACTCAAATCTTTGACCCTTCTAGGTCAGATGAGTAAGAACTGAGGCAATCATGGAAAATCCTGATACAAATCTTTTGTAGTATCCAGCTAATCCTAGGAAACTTCTGATTTCCTTCACAGTCTTTGGTCTTTCCTACTCTTGCACTGCCTTGACCTTTTTAGGGTCTACCTTAAGGCCTTGTGCATCGATGATATGTCTTAGGAAAAACACTTCCTTTATCCAAAATTGGCACTTGGATAACTTGGCATAAAGTTGATGTTCCAACAGAGTCTTTAAGACAATCTTTAGATGATGTTCATGGTCATTTTCATCCTTGAAATACACTAGGATGTCATAAATGAACACATCCATAAATTTGTCCAACTATAGTATGAACCCCTTGTTCATCAGGTCCATGAAAGTAGCTGGGGCATTAGTCAAACCAAATGGCATGACTGTGTACTCATAATGGCCATATCTGGTCCTGAATGCAATCTTAGAAATATCTTTTTACTTTACTCTCAACTGGAAGTATCCAGATCTCAAATCTATCTTGGAGAAGATCTTAGTTCCCTTGAGTTGATAAAATAAATCCTCAATTCTAGAAAGTAGAAACTTGTTCTTGATAGTCACTGTATTAAGCTTCCTGCAGTTAATGCATAGCCTCAATGATCCATCCGCCTTCTTCACAAAGAGCACTGGAGCTCCCCACGGTGAAACACTTGGCCTTATGAACCCTTTTTCAAGAAGTTCATCAAGTTATTTCTTGAGCTCATTCATCTTTGTAATAGGCATTCTCTAAGGACGAATGGATATTGGACTAGCTCCTAGTTACAACTTGATCTCAAACTCAATCTCCCTTAGTGGAGGACCTAGCAGGTCTTTAAGAAAGACTTCTGGGAAGTCTCTTACTATAGGTATTCTGTCCATTTCCTCATCACAGTGCAATTCATTCAACACATAACAATAATCATGCTCAGAAATCACAGGTATCTCATCTAGTACCTCTAGTTCTATGCCATGAATTTCATATACTAATTCCTTAGAATTCATCAATGCATGTACTTCACCATCAAGCAATGTGATTTCTCTCTTAGCATAATCAATTCTTATGTTATGCATAGCAAGCCAATTCATACCCAGCACTATATCATACTTAGGAATGTCCAACATTAGCAGATTAGTCATAACCTTAGTCTTTCCTACTACTAGCTCACACTCCTTAGCTAGGTAATTAGTAAAAAGACATTGAGTACTTGCTATTTTCACTAAGGATACCCTAGGTATGATTTCAGTAGGCAAATTCATGGCCTCAACAAATTTCCTAGCCACTATAGACATAGAATAAAAATAGAACACTAATAGTCATGCTATTAAGGCAAATATTACCTCTTAGTGCTCCTCCTTATTGTGATGTCTCTGGCCTTTCCACTTGGAAGACTCTGCCAGCTCTTTGCACTGGAGGCCTAGGCACTAGAGGAACTGGCCTCTACTGTCCCTTCCTAGGTGTTCCCTCTCTAGGTCTTGCCCCAATAGGCCTTATTGGACTTTGGCCTTTTGGCCTCCTTTGAGCCTGTGGGCAGTGTTTGATCCAATGATCCATGGATCCACATCTTAGACATGCTTGGGGACTTTTTTCTCTGAAATTTCTTGCACTTAGGGCATCATAGGCTAGGGGACTTCCCCTTAACCTTGCCTTCACCACCAAGATGGGAACTTTTGGTAATTCCCATGCCATGTGGTGGCTTTTTCTGCTTGCCTCCTGCTTGGCTACTTTCCTCTGGTGTACTGGGAAAGTAGTTAGTCTCATACTCCTCTTGCTCTACTATTGGAGCTTTTTGCATTACTTCATAGTATATGACTACTCTAAAAGGTCTTAATAGCCTTTCTGATGTCTGACCTTAGGCCTCTAACAAATCTTTTGGCCTTTAACTCCTCTAGTCCATGAGACCGAGGAGCATGCCTTACCAACTGATTGAATTTGTGCTCATACTCTAGGATACTGAGGTTGTCCTGGCGAGCATCAAATTCAACTTGCTTCATATCCTTGGTGCCATCATTGTTGTCCTACTCCTGAAACAACTGAGTGAACTCTAACCAGGTCATTTCCATGTCTTTTCCTGGCCTTCTACCCCTCTGGACAGCATATCTATCTCTGGTGCTCCTCCACCATATCTTTGCACTACCTACCAGATTGTAAGTAGCTAGTGACACTCTTTTGGTAGAGCTGAGTGGCATCCTCTCAAACATTTTTTTGGCCCAGCTCTTCCATCAAACCGTGGAGGTCTTAGGCCTTGGAACCTCTCAAATAGTCTGAATTCATCTAGGCCCTCTAGATCCTTTAATCTATGTCTCTTGGATTTGTGAGAGCCTTCTATATGGTGATGCTCTCTATGATCTCTCTACCTTCTCCTAGATCTTCTCTCATGGCCTTCCTCAATCTCATTCCTAGTGGAGGACTGGTTATAGACTAAGGGATTAGTACTAGAAACCTGACCAATTTCAGACCTTAGTCTTCTTCCTCTGGGATTTCTCATATCTTCATCTTCCTCCTTAATGGTCTCATCATTGCGTCTTCTATGCTTCTAGAAGAAACATACTCAGATGTGTTCCTAGTATCCTCCTCTGGTTCTTGCTGTGCATCCTGAATTGGTTTTGCGGGAGCTACTTGGACTTCTTGCTGCTGTGATTAAATCAGTCTTACTAAGTTTTCATTGATTAGAGCTAAGTTCCTCTAAAGCTCTAACCAAACTTGAGGCACTTTAAGGTTTGGTACCCCTTATTGCCCCTGATTCCCTCTATTCTGTCCATTTTTTTGTTGCCTAGAATCAGTAGGAAGCCATCGGGGTGGTTCTCCTCTCCTTGTGGCAACCATGTTTACTTCCTGGATTGATGATTCATCATAGAGCACATATAAAGATCGTAGGTATTTCAATGGTACTTGACACTAGCAACTGACCAAATTGAGTTCATATATGTAGATGCATGCAATGCAACTATATGCTATGTAAATGTATAAACCACACTCTGATACCAACATCTATTTTCCATTCCAGGGTAATCCAATTATGGTGTCAAAACTGTGCATTTAAACTCCCAAGATTGGTGTGTCCTGTAGGTCATCAGAACAACGCCCCTAGTGTACATACTCAAGTGACCCTCTTGAGCACTATGTAAATACATGCATGTTGGTCTAACCATAACACATAAATTTATATTTATGCACACTGTGCCAGCTAAAAAGGAAAACATTAGTACAAGTCTTAGTTTTGGCTTCCGCACATTAAGCATTCTTGCTAGGTTCAACAATTCCAGCCACTGCACCCAAATTCCTCCAACATATTGTATTAATCTAACCATGTATCCCCCTATTTTATTTGCTCCATTATCAGGTAAAAACTTAGAGCAAACCAAGGAATTTTGTTTTACATCAATAGCCCACCTATGGACCAAGTTATGTATTTTTCAAGTTGGTTACAAAATTTTGACAAATTTAATAGTAACTTAGCAAAATTTGCAATGTCATATCTTTGGCTACAGAGCTCCAAATTTAGGAATTCCAAATCTCAATTCAACTTCTAGATGTGATCTAGGTGTGGCTAAAATTTCATACCAAGATTCCTTCTACACAGGGAGATATAGAACTTTAAGTGCAGAGTCAAAACTTTGGTCACTTTATGACGATTTTGCCCATACAAAATTTCATAAGTGTGCAAACACTTCATTCACAAAAGGAGAGCCCTCCAAGGCTACCCCATATATGTCCAATACACATGGGAAACACTTTATGACACTTAGGTCCTTAAACCTTTTTTTGTGTTTTGTTTGCTCACACTTGTCTTCCATAAGCCATTTGGTCCTCCAATAGCATTTTCATACCATTCATATTCTTTCGATAACTCTCCAAAGCTCCTTCTTGAGTGTTTTTCAATTAAGTACCCAAATTTCCAAAATGTTACCAAAAAGTCCATAGGTTGCTTGTCAAACAAGCAATCCTTAAGGCTTTTCTTAGGGGCCAAGTTACTAACTTAGAACACTTTTAAAGAGGTGTTGATCATGCCTTTTACCACTCACACTTCAATCACTATGATGAGAATTACATGATATAATGGTTATTTACCATTATACCACACTTTGTAATTCTCCCATTTTTGTGAGGTGGTAATAGGCTATAGATTAGTGTGTATAACTAATGAGTGAATGATTCTATCCACCAATTAACCCTGGCCAATTTCCTCACTCATTGACTCTTTTACAACCCCCAGATACATTTCACGATTAGAAATGAAAATTGAAGCTTACCAATTTATGTTTCTCAACATCTGACTAAACTAGTCTATTGCTTGACTATTATGAGGAACTCATCCAATTGCTTAGCCATCTCTTGATACCACTTAGGCAATACAAAGCTAACTTATGAAAGAATGTAGCCTATGGAACCTTAGGAAACATTCATTCTTAAGCGTTCAAGACCCTACTCATGTGGTTCTATGCATTAGCAAATAGGTCTTAGGGTTTTGGATATCACACCAACACTTAGTGCATTTTTGAGTCCTAATGCACTCGGGTTAACCTTTTGCCATACTCAAGAATACTACTCAACATGCCAGCAAAATTGTGTCAATAAACTGATGCCAAAAACTTCCAACAAGAAATTAAACTACCAGTAAAAGGTTTGGACCTTACTGATGTGCCGATATTCAATTATGTTTTCTATAGTTTTCTTCATGCATATTTGCTTATCTTTTGATGTGTTTTTTTCCAAGATATGGTGCTTAATTGTTTCATATTTTATTTTCAAGTCATAATTCAGCTTCATGCAACTTAGGAATGATTTGAATGAAGTTTTAGAGCTGAATTGCCTGCATTGGTGAACTTTTAGAGCTTACACCCCTTATACAAGCCCATGTAGTGCCTTACATGCCAATGTTCCAAAATGTGTTGAAATAAATGAGATTTTAAAGTGTAGAAGAGTAACATAGCCTATTATATGGCCATGTAGCAACCCATGTTTGCTTGAATTTTAGGGTTTCTCAGGTAAGTCATACAAAAAGACAAAATAGGAAAGGAGAAAAAAGGTAGAAAAATGAGAGTTTTTCATGGAGGAAGGCTATCAGAGGCAATTTTGATGATCAACACATTTTTATGAGCTCCAAATCAAAGATTTCTTGGAAAAGAAGAAATTCAGCCATGAATTATTCTTTTGTTAGTTTTCTTTTGATTCATTGGACAAAAAAAAAATTCAGCCATGGATACTCTATGAAATTTTGATGCTTATTTTTTTTTGGCAATGCAAGTTAAAACTTTAACTAGAGAGTTCAGAAACTTTTCACCTAATAAAAAAAAGCTGTGATGCATTATGAGGTTCGTGGAGATGGTCATTTGAGTTGTGACTATCAGGTATCCAATTGGTTGAGCAAAACCAAGCAAGTAGATTTTGTTGGGATTCCACTGAGGCCATAGAATAATCCCTACATTAATACATATAATCCGAGGTGAAGGAATCATCCCAATTTTTCTAGGAGTAACCGAAGGGAACAACCATCTAGTTTTTAACCTTGACTGTAACAAAAAAGAAGGTCGACTATGGACGAACCAATTTCCAAGTTCATTTAGCAATTTGATGCAAGAATCAATGTAATGGAAGTGGAGCTACAACATATGGAAGCTAGTATTTATAATTTTCAAATCCAGTTGGCTTAACTTGCCAAGATACTTTCCAAAAGCCCACGAGGAGCTTTACCAGTGAACACGGAGCTGAATCCTATGGGAGTTTTAATCTAGCTTTTTTTCACAAGGTGGATGGCCATGTAGAAGTGAAGATGTTGGAGATGAAAGAACCTCCTTAAGTAATTGAGGAGAACGTCAGGCTAATGACATTAAACCAAGTGCTTCTTGGGAGGCAACCCAACCATTAAACTTTTCATTTAATTTTATTTTCATTTTATTTACTTTTCATTTATGGTAGTTAATTAGCTTTTGTTTGTCCTGTGATCTTATAATCAGTTTTTTGATCTTGGAACTTAGAGTATTTTGGGCAGAAATCATGTTTAAAGTGGGAGAAAAAGGTTAAGATCAATTATGGGTAAGTTTGCAAAATTTTATAGGTTTCAAGAGCAAAACAAGCCTTTCAACATGCCAATGGTCAAGGCCATGTTAACCAACATGGCTTCAGACACAACCATGTTTGATTTACAAAAATTGAATTTTCACAAAGGACTTTTATTTAAGCTATAATAGCCATACATGGTTTGTGCCTAAACCATGTAGAAGGGCATGTTGCACAACATGGTCCTATACATGGCCATGTTCTTGCCATTGTTCTTGAAAACTTTAAAATTCCAAGGCTTTGACACATGCAAATACATGCCCATGTACAAAAACATGTTTATGTTACATGGTCATATACACACCCATGTTGGAGAACGTGTTTTGTCTTTGTGTTTTTTAAAAAAAATTAGGGTTTATATCTTGTACACGACATGTGGCATGCCCATCTTAAATGGCGTGTTGAAGAAGTTGTAAGTAATACAGGCATATATACACCTTTGTTACAAGCCATGTTTCACCTTTATTTAAGCTTATTCATTATTTATCAAACCCACTCAACACAAAACTCACTCAAACTTCTTCCTTAGCACCTCAAACTCAAAACTCAGCTTCCTTTCATCCTAGGTGAGGTTTTCCATTTTGAAGCAGTTGATTTCTTGCCTAGATTTTCAATTTTCATCCCCACATATTTGATTCTCTCTCTTTGTCTTTCTCATAATTCTTACATTCTCTCTCCAACTTTATTTGAAGATTATGAAAACTAGCTTGATTTCTTACTTTGGGTACATTACATATGAGTTAGTTGGTTGATTTTGTTTGCATATTCATGCTAGTTTCAAGTTGATATCATGTTTTGCAAGTATTAAATTTTTTATTATTATGTTTGGAAAAGGAAGAGTTGGAATTGATGGTTTATGGAATTTACACTATGTACGCTTGATTGGGTGGATTTTATTCCCTGGATTGATATTGTTTTAGGTTTTGATTTTTGAAGAATACCTTAATTATTTAATTTCTTTTGAAATTTTATAAAATCTAAGAATTGATAGTCTTGTGGTGTGGTTGAATATAGGTTTCTTGTGCACCAAGACAGAGCTTAATTGTGAGCTACATTGTTTTAAATTCCCCTGATTAGTATGCATTTAACTTAGGATATTAAGCCTGATCACCTTGATGCCTAAGGTTAAGCTGGACTTGTTTCATATAGAGGATTTCTATTGATTTTTGTTTAGAGCTCTTATTCTTGAAATTTTCCTAGATTATATTGTATTCAAGATTATTTGTTGCACTGGAAAAATCATCTATATTTTTTAGGATGTCTGGTAATGAAGGTCAGGATAAGGCATGGTGGGAGCGAAAGTGGGATTATGCTAGATTGATGTCCCTTGAACCTTTTCAAGTTTGTGCAGCTACAATAAGAAGAGAAGTGGTCCATCAGTTAGGATTTGGCTACTTTAGCCCTCACAACCAATCCTGGCTACCATTCGACACCGTGGATGTCATGTTTCTATAGGCCACCAGGTATTGCATCGCTGACTTTGGTGCATGAGTTTTATGCAAATGCTCATGCCAATGGCCAATTCCCAGAACCACTAATGCATGTTAGGATGAGAGGACAACAGTTGACTATTCACATTGACTAGCTTAATACCCTATTTGGCATCCAAAATGTTAGAGGACTTGTTATGGCCATCCTAGTGGGAAGCTCAACTGAAGGAGGTAAAGTAAATTAAATCCAAGTTTTGAACCTTATTTTAAGTTCATATACCAAGATTAAGTGAGTTAGTCAACATTTACTAAGTTCTGAAGAGTTTATTGCAAGAAAAAAGGTTCAGGGGTAAAATGGAAATTTTGCATCTTGAACTATCGGGTCGGGTCCCAGGAGTAAAAAATGTATTTTAGAACTTAATTTTAGATTAAAACCCCAAAACTAGCCTAAGTGTAAGAGGTTTTACCAAGATTTGACATGGGATTATTATTTGGGTAAGGAGGCATTTTGGCTAACTTATGAAAATTTGATGGCTTGATTGTCTATTGGTTTAAAACTTGGTAAAATTTGGTGGCTTGTTTGTCTGTTGGTTTAAAACTTTGTAAAGTGGTTAATGGCTACCATTTTGGATCATTTTGACTCCTAAACCCGAGTTCCCTTTTGCCTTCACCATTTGTCATTCAATTCTTGGCCAAAATCAACTATTCTTGGTAGATTTTGAAGGCCTAAGGGGTATACAAGCTTTGGGCAACTTATTTCTAGCTTGTTTGTTGGTTTTGGAGGTGTTTTTCGCATTTTCTAGCAGGTGTCTTGTTTTGGCCATAAGGTAACGAATTTCATGGAGTTTTCTTGTTTGTTTGGTGTTTTGAGACTTGAGTTTTACTTAGTTGGTGTTAATTTGGTGCTATTTGCTTTGGTTTTCTTGGAACTTAGGTAGAACCATGTGGAACTTTGTTCTTAGTGAATGGTTGCTTAATTTTTGCTTGTGACTTGAAATCAAGGTAAGGGATTTAAGGTTTCAAGCTTAATTGATGCAATTGGAGTGTTGTTCCTTGTTGAAATCAAGTAGTTTTGGAAATAGCATTGGTTAGGGGGCAAGTTTGTTCGTGGTGGACTAGGTGATTGATTGAGGTTGGCATGATGTTTTATTACAACATAGTTGTGTTTATAATGGTTCATTGTGGTCTTTACAACATATTCTATAGGTATGTGACGTGGGAGGCCAATCCAAGAACCTTTGGTATGCTTGGGAGGCCTTCCAAGGTGTAAATGCAAGAGTTGTTATTTTCTAGGCTCGAAGGGGTTGGTGACGGGTTGCCAAGATTGAAGACGCATCACCAAATCCTTATAAAACATCTAGGAAGTTGTGTATTATGGCGACACGTTGCCACCATTATGTTGGCCAGAAAAATTCAACTCTTGCTAGAGGCTTCGAGGGGAGGTCCGAGGAGGTGCATAGGATACCTAAGGTTTGAGGTGTCCTAGTGGTACCCTAAGACATCCAAAACTCCTCCGAGCCTTAGGAGTTTTCTCAAGTTTTATGGTAGCTTACACCATAAGCAAGGAAACTAGGTTTCAAAGGGCCATAATATAAAACCATTAGCTTAAGTATGAGGTTTAGTACCATCGAGGACCTAACTGTACCCCCGGTATCAAGTTCCGGTGTAGAGACCTTACTACACCTAGTTGGTTCCTTTGAACCTAGTTGAAATTGGTCTAACCATAGTGCTCCTGTACAACATAAAGGAGTTTCAACTGGTGGAAACTTCACTAGTTAAGCTAGTAAGCAGAGCTTGCTAGTAGACAAGGCTTTGCCTTGTAGTTTAAGGACTAGGTAGATGACAAGTCCTAAAGGATTGAAACATATATGCATAAGTTTAGCCTTATGTTGTATGAGCTCATAGTAGATTACATATGTTTTATATACGTGTTGTCCTTAGTACTTTTCCTTGATGGTGAAGATCCCTCGCTGATAATTCCCAAACTTTTACTACCTAGTTTATGTTGTGCCTATTCTAATGTTGTTGAGCCAAATAACCGCTGAAGGTTGTCAAGATAGTGTTTTGTTGCATCTTGTGAGAATCTCTATGATTCTAGTTTTTATAGTTACTTATTGATTAAGCTAAAGAACTAACTATAGTTTTCTTGGCCACAATGGCTAATAGAGCATGTGGAGGACTTTTGAGTCTCGCCACTGGGATTCTATCTAAGGTGAGAGTTAGTTGAAGAGATCTCAGAAGGAAACCCTTGGGTACAATGCATACACTAGTTGCCTCATTTGTTTATGAATAGAGTAAAGGACTCTAGGTTGCTCTTATGTGAGGAGTGTTAGTTTTCTTTTTTTGAATGCCCTCACATGGTTATTATGTGTAGTTATAATGATACAAATTATGGATTTATATACTTTGGCTATTTGAACCTTGGTATCTATGGAAAATGCCTAGGTAATGTGAATGTTTTATAGATTTTCATTTACTCAAGTTAAAGCAAAAGTGCATGCATGCTTGCATTTCTATGTTGATTAACTAGTGACATAATGTTTTACTTTAGTGCACATAAACAATTAGCCAATTACAATCACAATGAGATCCGTTCTCACAGGTTTCTTGGGCAAGGCCTAAAGGGGCCATGTTAAGTTTGGTATCAGAGCTCGGTTCATAGACATGAGAGGTTAAGCTTGAGATCTAGTTTAAAGTTTATGTGCTAGGACAATTAGTACTAACCAACACTTGGAGAATGTCGTCTGGCTTTGGTTGCAGGATGCTATGGTGGACACTAGGTCAAGAGCTTCAAGGGGAGTTAGGGGACCTAGTGAAAGTTCTAGGGATCGAGTTGTTGCAAGATTGGATGAGACATTCGAGGTGCTTTAGGGGATGACTCAAACCTTTAAGCAGGTGGCATAAGGTGTAACCACCATTCTAAATGAATTATTTAAAGACTATGATGATTGGGGAGTTGCTTAGGAAGAAAATGGCCACGGCAATGACTTGCCCTAATGTCAAGAGATGCATGTCAACTACTGCCAAATGCCTATTGCCCATAAGAGGCAAGGCCAAGCCTATGAGCATGAGGAAGAGTAGGAAGTCATAAAGGCTCCAAGGAGAAGAGAAACTCCACACTAGATGAAGTTGCTTAGGAAATTCAAGATAGTTGACCCACCAAGTTTTGATGGGTTAGGCAATCCTAATAAGGTGGAAGATTGGTTAACTAGGATGAATCGATTTTTACTTGTGGAGGTAATGAGTCAAAGAAGAGGATGGCCTTAGTACCTTTATTTTTAAGAGGGATTACTAGCTTATGGTGGGATGACGTGCTGGAGATGTTGAAGGAGATGAATAGAACTCGACCAGAGCATAAGAAGAAGGTGCTCAAGTGGTTAAACTTTAAGAGGAAGTTTTGACAAGAGTACATTAGCGAGGTTGCCCAAGATGAGAGAAGGATTTAGTTTGAGAATCTTACTTAAGGAAAGATGTCTATTAAGGAGTATGAGCACCAATATAATTCACTGATTCGTTATGCTCCATACATGGTCAGAAATGATGAGTTAAAGGCCAAGAAGTTCGCCCAAGGCCTTAAGCCCATGCTTCGGAGGTATATGGCGATGGTGGATATTCAAAGCTACCATGAATGGCTTAAAAAATGTTGGCCCTAGAGAGTGAAATTGAGGATTCAAGGACTCAAACCGAGAAGGAGGAGGTTGGACCATCCAACCTAGGAAAAAGTGCTGGGAAGCGTTCGGTGATGGGAAAGGCGGCTTTTCAGCCAAGGGCCGATTGGGAGAAAGAAATGAGGCTTGTGCCCTAGGTCTAGAAGATTCCCTGGCACGTAGCCAAGCACTTTGGGGGCCGACTTTTGTGACAATTATGGTCGAAGTGGTCATTGGGTGAAAGAATGCCCATAGGCTCAACCCTTGGCAAGACTGCCTAGGATTCCACCCCTTGCACCCCATGCCATAAGAAATCAACTAGGTGTGGTCGTAGCTGTAGTTTAGCGAATGGTCTTCGCCTTGGCTAATCAGGTGATCAAAGAGCCAATAGTAGTTCAAGGTAATTTTACTTTCCAAAATGGTAGTGTTAGAGTATTGTTCAATGTTGGTGCTACACTTTCTGTGACATCGTTTGCCTAGGTGGATAGCTTGAAATCACAGCATGAAATTTCTAATGAGTTAAAACTCATTAAAACTATAGGGAAGCATTTTATTATGACTAACAAGTTGGTTCCTAGGTATCCCTTACAGTTATGTAATCATAACTTCTCTTGTGAGTTGTGGTTATAGATTTGAGGTCTTATGACCTAGTGTTAGGAATGGATTGACTAAGTAAACACATGGTGCCAATTGACTGTGCTAGTCACTCAGTCAACATCACAGATGCCTAAGGAACTAAAGTGACTTGTACAAGAGGGTGAGTGACAAGTGCTAAGAGTATGCACCTTAGACTAACGAATTTGATCCCCATAGTCAATGAGAATGAATATTATGCTTTGAATTCGGTGACCATAGAAGAGGAACCCAAGAAAATGCCTATAGCCAATCAGTTTTCTAAGGTGTTCCCTCGCCCGGGTTACCACCCAAATAGGACTCCAAGTTTTCCATTCACCTCCAGCCTGAAGCAAAACTGATTTCAATACCTCCATAATGAATGTCAGCTCTCAAAATGGATGAGCTAAAGAAGTAGTTGGAAGAACTACTAGAGAATGGCTTTATAAGGCCTAGTGTATAACTATGGGGAGCTTTGGTTTTGTTTGCGAAGAAAGAAGGATGGAACTTTGAATCTGTGCATTGACTATCGAAAGTTGAATGTGGTAACAATCAAGAACAAGTATCTGCTTCTAGGGATTGATGACCTGTTTCATAGAATGAATGGAGTGAAGCTATTTTCTAGGATTGACCTCCAATTTGGATACTTCCAGATAAAAATTAAGGAGGAAGATATCTTAAAAACTACATTCAGGATGAGATACGAGCACTAAAACTATATAATTATGCCATTTGGTGTGACCAACAGCTCAGCAGTATTCATCCAAGCCATGAACAGGATTGTCATACTGTTCTTGGATTAGTTTGTTGAAGTCTTCATCAATGATATCTTGGTATACTCGTAGTCTGCCTAAGAGCATAAGGAACACCTTATATAACAGTTTTACAAGTGCTAAGGGATAATCAGTATTATGCAAAGTAATCTAAGTGTGAGTTTTGGTCTAAAAGGATACAGTTTCTAGGGCATATTGTAAACGCCCAAGGTTCATCGATCGACCCTGAAAATGTTCAGGCAGTGATAGAGTGGAAAATACCGACTATGGTAGCAGAAGTACAGAGTTTCTTGGGCCTAGTAGGCTACTATAGGAGGTTGATAGATAAATTCTCTATTATGGCGGCACCATTGAAAACCATGACCAAGAAAGCTCAAAAATTTCATTGGAGGCCAAAGTGTGAGGAGTCTTACTTGGAGTTGAAGAAGAGGTTGATGAGTGCACTGGTACTCATTTTGCCAGATGCAAACAAGGCTTTCACAGTGCACACAAATGCATCAGGTTCTGGTCTAGGGTTTGTACTAATGCAAGAGAATCAATTGATCACCTACGGCTCAAGGCAGTTAAGGCCTAAAATCGAAGAACTACCCAATTCACGAACTTGAGATAGCAGCAATAGTGTTTGCACTCAAGCTTTGGAGGCATTACTTGATAGAGAGATCATTCTGAATTTTTACTAACCATAAAAGTCTGAAATACTTTTTCAATTAGAAGGAGTTGAACTTGAAGTAATGATGGTGGATCGAGTACATAAAAGATTTTGATTGTTTGATTGAGTGTTGTACCGGCAAAGGAAATGTGGAAACGTATGCTTTTAGTTAAAAGTACACAGGAGTGGTACCATCTAAGGGTCAAGTTACAAGTTCCTTGAGAGGACCATTAGGGATTGTGTTATTAGTTTTACATAAGCTTTGGCAAGACTGAGAATGGTCCCTGGTTTACACTTTAGAGATTTTGTCAGCTTTGCTGGCTAAGGTCAATAAGGTTCAAAGCAAATATCCATTGTTGAGAGCATTTTAGGGGAGGACACACTTGGCCACATGAGGAAAGAGTTCTAGTACAAGGATGGGATACTATACCATGAGGATCAACTTTATATGCCAAATGTAGATGAACTTAGGCAGTAAGTTTTGCAGAAGGCACATAGTAGTAGACTAAGTATTCATCCCGGTATTGGTAAGATGTTTTAGGATCTAAAGATGCACTCTTGGTGGTTGGGAATAAAAAAGGATGTAGTCAGGCATATAGCTAAGTGTTCGACATCCTAAATGGTTAAGGTAGAGCACTAGAAACTGGCAGGCAGACTTTAGATTTTTACCTCCCCAAAGATGAGGTGGGGATGCATTACGATGGACTTCCTAGTGGGGTTACCAAATACCCGAAGCCAACATGACTTAGTATAGGTAGTGGTTGATAAGTTAACTAAGTCAGCACACTTCATACCCATAATGATTACTTATACATTGGAGAGGCTACCTCAGTTGTATATCAAGGAGATCATGAGGCTACATTGCATACTGAATTAGATTATATTTGATAGGGATCCTTGATTTATATCATGGTTTTGGAACACTTTCCAAGAGCCATTAGTAAGTAAGGTTAGTCTTAGTATTGCTTTCCATCCTCAGACTCATGCACAATCTAAGAGAGCTATACAAACTTTGGAGGATATGTTACATATGTGTGCCATAGACTACCAAGGTGATTGGGACCAACATTTACCACTCATCAAAGTTGCTTACAATAATAGCCACCAAACTGTTATAGGTATGTGTTGACACCCAATTTCGTCCGGTTGTTTTTTTTTTAAATTTTTTTAAAAAAAAAAAATTAAAAAAATTAAATAAAAAATAATTTTATTATTATTATTATTATTATTATTATTACTAAAAACTTTTTATTAGTTTAAAATATATTTTTGTTTTGTAAAGATTTGATTTAAAATGATATATGTGTGAATATGTGTAGGTTTGAAAGAAAAGAAAATTTCATGAAAAAATGACAAAAAATTAAAAGTTTGAGGTAAAAATGACAAAATTGAGAAGTTTCGGGACAAATTGACAAATTCTGAAAGTTTCAGGAGCTTTGGGTAATTTTTCGCGTCAATTTTGGGCCTAAACGGACGTTTCTGGCCCAAATTGACAGAAAACGTTAAAATTGTCAAAATCAGAAGCTTCTGAGCTTATCCAGAGCTGGAGTAACGTAAAGGACTGAAATTGTCATTTTACCAACTTAAGAGATAAGTTTTGATTATTTTTATTATTTAATTAGGAACAGTTCAGCCAAACTTCCTCTATAAATAGGCCTCCAAATTCAGTGCTGAACACAGAGAAAAAATAGAGGAAAAGCTTAGAGCTCCGTTTTAAAAAAAGATAAAACTACAGCCCTTGTCCCTGGCTCTCCTCCCTTTCTCCAGAAAATCTCAAAAGTTTTTTTAGTGAAGCTTTGGTCCCCGTCTTCCTCCTTGCCGTTTTTCCCTTTTTCCTCCCGTTACGCCGTCCGGTCGCCGTTGCCGTCGTCCCGCCGTCGCCGTCGCTCCCACGCCGTCGCCGCTCCTCCCGCCGTCCGCCGCCGCCGTCTCCCGCCGTCGCCGGCCACCACGCCGTCGTCCCTGCCGTCCCGCCGCCGCCGTCCTGCCACCCGCCGCCGTCGTCCCTGCCGCCCCGCGCCTTCGCTCCCGCTGTCGCCGTCGCCGCCGCTCGCCTCGCCCAGCCCCCTGACCGCCGTCGCCGTTCGTTTCGCCCCTGAACGCCGCCGTGCCCAGCCCCCTCGCCGCCGTCGCTGCCTCGCTGCCCATGTCCCGTTCCACGCCCGCGTCGCGTTCCCAGATTCAAAATTTTAATTTAAAAAGGTAAAACCTCTATTATAATCCTTCATCTTTTCAATTTCTTTTCAATTTGGTCACTAACGTTTTATTTTGTTCTTGCAGAATTAATTACTAACCCTTTTAATTTTTACTTGTTTGTTTATTATTATTTGTTTATTACTAACCCCTTTTTTTATTGTTGTTATTAACTTACTAACAACCAACTTTTAATACTATTATTGTTACTAACCTTTTAATTTTTGCATTATTACTAACTTTTATAATTGTTGTTAACAATTAATTAACTTTTATTATTGTTAATTAATTAATTAATTTAATTAAACTTGGCTAACTTTTATTATTGTTGTTAATTAATTAATTTAATTAAACTTGGCTAACTTTTTATTATTGTTGTTAATTAATTAATTTAATTAATTTGGCTAACTTTTTATTATTGTTGTTAATTAATTAATTTAATTAACTTGGCTAACTTTTTATTATTGTTGTTAATTAATTAATTTAATTAACTTGGCTAACTTTTTATTATTGTTGTTAATTAATTAATTTAATTAATTTGGCTAACTTTTATTATTGTTGTTAATTAATTAATTTAATTAACTTGGCTAACTTTTTATTATTGTTGTTAATTAATTAATTTAATTAACTTGGCTAACTTTTTATTATTGTTGTTAATTAATTAATTAATTAACTTGACTAACTTTTTATTATTGTTGTTTAACAATTAATTTAATTAACTTTGCTAACATTTATTATTATTTTTAAAGTGGATGGCCAAAAAGCCCCACTTTATTATTATTAATTTTTTTTTCTTTTCTTTATATAATTTTTTATTTAATTCACCTTTACCCTTTACTAATTAATAAATAAATGAAAATTAAAAGAAGATTATTTTGTAATTAATTATTAAGGCTAATAAAAATCATTTTTAAAAAGCCAATTATTTTTATTTTTATATACATGTTTTTAATTCTTTAAAGATAACAAAAAGTTAAAATTAATTTTAATAGTTATTTTTATCCAGTAAAAATAATAAAATAAAAAAAAAAAAAAAAAACCTGTTTAAAAAAAAATACATGAAAATTAAGACTTTATATTTTACTGATTTATTTAAAATATAACTTTTAAATCCACTAAAATAATAAATATTTTTCATTAAACAAGAAAACAAAAAGAAAACTAAAACAAGATAAGAAAAAGATAAGAAAGACAAGAAAAAGAAAAGAAAAGAAAGATAAGAAAAAGATAAGAAAGATAAAAAAAAGAAAGAAAAGAAAAGAAAGAAAATAAAAAATAAATTTTTTTTTATCTAAAAATTCTATAACAAAAAGAATTACGAATTAGTAATTAAACTAATAATTAATTCCATAAAAGTAATAATTATATAACTAACAATAAATTAAATTTAATTTCCATATCCGGATGATCCGGCAGGATCTACGGTTTGGAAAATATCAAACTTTTTAAAATAAATAAATTAAATAAAAAGATAAAAATCCATATTTTTACAATATGGATAAAATTGTTTAAAATTTCACCAAATTCCGTGTCCAAATGACTCGGCAGAGTCCATGGTTCGGAATCAAAATCTTCCGTGTCCAAATGACTCGGCAGAGTCCATGGTTCGGAATCAAAATCTTCCGTGTCCAAATGACTCGGCAGAGTCCATGGTTCGGAAGTATAAAATTTTATCCGAATTAATTAACTTAAAAATCCACATTTCGACTAATTCAGTTAAAATTTCTAAATTAACTGAAAATTATTTAAAAGCAAAGTAAAACAAAATTAAAATCAACTAAGGTGCCAATTTTGGGCGCTATAACAATTTTGTTTTAGCGTAACCGTACTCCCGATCCCCGAACTCTCGCAGACCAATTTTAAGGTGACCAATCGACCTAAGAAAACTGATTGGTGGCGACTCCAGAAAAACCGACGTTGCCACAGTATGGCATCATATGAGGCACTATATGGTAGGCGATGCATGATGCCCCATTATTGGGCTGACCCTTGAAATATGGTAGTTGTTGGTCTTGAGATCACAGTTGACACCATAACTAAGATCAAGTTAATACGGAATGGATTAAGGCAACAAATGACCATCAGACAAAGTATGCGAATTTGAGAAAGCAAGAATTGAGTTTTGATGTTGGAGATAAGGACTTCTCAAAGTATCTCCTATGAAAGGAGTACCCTGGTTTGGGCAGAGGGTGAAGCTGGACCAATGGGATATTGGACCCTATGAGATCTCGGAGAAAGTACGGAAGGTTGCTTATTGGTGGGCATCACTACCCAACTTGTCCTAAAAGCACAACATGTTCCATGTTAATCTTGTCAGAAAGTGCATAATTGATTCAAGACAGGTTGTCAACCATTCGGTGGTTTCAATCTAGGGCGACTTGACCAACGACAACAGGCCCATTAGGATCCTCGATAAGCAAGTTAGGAAACTTTGACCCAAGTGGATTTCGATGGTTAAGATCCTTTGGTCAAACCATAGTGAAAAGGAAGCTACTTGCGAAACGAAGCAGGATATGTTAAAAAGATATCCTTGTGAATTTCCTTAGTTATAACAAAATTTTGGGGACTAACATTTGGAAGGAGGGGAGAATGTAATGGCCCCCCTAGCGGGAAGCTCGATTGAAAGATGTAAGTAAATTAAATCCTAGTTTGGAACCTTATTTTAAGTCCACATAGTAAGATTACATGAGTTAGTCAAGCTTTACTATGTTCCAAAGAATTTATGACACCAAAAGAGGTTTAGGGGTAGAATGGTAATTTGTATCCTGAAGTGTCGGAATGAGCCATGGGAGTGAAAAATGTGTTTTAAAACCTAATTCTAGATTAAAACCCAAAAATTGGCCTAAGTGTAAAAGGTTTGACCAAGAGTTGACTTGGGGTTACTATTTGGGAAAAGGTTGGAAAACTTATGAAAATTTGGTGGGTTATTTGTCTACTAGTATAAAGCTTGATAAAGTCATTGATGGCTACCATTTTGGATCATTTTCACTCCCAAACCCGAGTTCCCCCTTGCCCTCACCATTTCTCTTTCAATTATTGGCCAAAATCAAGTGTTCTTGGTAGATTTTGAAGGCCCAAGGGGTATACAAGCTTTGGGCAACTTATTTCAACCTTGTTTGTTGGTTTTGGAGGTGTTTTTCACATTTTCCAGAAGATGCCCTATTTTAGGCGTGAGGTTACATGAATTTCATGGAGCTTTCTTGTTTGTTTGGTGTTTTAAGGCTTGGGTTTTGCTTAGTTGGTGTTAATTTGGTGTCATTTGCTTTGGTTTGCCTGAAACTTAGTTAGAACCCTATGGAACTTTGTTCTTGGTGAAGGGTTGATTAAGTATTGCTTGTGACTTGAAATCATGGTACGGGATTCAGAGTTTTAAGCTTAATTAATACTATTGGAGGTTTGTTGCTTGTTGAAATAAAGTAGTTTTGGCAATAGCATTAATTAATGGCAAGTTTGTTCATTGTGGCTTGGTGATTGATTGAGCTTGGCATGATGTTTTAATGTGCCATAGTTGTGTTTATAATAGTTCATTTTGGTCTTTGCAACATATTCTCTAGGTATGTGAATTATGATGCCAATCCAAGCATGTTTGGTATGCTTGGGACGCCTTCCAACATGTAGATGCTAGAGTTGGAATTTTTTGGCCCGAAGGGGTTGGCGATGCATCACCAAGGTTGAAAAGGCATCACCTAGGTTGAAGAGGCATCACCAAATCCTTGTGAAACATCCAAGAAGTTGTGTGTGTCACCATAATTATGTTGGCCAAAAAAATTCAAATCTTGTAAGAGGGTTCAAGAGGAAGTCCATGGAGTCCTTAGGGTACCTAATGGTCAAGGTGTCGTAGTGATACCCCGAGATTTCCAAAACTCCATCGTGTCCTAGGATTTTTCCTTAGTTTTTTGGGAGCATACACCATAAGTAAGGAAGCTAGGTTTTAAAGCCCACAACATAGTACCATTAGCTTAGGTGTAAGGTTTAATACCATCAAGGACCTAGTCATACCCCCGGGTATTACATTTTGGTATGGAGACCTTAGAACACCTATTTGGTTTCTTGAAACCTAGTTGAAATTGGTCCAACCATGGTGCCCCTGTACATGATAAAAATGTTTCAACTGGTGAAAACTTTACTAGTTAGGCTAGTAAGCAAAGCTTGTTAGCAGACAATGCTTTGCCTTGTAGTTCAAGGACTAGGTAGAGGACAAGTCCTAAAGGACTGAAATGTATATGCATAGGTTTAGCCTCATGCTGTATGAGCTCACAATATATTATGTATGTTTATATATGTGTTTTCCTTAGTACTTTTCCTTGCAGGTGAAAGTCCTTTGCTGAGAATTCTCAAATTCTCAGTCCATTGTTTATGTTTTGCAGATTCTGGCGTTATTGAGCCTAATAACTACTGAGGGTTGTTGAGATAGTCTTTTGTTGCAGGTATCCAGTTCTAAAAATCTCTATGATTCTAGTCCTTAGTTTCTATGGAAAATGCCTAGGCAGGGCCTAAAGGGGCCATGTCAGGACTGGTTCACCTTTTATCTTTCAAAAGGTTAGTTGTCTTGCGCTATGGTAGGCCAGTTACTTGGATCAATTTTCTTAGACTTCCACCATTTCTCACTGCATCGTAGTTAAGTCATGACTATTAGGGCTGGCTTGTAATAATGAATGCGAGTTTTCTTCCTACCTCACCAACTCTAAAGGTTACCAAAAAGAAGGCTGAGATTTTGTACGCATTGGCTACTGACAGCTAGATAAATGTTAGAGCATTTATATGGAGGAGTATTAGGGAGGCATTGAGCAACTTTCACCTTCATATAGTTTTTCTAGAATTACTTATGCAACTGATGGCCAACGGGGCTTAGGTCATGATGGTGATGATGGTTCTACCAACTACTTTGTCCTTCCCCAGAGTTTGGGTGACTAGGATGGCACCAATGAGCAAGTCTTCAAAGAGCAAGATGAGGCCACAACTGCTATACTGCCAACTGAGCAGGCTGAGTCGTGTTCTCTTGTTGCTGAGAAAGGAGTTGAGGAGAAAGGTACTGAGACTACTACTATTGATGCTATTGTTGCTACCATGGAGGGTTGAGAGAATGAAGTTGATCCGTTGATAGAGGAGTCGAGTACCGAGCTGGGATTATTGAGGATCCTGCTGCACCTACTCCCGATGATGACGGCTCCAAGCTTTTCTACTCATTCATCACCTCCTAGAGACGTTTGATCCTTTGTGATCTAGGATATTTATATATATCTTATAGCCATGTTATTATGCATACTACTACTACTTGTATTTTTCATTTCCCTATATGCTTCTATTATTTATGTTCGAAATTGGAGCACCAGTTGCTTCTGTGTTTAGTTTTCTATTTCATATTAATTTTGTGATATTTTCTTATGTTTCTTTTACTATATTTTTTTGGTTAATCATTTTTTCTGTTTTCTTTGAAAGCCTTCAAATTTTTTATTGGAAGCCTGAACCAATACTATTTATAGAACTACTTTTTTTATGCTGACTTGTAAGACAAGCAACTAATTTTTTTTTCAAAGATGATATCAGTTTCTATCACCCATTCTTCTTCACTTTATTTTCCAAACTAGTACATTGAGGGAAATGTAAAATTTTAGTGTAAGGGAATGGATTTTATTTTTAGCCTTATTATGTTTATTCTCGAATTTATCCTTTTTGGTCATTTTTCTTGAAAATTTTTAAATTTTTGGAGCTTAGTCATTTTATTGAGCATGTGCTTATTAGAGAGTGATTGTTAATTTAATATCTTGAGTTCTTAACTTGAAGAGCAAGTATGTAGTTCCTAATCTTTCACTACACTATGATTAGTTTATTTTTAAAATGTTTTTGTGATTCATTAGAAAGCTAGTGTAAGATGGTTTTGATAAACTATTTTTGCATCAAGTTTTTGTGTTTAGAACATTGTTCGAAACATGCTAAGTTTTAAGTTTCTGTGTTGGATTAATTGGAAGTTCAGTTGATGGATTTGTGGTTGATTGTTGAAGAAGTCAAGTGAAGTGTGAATATGCTACTCCGTTATTTTTAATGTTGAAGTAGGTTAGGGTCTTTTCCTAGGGCAAGAGTTGATCACAGCTCGAAAAGAAGCTAAGAGCTTAAGTATGATTAAATGACCATCTTAGATTATGTTAAGAATTAGGTTGGGTATAGACAGAGCTTTTATAGTGTACACTTGCTTCAAACATTTTTGACACATGACAAAGAATTGGTTGATATGTACACTAAGCCTCTTCTAGGGCTTCAAAAGTAGTAAGCAATTCATAAACTTGAAGGGACCAACTGCTGTGTAAGGCAGAAATAGAATTACTAAAAATAGCTAATGTGCTCCAACAATCATGAAACATTTCAGTTCACAACTACACATATTGAAGTTAATACATCTGAAATATCACAGAGAAATTAAAACCCCAACTATTAGTTTGAATGCTCTATTTCAGGTGCTCTTGAAAATAGATGGAAAAGGGCTAAGTCTCTTTGAAGAAACTTAGTAAGGGCTTATCATTAAGAACTTAAATTACCAATTATAGACCTGAAATCCAGAGACATAAATGCACAAAAACAAAGCACATATACACAAATATAGCCATCCAAATGCATAAACAAACAAAACACAATCAAATGCAACACTGGCAGCAACACATCATTAGGGTTAGTTCATAAACAATCAAACAAACATTATGAAATCACTATGACAGCCACACTCAAGCTAATGCTTGGTATTAGGAGGTTAATTAGTCTTATATAGTACTAACTTGAGCTCCAGAAACCCTTGTAAAGAATGCCATCTTTGTGCACAAGGCCAAAACCTTGGGTACATTTTCCCCATTAAGGTAAACTTGTTCATGAGCTATAAGCTTTCTTCCAACCTTAGTCTTAGCTTCATGGATGCTTGAAAATTATCTTAGGACATTAAAAAACTATGAAACACAATGATAAAACCCTTACCTAGGGATTAAAGGCTGAATGTACCAAGTGATGCACAATAAACACGAAAACTAGGGTTTTTCTCTTTCTTGTTGCATCCGATTGCCTTCCTTTTTGTTTTCTTGAGAGCTTGAGCTATGGTAGCTATGGATGCTTATGAAGGATTTAAGGAATAAGGATATGGCTAGTGAAGGCTAAAATGGCCATGGAAGGAGAAAAAAGTCTAGAAATTTCCTTGGTTTAATTAGTTTAACCTTAACCCTCACCTAGGCCACTATAAGTTGGCCTTAAGCAAAGAACTTTTGGCTAATCCTTAGCCCCTTTTTTTTACCTTAGCAGCTTGCCATGGAGGGTGGGATAATACTAGAAATTGCCAACTTTGACCCATATCAAAGATCATCCCATCCTTAAGTTATTCTATGAACACTTGTGAACCTTGTTATCCTAGGTTCTTGCATAATGGCCTTTGTTTCCCTTATGTAATTTAGCCCCCAAAAAATGCTTCCATTCCATTCAAATACTTCAGAAATCTCTCTTTAAAAAGTTATGCAATTGAGTACCCAAGTATTGAAATCTTACAATAAAGTCCATACGTTACTTGTAAAACAAGCCAATTTTATTCACTATGGTCAAAATTATGTTGTTTAATGGTTTATAATGTTCTGCCTTCATATTGTAATTTTCCCATTTTTAGAGGTGGTAATAGAGTCGAGATCGAAGATTTGTTAGAGAATAAGAAATTCAGCCATGGATCATTTTTTTCTTAGTTTTCTTTTGATTTTTTTGTTTTTATTTTGTGGCACTATAAGGTAAACTTTTCCTACTCATACTCAAAGTGAATGCACCCTAGGATGATTTTATGATGGTGATTATTTCTGGTTTAATATAATTATGTGTTTTTCTTGTGATTTATCCAATTTGCTTTGTTGCATGATTAGTAGCAGCCAGTCTCTTAATTCAAAGCGAGATGATAAACATGTGTCAGGTAATATCTAATATGTTTGCTATGGATCATCGTCGGATAAAAGGGATATTATCATAACTGAGAGTAATATGTGCGAAATAATACCTCTGGACAAAGGTGAAACCTAGTGGTGGGTTGTAGGACTTGTAATGCATTTTTAGGAAGCGCGGTAGGCCTAGACACCCTATCGGTGACTGAAGAATAAGGTTATTGTAACAAGAATAATAGAGAGCTAATCTAAATTAGGTAGTACTCTGTGGTCCAAGTTAATCAAAATCTTATTAAACTAGAGTAAGAACAATACAAGGAAATTTCTAAGGGTATTCGATTCTAAGTTTGAAGATTTCTCATTATTGGTTATTTTAGTTGTTTTTTATTGTTTGCTAGTAGTTAGTACTTTATTTTATTGTATTAGTTTAGTTTAGTTAATTCATTATAGTTAGTTAAACAATTCTTCCTAATTACCAGCTAGATAATAGGGAGATATTGAGTATGGTAGACAACCTTACTTCCTTCAAAAAAATGATCTTGGTACTTGCCATTACTATACTTTGATGATAGGTATGCTTGCCTATGAGTTCACTTGTTTGTTTAAGTATAGTGAGAATTGACGTAACCACACTATTACTAGTGTAGTTGAAAAGGTTTGTTGTAAAACACACCACTTACCTAGCATTAGCTTTAACCTACCCGTGAGTCCAATACAGTTACCTGTCATGTGTGGCACCTATATGGTGGTTGCCCACACTGACCACATAATTAATCATGGTAAAAATCCAAACTATTGCTCTGGTGTACTAGACTGACTCCCTATGGTAACAACTATGTGTAACGCATACCTAGGTCAACTTTGTCTTAGCCGAGCCTATGGCTAACACTAGTCCGATGACCTCTCCCACCAATAAATTCAATTTTTCTATGTGCAAATGTAGAACAACAAACTTCTTGCTCCATACGTATAAGTTCTTCTTCCTTCTACACTATTGGTAATTTACCATGCTCTTACTAGGTTATGTGGGCTAACCTCCAACTTTTTGCTTCATGTATCCAACTCCATTAAATCTCTCTCAAGATCTAATTCCTTACTAAGCCACTTGACTATAACTCAATGTCAATGCTTGCCGAAAGCCTCCAAAGCACTAGCTTAAGGCCTTGATGGTTTCGGCCTAAAGCCCTTACCCTCATAGAAAAAGGATACAATAGTGCTGCTTTACTTTGTTGCATAGCCTGTGAAAGGGGACTTTCAACCTTCAAAGCTTGTAAGACATCTAAGGACCTATTGTAGATAAGCATAGGACCACTCATAATGAAAAAGGCCAAAAAGACACAAGAGGCACTAAAAGCACTCATCCTAGCACACTTGGAGCCTTACATGGAGCCCTCTTATGCCATTTCAAAAAGCATCCAAGTTCTACATTTCCAGGAGCTTAATAAATTCAAATTGTATAATACTATGCAGATCCAAGCTAAAGAATCCTGGAAAGCTAGTTGGACCTAAGAGGCGCAAGCAAAAACCCCAAATGACACATGAGGGGCACTCGAGAACACTTTTGGGGTTTTTGGGGCTATTTTAATTTTTAGCCTTTGTTTTCGTTATTTTATAGTTTTGTTTGTTTACTTAGCTTTTTTTTTCACTTGAGAAATAAATTGTGGCATATGTTAAATAAGCCACAAATATTTCTTAAGATTTTGTGTTGAATGCATGTTTTCTAAACCTAGTTTGACTAGGTTTACCTTTACTAGTTTTAGGGCTTCTATTCCATTAAGAATTTGCAAGGCTAACTACCCTAGCATTCTAAACTATGAATAGGACCTGTATTTTGTGGTTTAAACATAGATTAATAAGATTACAAGTTGCTTCAAGCAATACTTTTCTATCTTGTTCTTTTTCATCTCCTTGGTCCACTTGTGTAACAAGTTCTTCTCTTCCAATCAAATTTTTTCAAATTTCCCTTCTACAATTTTTCTTCTCATCCTTGATTCTAGTTACCATTTTTTTTTTCATTCTCCTTTACTCAATTTCTCTTTATTGGACCAATTCCTGAAACATAAACTCTGGTACTATTTGGAAATTAGGACCTTAGGTAACACACAACATATCAAGTGGTATCAGATCCAAAGCTCCACAAGTAAGACCTAAGTATCTTATCATTGTGTTATTTCCCTTTATTTCATTGTGTTCTTGCATTACTTCATCCATCCTAATTCATTCTTTCCTAGTTTTTTCTTTTCAGATTTCTTAGTGTGTGTCCAAAGTCCTTTCAATCGAGAGCTCTTTTGTTCTTCTTCATTCAAGTCATCCAAGTGTTGTTTCTATTTGGTGTCCTTTATGTTTTTGCATCCAAAAAATACCAAAAAAATCTTATTCTCCTTCTGTTTAAGTTGCATCTTTATTCATAAAGTTACTTTCTTGCAAACTAAGTTATCATTCTAGACTCAATGCAAAGTTTGATTCCATTATTTTCTTTTGTAGGAAAAGGTGTTTCAAAAATTTGCAAAGGCAAGTCCAACAAGAAATTCATTAAATATCAATTAAAAAAAGGTTGGAAAAGAGTTTGAAAGAAGGAAAAGTTTTAGTTTTCATCAAAACCAAAACCCTAATCTCAAGAACCCTAATTTTCTCTTTCTTGTTCCTTCAATGTTTCATTAGAAGGGCATCCAATTCTTAAATTCTCTTATCCTTTCAAAGTGTTTCCTAATCTGTTTTGTTTCTTTCTAGAAGGATTTTGAAAGGTTTGGAAGGATTTAAAGTACTTGTGTGCTTTGAATGAGTTGCGTTAGAGCTTCAGAGTTTTGGTTGTTTGGTAAACTTTCTATTAACAAATTTAAGACAAAAATAGCATTTGTGAGGACCTTTGATTTCAGTTACAATGTTTAAGGAAGTTGTCCAAGACATGTAGATGGAGATAGAGACTCCTATAATGCAACCCATGCTCAACTTAAGCTAAAAATTCCAATCCATGATGGAGAGAATGGAGAAATTGGAGGAGTCAAACACGATGCTTGAGGAAGGTGATTCCAAACCACCACAACGAGGAATACAAGGCTAGTACCTGAAGTGCCCTTGAGAAGGGATCCATCCACAAGCCATGAAGTTACTACCTATGAAGATGATGACCTTAAAAGTTTTCCACCACCACCATTACCTAGGAGACCCATGAGGGGGCAGCCAAGGGAGGACCTGAACCTTAATGCATTCAAGTTTCAAATTCCACCATTAAAGTGAGGAGTGACAAAGAGGCATTTCTTGATTAGGTGGCCAAAGTGGGGATGATCTTTGAGTGCTACACATACCCTGAGGACAAGAGGGCAAAGATTGCCATTATGGAGTTTATTGACTATGCGTTTGCTTGGTGGACTTAGGTTGTGAACTCTAGGGAAATAAATCAAGAGGAGCTAGTGCAAACATGGCAAGAGTTGAAAACCAAAATGGCGAAAAGGTTTTCCTAGCTACTACTAAAGAGAACAACATCAAAGGCTCCAAAGGCTAACTTAGGGCACAAGGTTTGTGGAGGAATATTTCAAGGAGTTGGAGGTGACCTTGATGATAGCTAACATTGAGAAGGATCAAGAAGCCACCATAGCCAGATTGTTGCATGGCCTAAACCTTAACATTGCCACTCTAGTGTAATTGCAACCTCATATGGACCTTGATGATATTGTGCATGTAGCCCTTTGGTTAGAGAGGCAACCCAGAAGGAAAGGAGGAGCTAGGTTTTCTACAAAACCTAACCCTAATACAAAGCTAACATGGACCAATGATGGGAGGAAGAAAGAGCTAAGGAAGGGGGACTTCAAAGCCAAACCCAAGGCACCTTTCAAAAGTCAATTATGAAGGCCTTAAAAAGGTAATATTGATTCTAAGTTTTGAGCTAGAAATCATGACAAAATTTATTTTAAGTGCCATGGCGGAGGTCATCTAGCAAAGTATTATGTCAATCAAAGAACAATGGTGCTCAATGATATTGGAGAAGTTGTCACCAATTGAAGTAATGGAGAAGAGTATGAAGTTCCAAGCATGCCACCATCTTTGAGGATGAAGCTGAGCTAGATTTTGTAAAAGAAAAAGTCACACTTGTGGCAAGAAAAGCCTTGAATGTACACATCAAGGAGGACCAGAATCAATGAGAGAACATCTTTCACACTAGGTGTTAAATTGCAGGAAAGGTATGTAATATGATCATAGATAGAAGCAGTTGTACTAATGTTGCTAGTACCACATTGGTTGAAAAATTGTAAGTGCCTAGCACAAGACACTCTAGGCCTTACAAGCTTTAAAGGCTAAAAAATGAAGATGTGGTGAAGGTAACAAAACAATTCATCGTAGCCTTTAAGATTGGAAAATATGAAGATGAAGTGCTTTGTGATGTTGCTCCTAAAAAGGCATGCCACATTCTTTTGGGGAGGCCATGGCAATATGATAGAAAGATCATACATGATCGTTTCAAGAATAATTATTCCTTCTAATTCAAAGAGAAAAAATCACATTGGTGCCACTCTCAGCACAACAAGTTATGAAGGATCAAAGAAAGATACATGGTGAGGCCAAGAGAAAAGTTAGTGAGAGGAACAAGATAAATGAGGGCCTAAGTAATGAGGAGAAAGTTAAGAGATTAAAAGAAATATGTGAGGTGAGTCACCTTGTGAGGAAAAAGAGTGTTGAGAGGTCCCAAGCTAATAATAAAGAGTAGAAAGTTGAAAGAAGAAAAAAATCTTGATAATAAAAAAAAGTGATGTGAGGAAAGTCCTAAAAGCACGAAGGTCAGTGCTTTTTTTATTTTAGAAAGAAACTTTATTCTTATATAGTGACTTAACTAACAAGCTTCCTAGTGTTAGTGTTTCTTTGTTGAAGGACATTGAGAATTTGTTTCCAGATAAGCCAAGAGAACTGCCATGATTAAAAGGCATTGAACATCAAATAGATCTTATCCTTAGAGCTCACATTCCAAATAAGCTAGCCTATTGAAGTAACCATGAGGAGACCAAGGAGGTTTAAAGGCAAGTTAAAGACCTACTTTAAAATGGCTATGTAAGGAAAAGCTTGAGCCTTTTGTGTTGTACCAGTGAACCTAGTGCCTAAGGAAGATGGTTCTTTGAGGATATGCATAGATTGTAGGCTAGTCAACAAAATCACTATAAAATATAGATATCTTATTCCTAGACTAGATGACATGCTAGATAAGTTGCATGAATCCACTATATTCTCTAAAGTTGATCTTAAAAAGTGGATATCATCAAATAAGAATATAAAGGGGGGATAATAGGAAGATTGACTTTAAGACTAAATTCTTGTTATATGGGTGGTTAGTCATGTGATTTGGTTTATCTAATGCTCCGAGCACTTTTTTTAGACTCATGAATCCTGTTTTAAGGGAGGTCGTTCAAAAGTTTTTGGCTGTTTACTTTGATGAAATCATAGTGAATAGTAAGAGCTTGCATGAACAAGTTGATCATTGTAAGCATGTATTAGAAACTTTAGGAGCACAAAACTTGTTTTCCAACCATAAAAAGTGTTCTTTTTGTACTAACCATGTGATCTTTCTTGGTTTTGTTGTGAGCTCAAAAGGTGTAAAGGTTGACCAATAAATGGTAAGGGCCATATAGGAATGGCCAAATCCTTAGTCTACTTTTGAGGTAGGATCTTTTCATTGACTTGCTAGCTTTTATAATATGTTTGTAAAATATATCTCAAGGATTACTACACCTTTAAATGAAGTAGCAAAGAAAATTTAGGCTTTAAATGGGTAAAAGCACAAGAAGATCCATGTAGAACACTTAAGCACAAGTTGACTATGCATTTATTCTAGCTTTGCCTAGTTTTTTCTAAGACTTTTGAAGTTTAATGTGATGCATGTGGACATGTTATTAGAGCTATTTTGATGCAGTAACGAAGGCTTGTAGCCTACTTTAGTGAGAAACTAAGTGGAGCCACCTTGAACTATGCCATCTATGACAAACAAATGTATGCTTTCATGAAAGCTCTTGAGACTTGGCAACATTACTTGTGCCTAAAGGAATTCATCATCCGTATAGACCACCAATCTTTGAAGCACTAAAAGGGGCAAGGAAAGTTGAATAGAAGACATACAAGGTGGGTAGAATTCCTATAAATGTTTCCATACCATGTCAAGTATAAGCAAAGGTAAAGAAAACATTGTGGCCGATGCATTATCAAAATGGTATGTTCTTTTATCTTCTTTAGATGCTAAGGTTTTAGCTTTTGAATACTTGAAAGACTTGTATAAGAATGATTTTGAACTTGGTGAGCTATTCGCTAAGTGTGCACATTCGGGTTTTGACAAGTACTATAGGGTTGATGGTTTTCTTTTCAAGTAAGAAAAATTGTGCATACCTAACCATTCTTTGAAAGCTTTGCTAGTCCAAGAATCTTATGGAATATAATTGATCAAAAAATTTATAATTGAAAAGACCTTAAGTGAGCTCAAAGATAAGTTTTATTGGCCGAGGATAGAAATAAATGTTGAAAGATTTTGTGCTAGATGTCTTGAGTGTAAAAGGGCTAAGTCAAAACCAAACCCTTATAGACTCTATACTTCATTGCTTGATCCTACTCACCCTTTGGATTAATATTTCTATGGATTATCATGTAGGACTCCTTCATACATAGAATGGGAAGGACTCAATCTTTGCGATTGCGGATAGGTTTTTAAAGATGACACACTTTGTTCCATGTCACAAAACAAATGAAGTTGTGCACATTGCCAGGTTTCCTAACCAAAGGAAGTCTAAGCTTTAACCTTGAGTAGATGGACCTTTCCAACTATTGGAAAAGATTAATGACAATGCCTACAATTTGATTTAACAGGTGAGCAAAATGTGAATGCAACTTTGAATGTTTTTTACCTGTCTTTGTATGATGTGGGTGATGATTTGAGGACAAATCCTTTTGAAGAAAGGGAGATGATAGAGAACCATCAAGCATAGAAAATTCCTAGACATCCAAGGACCCACTGAAGATAAGCATTGGACCTCTTGTTTGGAAAAAGGCCAAAGAGATACAAAAGGCACTCTAAGCACTCATCCTAGCACATTTGGAGCCCTCTCATGCCATTCCACAAAGTGGCCAAGTTCTATAGGTCCAAGAGCATAAGAAATTCAAATCATACATTATTATGGAGATCCAAGCTAAATAAATAGTAGAAAGATGGCTGGACCAATGAGGCATAAGTAAAAAGGTGCACCTGAAAGCACCATTGGGAGTTTTTTGGTCTATTTCATTTTTTAGGATTTTTTTTATTACTTTCTAGTTTGGATCATTTATTTAGCTTGTTTTTACACCTAGGAAATATATTGTGGAACATGTTAATTGTGGCACAAAGATTGCTTAAGATTTTGTGTTGAAGGAGTATTTTCCAAACCATGTTTGACTAGGTTTGCCTCTTTTGTTGGGTTTAGGGCTTCTATTCCAATAATACTTCGTAAGGATGATTACTCTAGCATTCTAAACTATAAATAGCACTTGCATTTCATAATTTGAACATAGATTAATAAGATTAGAAGTTTGTTTAAGTAATATTCTTCTTTTTTGTTCTTTCTCAAAGCCTTGGTGCACTTGTGCAACAAGTTCTTTTCTTCCAATCAAATTTATTCTAATTTCCCTTCTACAATTTAGCTTCTCATCCTTGATTCTATTCTAACTTATTTTTTTTCTCCCTTACCTAATTTCTTTTTCTTGGACCAAGTTGGTGAAGCATCATTTCACGTACTCTTTGGGACTTAGGATCATTGGGCAATAAGCAACATAAGAAGCTGCTAGGCCAAGAGTTCTTTATCTTAGTTTGGACATCCTCATCTCCCTTTGTAGTAGCCTAAACCCTCCAAGGTTGGTGTGTTCAACTTCTAAAACTGTGGGTCACTACCCACCTTGGAGGTTTTACGCCTCCTGGTCCTATGGATCATGTTTCCTACCCCATTTTAAGGTTTTTGAAAAACCTCCCCTAGGATGGTGGTCACATCCCACTCCTTACACCAAGGCATTGCCTCTACCTTGGAGCAACTTAAATTACCTACCCCAATGTCATCACACTAGACTACTAGGATTACTTCCTAAACCCATGGCATCCAAAACCACACCTTACATAATTTCACCATCACAACATGCAACGAAACCCAGACATTGCACACAGGATATACAAATTACTGGTTAGTGCTAACTATCCTAGGATAAGGACAACAGCCTAATCTCAGATTCTTTAGCTTTCAATGACTCCTAATTGATTTTAAAGCCCTACCCAGATACCACCTAGAGTAACCCTATCCCAAATGGAGTATTCCTAGAAAGATTATGAGACTAAAGTCCCAAACTAGTTGTAGTTGGCTAGTTAATTAGTTGTCCCATTTTAAAACTATTCATGCATCTAGCTATTAACCTATAATGCACTAGGCATTCACTTGCTTTGACTTGAATTTCTATTTAAGAAAATAAATAAATAAACATTAGCAACATTTATAAAAACATAACTAAAACATAACTCAAGGCATAAAATATAAGTGTATTAATTGCAAGTAATAACCATGCATGTGCATCATTACACAAGCAAAGACTATGCATATGCCTAAAAACAACATAAATACTTCTCAACTTGGAGATATCGAAGTCTAAACCACCATACATGTTACCTACTCCGTGGCAGTCCAATGATGGTGCCAAAATTGTGCATTTAGACTCCCAGAATTGGTAATGTTCTGTAGGCCATCAGAACACTACCCTTAGTGTGCATACCCAAGTGGACCTCTTGGGCACTATGTAAACACATGCATATTGGTCCAACCATCACACACATATTCATATTTCATGCACACCATGGCAGCAAAGAAGGAAAACACTAGCACAAATCTTAATCTTGGCTAACACACATTAGGCAATCTTGTTAAGTTCTAGTGATCAGCCATTGCGCCTGTAACTTCCACTAATAAACTGTATCATTCTAGCCACATACCCCCTATTTTATTTTCTCTATTACCAAGTAGAGACTTAGAGCAAACCAAGGAATTTTTTTTTACATCAATAGCCCACCTATGGACCAAGTTATGGATTTTTTAAGTTGGTTACAAAATTCTGACCAAATAAACAGTAACTTAGCCAAATTTGCAACGTCATATCTTTGGCTACAGGGCTCCAAATTCAGAAATTCTGAATCCCAGTTCAACCTATAGATTTTAGCTAGGTGTGGTCAAAATTTCATATCAAGATTCTTTCTACATAGGGAGATATAAAACTTTAAGTGCAAAGTAAAAATTCTGGTCACTTTATGACCATTTTGCCCATACAAAATTTCATAAGTGTGCTAACACTTCATTCACAAAGGGAAAGCCCTCCAAGGCTACCCCATATATGTCCATTACACAAAAGAAATACATTCTCTTTCATTTAACAACCATATTTGGCTAAAACAGAATTTACAAATAAGCAGCTCATCATTCACACTTAGACAGCTTTGCACCTCATCACTTACATAGCCAAAACATTACTCAAATGTTCACATACTCTTCTCATTTTACATACACTACATGTACATGCATACATGCACTACAAAATGATCTTAACTCAGCTAAATACGAACCCTAGGTTACAGGAGTACCTGAGACACAATGGACTCCAGAAACAGGATGCTGGACAGCTATTGCACAACACAACAAGTACCACCATTAAAAATACCAAATGTGCTCCTAAAATCACCAAAATTTCCAGATCATAACTAGACATATGGAAGTTCATGTACATGAAATTTCAGATCAAAACTCAAACCAAAAAGGTCAGTTTGAATGTGATTTTTTGCTGGACCTGAAATGACAGAATTGAGGGGAGTAAGTTTCATTAAGAAACTTTGTAAAGAGTAGCACTTGGATTTAATAGGGATTGTCACCATCATTAAAAACTGCATCCAAAGACACTAAAACACAAAAACCACAATGCATATATACAAGCTATAACAACCAAATGCAGCAGCCATTCACAACCAACAAACACATGAAACACGGTAGCAACAATAACCATAGATTAGTCCATAAAACACATAATAAACATAACCAAACCACTATGGCAGCCCTCCTCAAGCTAATTCTTGGTATTAGGAGGATTTTAAAAGTATTTAGCACTAATTTTGGGCTCTAGAAACCCTCATTTCACTGCCATCTTTGTGTACTTCACACTAGGTCACAAAACCTTCAATAAGTGCACTCCCATCACTAAGCTTGGTCTATCAAGCTCATGGCTCTCTTCCAAGCTTAGCCCTAGCTCCATGGTTCCTTGAAAATACAGAAAACAACCCATGAGAGTAAGAGAACCCTTACCAAAGTGGGTAGGCTGAAAATCAAACTTGATCCTTGAAGTATCCAAGCAATAGCTCTAGTTTGCTTCCAATTGCTTCCTTTTGCCTTCAATTTCAATCAATTGCAAGTTTGAAGGTGTGGTGGCTATGAAGGAAGTGTGGCTGTGTTCTTGGGCTGGATGAGGATGAAAATGAAAGAGGGATAAGTGATTTGGCCACTTAAATGGCCTTAATAGAGCTTAAGGGCACAAAACACACTTAACAAGCTTAACCTTGCTTTATGTCATTTTCCTTCTCACTAATTATGGTTTCTTTGTCTTAAACTCATTGGTAGACATGTGCCCAACATTTTTTACTATTCATCAAGTCTTAGCTGCCTCCCCAATGGTGGGATAACCCCACAATTCCACCCTTAGACTTAAGTCAAAAACTTGAACACCTTAAGGTTTACACTAGGACATTTAGGTCATTAATTCCTTTAGTGTTTCCTTTGTCCAAACTTGTCTTCCATAAGCAATTTGGTCCTCCAGTAGCACTTTCATGCCATTCATATCCTTCCCATAACTCTCCAAGTCTCTTTCTTGAGAGTTTTGCAATTGAGTACCCGAATTTCCAAAACCTTACTAAAAGTCCATAGGTTGCTTGACAAACAAGCAATCCTTAAGGCTTTTCTTGGGGGCCAAGTTACCAACTTGGAAAACTTTTAAGGAGGTATTGATCATGCCTTTTACCCCCACACTTCAATCACTATAATGAGAATTACACAATATAATGATTTTTAGCTATTATACCACACTTATAATTCTCCCATTTTTGTGAGGTGGTAACAATACAAATGTATATTTAAAAACTACTATTAGGATCCAAGCCCCACTATGTCCTTCCTTATGCCACTAGCCTCTTCAAGGCTGCAAAATAACTATGGTTAGCATGAACACATAACCAAAGATAAACAATAATTGTTAATGATTCACTAGGTTGTTACCTGGTTGAAAACGCTAGCTCGATGACCTTCCTTGGTCTCTAACTCCTTCTAAATGAAATTTGCACAACAACACTAAAGAAAGTGAGATTTTAAAGATTCTTAGTAAAGGATTCGGGGTACCTACTAAGAAAAACATGACACACACATATGCATAATATATGAAATCTACCATGTATGCTTGTAGTCTAAAGGCTAACATATGTGCAGATATTTAGGTTTCTTGTGACCCTTCCTCATCTTAGTCCTCGCACAAACATCACCCTATTCCTAATGAGATTCAACCTCTAACTCGCTTTTAGCAAGCTTTGACTAGCTAACGTCTTAGTGAGATAAGATCACTGGTGAAGCTTCTTTTTGTGGTTGTATAGGTGAACATGTTTGATGCTTGTTGCTTGAGTTTCTAGGAATTAATTAGGTGTACTAGGCTCCCACATAGTGTCGTAAGCCATTGGCTTGCTTAGAACACTATAGTACTAAGCCTTCACCCAACTAGGCATACTACACTTCAACTTATTATCTCGAGCTATAAAGCTCACCTAAACCAGTAAGGCACTCAAGCTTGACCAACTAGCCTTCACAGGATGCACTAAGGCTTCACAAAAGCCTTAACCATAGCTCAGCCAGGCCTCAAGTGAACTATGGTTCATTCATGGTGCTCCACTATCCACCATTACTTGGTTCACTCTATCCATTATGTAACACTACCTTAATAAGTTATGAGGAGCTTCATTAAGTGCACTAGGATCCTAAATTGGTACCTTAGGCCCAAACCGTCAAACTAGGTTACCAATGTCACAAAATCCTTCACTTATAACAATGGCATCCTATTATACTCATAATAGTTCTTTCTTTTAACTTTTGCATGGGTTCTTGAACTGCCTCAATCAAACATTCTAGAAAAAAGTTATTGTGAAAATATTATGAGTTAATGCTGTTATATCCTGCCACCATGACATTGGAAAATAGCACTGTAGTGCTAAAGGCAATTTCTCTCAGACTTCTAACGGGACCTTGGACACCAGACTTAGGGGTTTTCACTATTTGGACAAAACAAAAAAAAACTGATTGGATTAATTGGATTAGATTATTTGGTTCGAGTATTCAGTTTTTTGGATCGATTTAAAGGAGAACCAAATTGCTTATTTGGTTTAATGGATTGGTTTTGTTTACTAATTCTAAAACCGAATAGTCCAAAATAACCGAATACTAAGAATAATATTTTACGTTTACCTCTTTTAACCCTAGCTATATAAAGGGCTTTATTTTTAACTCAACCAACTAACCAAACTCATAAGCAAATGCCTACTGTAGTGCTGCCCAGTAGAGCCCCATTCTCTATCAGTTGTTCATCTGCCGACAACACCACCAATCGTTCATCCATCCGTCAATCGAATTTTCCATCAATTGTGCGTCCATGGCCTTTAACCTCTGCTTGTAACAGCCAGCAGTCCATCATTTCCACCAATTGCTAGGGCACCATTGTTCTCCACCAACTTTTCGTCTTTCAATGACCCCCCAACAGCCCATCCGTGATATGTTTGTGCATCGACTTAGTTGTCCTAGTAATCAAAACCTAACCACTGCTACCTACAATGTATAGCATATGAGACATTCCATTGCTCATGATTTGTTAATTTCCTTTGATTGCAGTACCTCAAAATAGCCAGTGGAGCTCGCAACGAGATTGTTCTCCTAAAACCAATCAAGAGACAATTGTTGGATGAAGGTAAAAGAGAAAAAATATTTTAATTTTTTTTTTGTTTGCTACTATTGATAAACGCATAGTTTTAGGTCTACTTTTCATGATGGACTTTGTATTGTTGTTTGCTTTTGTTGATGTGGATTGTTTTCCGGTTATGGTGTATATGCATTATCTCTAACTCTTTATTGTGTACTTTTTTTTTTTGTGCTTAGGAGTTAGAAAGTTGTTGGTTTGTTAAAGAACAAACAGATGGAGTAATTGTTTGTTAGTTGGTCCATGAAGTGATTGTTAGACCATTGTTCGAGTCAACTTGGCAACTAGCCTATTTGCAATTGCATTATAATTTCCATGAGTCAGTGGAGAGCTTGACAAAAGAGAAGAAAATTCATTTTTCATCCTTATTTATTAGCATTGGAGTGAACATGTGTTTTTATAATAAAAAAAATAGAATATCAAATTTTTTTAATCTTATTTGTGTTATATTGCTACCCTTTTTCTCTTCACCATACACTTCGAACATGATTTTCTCATTAAGCTCATAGGTCATAAGTCAAATATTTGACACTAAGTTCTGAGTTTTAAGTTTCAAGTCATTGTTATAAGTTATTGTGTTCTAGTTGATTCACTGACTATTGGCCTGTCTTAAAAAAGTGTTTTTGACTTGCTTTATTATTGTGCAATTAAAGTCATTAAGTGCTTTATAGTTGGACCTGTTGGCTCTATTACTTTTCTCTTGTGACAAGATTCATTATACTGAGTTCTCTCTGCATTTTGATTTTTTTTATTACAAGATTTTTTTATTCTAAGAGTGATTTGAACAATTGCATTGGTTTTTGTCTTCTTTTATGCCTTGAGTAAGCATTTGCTATTTTTTATTTGGTTTTCAGATGTCGTTTGCTACAAAAAAAGAAGCATTGAAAAGAGTCCAAAATGAAGTTGTTGGAGTTCAAGATGTGCCACAATTGACTCAAAATTCACAAGCAATAGTCATTCAAAATGCAACAGCAGCGGTTGAACCTAAAGCAAAAAAAAGAAAGATGAGAGCAAGATCAACTGGTTGGGATCATTTTATCAAATATGCTGACAAAAATGGCCTCATGAGAGCAAAATGTAAGTATTGCCTTAAGGATTTTGCTTGTGATAGTAGACACAATGGGACTAGCAATCTTATTAAGCATGTTATTGTCTGTCCAAATAATCCCTCAAATGTAGCTATAGGACCAACATAATTAGTTATTCAATCTAAGGCAACCAATGCACTTGGGTAAGGGCATGGGGAAACAATACTTGGATGTTGGAAATTTGATCAGGATGCTATTAAAAAGGGTTAGCACACATGATAATTGTTAATGAACTTTCATTCAAGTTTGTTGAAAAGAAAGGGTTTAGACATTTCATGTCCCTTGCATGTCCTAGATTTTCAATTCACTCTCAGATAATTATTGCAAGAGATTGTTTTCAATTGTACTTAGATGAGAGAATGAAGTTACATAAGTGGTTTAGAAATAGTGTCCATCATATTTGTCTCACTATTGGTACTTGGACTTCGCTATAGAGAGTTAATTATATGTGTCTAACTACACACCTCATTGATTATGATTGGAATTTACACAATAAAGTTTTGAATTTCTATCCAATATCAAGTCATAGTGGCATTAAAATCGGTGAAATAGTTGAGAAGTGATTGTTGGATTAGGGGATTGATAAAAGTAATGACTATAATTGTAGATAATGAAAGCTCAAATGATACTGCAGTAGTTTACATCAGTAAAGAAAATTGAGAACTATGGTACTGATATCTTGAAAGGAAAGGATCTTCATATATGATATGTTGCACATGCAATCAACTCGGTTATGAACAATGGTTTGAAAGAAGTAACTAGTTCAATTACTTAGGTGAGATCAGCTATGAAATATGTGAGAAACTCTCCATCTAGGTTAGCAAAGTTCAAATCTTGAGTGAAATTTGAAAAAATTTAGAGTAAGAATATGTTGTGCTTAGATGTTTGTATAAAATGGAACTCTACATACTTGATGTTGAACACTATTCTAAAATTTAAGGGAGCATTTGAGAGATTTGAAACCCAAGATCCTCATTTTCTAATTGAATTAGAATTAGATTGAGGAGTTCCTACTAAGAATGATTAGGATATTGTTGAGATCTTAGTCACTTTCCTAAAATTTTTTTATGAACTCACCCTAAGAATTTCTGGATCTTTATATGTGACTTCTAATAACTTTTTCCATGAGATTTGTGCTATTGATTGTCTGCTGAAGGAATGGGTTGATAGTTCTGATTATGATTTATCTTCAATGGCAGAGAAGATGAGGGAAAAGTATGATAAATATTAGGGAAATATTGATACAATGAACATGCTAATGTGTATAGTTGTTGTTCTTGATCGTCGCCATAAACTGGGGTATGTGGAATTTGTTTTTTCTAAATTCCATGGTGATGATAAAGAAACTGGTGCACATGTGGTCAAGAATGTAAGGGAAGTCACTTATGAGTTGTGTGATGCATATAAAAAAAAAAAGCCAATTTCAAACAAGTGAGTCTAAAGAAAAATGTCAAGGGATTAGTGAAAATGATGATAAAGAAACTCTTCAAGTCAAATGAAGGAGAGATATAAGAGATTTAAGACCTCAAGCGGAAGTGGGGAAGGAAAATATTAGTTGGAGAAATATTTAGGTGAAGAATGTGAGGATTATAATGATAATTTTGATATTTTAACTTGGTGGATGTTTAATTGTCCATGCTTCCCTATTCTTTCTCAAATGGCTCGGGATATATTAGGTGTCCCCAGTTCAATAGTCGAATTAGAATCAGCGTTTAGCACTAGCGGCTGTGTTCTTGATGCAATTAGGACCTTCATGAACCCTAAAATGGTGCATGTACTGTTATGTGCTCAAGATTGGACTTGAAAACCTCCTTATTTTTTGAACATTGAAGAAGAATTGCAAGAACTTGACAAACTTGATGAAGGTAATAATTTTAGGTTGATACTTTTTTCATGACTTCTTTATGAACTTTTCATTCTATTCTTTCACAATTTAGTATAATGTTTTTTGCTGCTTCTTACAGATTTGGCACAATTGGCTAGGGATCAAAGCATTCTTGATCTTTAAGGTTGCCTTTTTTACAAAGTAAGCAATTTTTTTTATTTTGCTTCTATTTGCTATTATAATTATGTGAGAAATAACAGTTGCTACTGCCTTTATTCAATTTCCTATATAGTTGATGGTTGTTGCTATTTTTTTGTGCTTTGTATAGCATGTACAGTTGATCATCTTCAGTAGAAGCCTTTCTATAAGCTATTTTGTTGCTACACATATTGAATTATAGTGTCTTTGCCTGCAAAGTGGGATGGAAGAATGCACCCATTTAAGTTGAGAGATCACCAAAAGAAATATTTTGAAAAATTTGCCAACTAGAAAGACTTTTGATAACACTGCTTCTATTTTTTTTTCCTAGTTGGATTACCTATAGCTAAAAAATTGTAACATAAATATTGGCTGAATTGTTAATTGTCACTATTATGGATGAAAGTAGTCCTTGTTGACTATTATGGATGGACTGCAAAGTTACTATGGTTTATGGAGGAAGTTTTGGTGTTTTTCCAACATTTTGTTCAGGTGAAATTTGTGGAACCGAAGTTAGGAACCGATCCAACTAAATTGCTATTTGGTTGGATTGGTTTAGCTTTTGCACCTTATTTGGATGGTTAGGATTACCATTTTAAAAGCTAAGAACTGATCAATTTTGTCCATTAGGATTAGTTTAGAACCGATCCATCAAATTGAACACCCCTAACTATACTACTATGGGCTCACTATAGCACTAGACCTTTGTGCCCAGCTACTGCAAACTTGTTTCCTAGCCTTTTGGAAGGCTTCCAATAGCCTTTTAAGGCCTTAGTGTCATTGCCCTAAGCTTCATACCTCTACTGTGGACTATAATGAACATTTTTATGCCATCTAAACTAGGCTTTAGGTGTTCAATATTCACACTGTACTAAGCCACGAAACTAGCTAGTCCACCATGAACAACTCACACAACAACTAATGCAAATCTCATAATCCACATGAAATCATAAGCACGCATGTTTTGTGTCAAATTAATAAAGTGTGTAAACTAAATCTCTTACCTCAATTTAAGAGAACAAGCAAGCAATCAAGCACCATATAGCCGCAAAGGTTCCACTAGGCTATTCTGATTGTTCGAAGAAAAAGTCATAAAAATAGCACAAATTCAAGCTCAATTAAACTAGACCCAAGTTCATAGAACCTAAAGAAACCATGAACAATAAGGAAACTACATAGGCAAAACATACCTAAAGCATACCAATCTAAAAAATGTCCTTCAAGGCTCACCAAAACAAAACAAAGAAAAGGAAGCTCCCACATGCCTGGGTAACTCAAGGAGCTCCAATTTCCACCAAGAATTGCTGGAGAAATGGAGATTTGGGCGTGGATTTCTACGAGTAAAAAGGAGCAATGGGTTTTAGGATATTTAAGATGATGAATAATGCCATCCTTACCTCCCAAATGGGTTTAAAAGGGTCCCTTCTCCCTTTTGCCCTTCAACTTCTTTACTTATGCCAAAACATCCTTATGCTCAAATAGTGCCACTAACTTAGGCAATTTTGTCTCAAACATTGGTTTCTTGTAACTTAGGTTGAATTGAACAACTTTTGAAATTTTGAACTTAGCCTATCACTTTGAGATATGAAATGACCGTTTTGCCCCTCAATGGTGCTTAGGTGCCAAAATGACCTAGGAATCATCTAACCCTTAATAGACTTGATTGACTTGCTAATTCAAAGTAATTAATACATTAGGGATTTTGAGTTAATTAAAAGTCTTTCTTGGCTGCTATGGGCCCATTGACTAGAGGACTGTAGAAATTATCTCCGAGCCCTTGAAGCCCCCATGGATACTTACTGTCGGCCCTTTTGGTGGGGGCCTGGTTGCATCGTTGAAGGTCAAGTGAGTTTTAGCCCCTTCCTTTGGAGCCCTCAATATTGCCCTCCTCATTTCCTACTATAGGGCCTAGAATTGGTCATCATCCATAGCGGTGGGACCTTTCCCCTTTTTAGATACCAAGGGGGTAGGTGGGTTCATTCTCAATAGTTCTTAGTCCAGCCTCCTGCTAAGGGAGGCCCCTACATGCTCTTGGGAATTTCGCCCTTCATTGATAACATTTTGTTCATCTAAATGCCCATGGTTGCATTGAAATTTCATTGTATGTACCATGTTTGTTTGTCCTATAGACAACACCAAATAGATAACAAACAGCCAAGCTACCAGCCAATGAAAGATGGCCTCCTAAATGCTGCTTCATGTGTACCAAGAATAAGTTACTTGTGCACAAAGACACCGTCACACCTCTAGATTGTATTTTCAAGGAGAATTCACCAATGGTTAAGTTAGCTCTCCAAATATTTTCAAAATAGCTACAAAATATAGGGAAAAAAATGTACTTTAGAAGTGGTGTGGGTTCCTTTTATAGTGTTGGGTGTGATTTGAATCCTTTAGGAAGTGTAATTGATGCTGTATCCCATTCCATATAGAACTCTTACCATCAATTACCTTCTTAGCTTGGTGTCGTTCAACTAGGCCAAATTCCATAAGAACCGTCCTCTCATAGGCGGATAGTGGGTGGGCTTTGGAGCAGCCCCGCAGCCCCATATTGGCTGTCATTGATTCAGCCTTGACTGAAATCAAAAATAAAAATTACTTATCTATAACAATTTGAAATAGCTTTCATACGAAAAAGATCTAATCCGGCTTGACGCCGTAATTGGAAGAGCATTCTCACCAAAAAAATCAATGCAACTTGACATTGGAATAATTAAAAGTAAACGCGGCAACAAGATATGTGGATTTTCACAAAGAAAAAGTACAGTCTGTCAGAATCTTAAAAGACGCCGACCTCATAATTTCCACCGAGTAGATTGTGTCAGGAAATTGACGATGTACATATCTCGTGGCCGCGTCCATTGCATCTGCATTTCTCTGAACAAGCTTCATCATATTGATTCTGTAAATGGACAAAAGAAATAACTTTTCACCGCCACAAACAACAGTTTTACTGTTTGTAAGTTTGTACTTAGCGCCAAAAATGTAGCTATCAAGCTTGGAAGTTGTGTATCACAATTGAGATCAAATCTCGAAATGATGATATATCAAATTGAGAACAAGCAAATAACTCAACATGCTATTAGCGATGAGTGTAGGTTCAGTAGCACGGAAAATGAACTCGAGCTACTCCTATTAATTTGGTTTGAGTTGGTAAAAATGATGATGGTTTGTAGGTTTATCTCATTATGAAAATTTTTTAAGGTTTTTAGTTGGTTTTATTTTTATGTGGAACTGAACAAAAAATACTTCATATATAATTAATTATGTTATAAGATTTATGCTATTATATATTTTCCAAAAGTATTCCATTACCGGAAATTATTTTTTTTTCTTTTATACTATGGCTGCGATTTTTTTTCTTTTAAACATTAGAACATAGAAGAGTAAATATCCTATACACCGGTGGTGGAAAAAAAATGTCCACCAGCAAACGTTTTGTTATTTATTAACATTGTTTAAATAACGGTGTTTAGATTTCTGTCAACCATCGTTTAGAAAAAAAAGTGGTGCTAACTCTCTCCATCTCCCTCGTGAACGACTGTCTCTTGCCTTTGCTTCATACAATGACCTAGTTTGTTCACTTGCTTTGATTCAATCATGGAACTCTCTCCAAAATGCGATTGCAGATATGATAGCATGGGCGACAAAGTGCTCATTCTTATTTTGCTCCATTTCCATATTTAACCGATGCAGGTATCACTACTAAAAAAACTGTTTTCTCCAACGGCATAATTTCCAGCGGCCAAACTGTTGGAAATTTCCAACGCGCAACATTGTGGGAGAAAATCCAAAAAATTTTCCAATGGTCCAACCGTTGGAACAATAATGAAATTGAATCATGAGTTCTAGATATGCTCTTTCCAACGGCTTAACCCGTTGGAAAATATATGCGTGAGATGGGGACTTCATACTTAGTGTTTCCAACTGCTGTAGCCATTGGAAACTAGTTTTTTTACAACGGCTTTAGCCGTTGGAATCATTTTAATATCTTCTTGCCCATTTCCAATGGCTTAAGCTGTTGGAAAATACTTGAATAGCAACGTTTCTTATTTTGTTTGTTTCCAACAGCCTTAGCCATTGGAAAACATTATAGTCAGTTGTATCTGTTTCTAATTTCCAACGGCTTAGACCGTTGGAAAATCATTAAGTAAAACGCATCGTTTTGATTTTTTTTCCAATGGCCTAGGCCGTTGGAAACTAACAATTTAAATTGCCTCCAAACTTCAGATTTGATTCATTTCGCTCTCTTATCACTCCTTCATCTCTCTGTGCTCGCTCTTTCCTTTCGCTTCCTCTCCCACATGCACACACTTCATGTTTCTGATGGCTCGCACAGCAGAGGCAGCTTGATCGACATCGCCACTGTTGGATCTAGGGCTCAAACTTGTAGATTTGCAGGTTAGTTTCTGTTAATTTTTTTTTCCCATTTTCGTTTCGTATTTTTGGGTGATTTGAAGTTCAATAATGATAATGGTGCAAGATTTTGTGGATTGTGCCAGATTGAAAGCCATTCCCACGCATTTAAAGGAAGTTAAATTTTGGATTTGAGGTAAGTTGGTCTAATACTTATTTTTTCATTTTTTTTAATTTTTTTTTACCAAAAAATGCATTAAATCTGGATTATGTAATGTTAATTTGGTTTGAAATATGTGAAATGTATGTGATTTATAGTTGTTGATGGTTGGAAGTGAAGTATTGAGGTTACCCATTAAAGTTTGGAATTTTTGTCCATTTTGTTAATTTTTTGTAATTTCGGGATTAATTTAAAATTAGGATATAATTAGTGAAAAAGTCAATTGTTTGATTGGGTAGTATATTTATGTGTGAAATTAGTACATTGTTAGTTTAACTAACAATGTTTAATTGGATTTATTTTTACAATTTTTTTAAGTTTTGGAATTAATATAAACGTACAATATAGTTATATTTAAATAAGTTTGTTTGATTAAGTTTGACTTTTAATATAATAAATGTCAATAATAATAATAATAATAATAATATAATAAGTAGTAGTAGTAGTAATAATAATATACTAAGCAATAACAGTAGTATAGTAGTAGTAGTAGTAGTAGTAGTAGTAGTAGTAGTAGTAATTGGTAGTAGTACGCTAATAGTAGTAGTAGTAGTAATAATAATAATAATACTAATAATAATAATAATAATAGTTCTAAGTAATAATAATATTAATAATAATAATAATAATAAATAACAAATAATAAATAATAATAATGATAATAATAATAATTCATTAGGGAGATCCACGCTTACAATATGTATTAATACCAAAATTAGTTAATGTGTTAGGGATATATAAATTATTTATATATGGATAAAATATGGAAACCTTAATCGTAATAAGCATTAACACTAAAGGTTAAATAAAAACCCTAAACCCATATGCCTAAACAGCCTTTAAACCCTAAACTCTAGTTAAATTCCCCTAAACCCTAAACCTTAAACATAAGTACTATTAACCCTAGCTAAACCCTAAATCCTAAATACGTATTGTTAGTTATAACTTACATTGTTTAATTGAGTGAAATATTAATGCATGCAATTAAAAATAATATGTTGGCTATTGATATATGCAATTCGTGGATTTAATTTTTAATAATGTTTTAATTTACGGAATTAATTTTATGTGTTTATGCTTTTCTATATGTCATAAAGGTAAATATATAATTTGCATTGGTAGGACTCCATGGAACAAGAACGTAGTTGGATGTATAGTACTCGTTATTTACCTGGGCGAGTTGGGTACAAAGAGGAGTGGGAGACAGGGGTTGAGAAGTTCATAACATTTGCCTGTAGTAATCCAGGTCATATGGATGGCAACAAAATACGTTGCCCGTGTAGGAGATGTAAAAATTTGAGGTTTAAGGATTGTGATGATGTTAGAGTTCATCTATACAAACAGGGTTTCATGGCTTATTGCACCAACTGGACAGCTCATAGGGAGTCGTTTAATGACCCTCCGCATCAGTCGTTTGATAATTGTGATTGGTATGAGCATGCTGAGTATAGTTCAAATGTAAACCCATATACTCGAATGGTATTTAATGCAGTGGGACCAAGTTCCCATCAGAATTTCACTGAAGTGGATGAACAACCTAATGAAGGTTTTAGATGGTTTTCTGATTTATTGTACTCGGCGACTACACCTCTTTGGGATGGATGTGATAAGCATTCTGAGCTGTCTGCTGTAGTTCGTTTATTAAACCTTAAAGCAGAATATCACATACCAAGAGGGTGTTATGATGGTATTGCGGCCTTGATGAAAAAGACACAGCTAAGAAACAGCAATATGCCATCCAATTGGTATGAGACGAAGAAATTAGTTTCATAACTTGGTCTTGCGCATCTTAAAATTGATGCTTGTGTTAACGACTGCATGTTGTTTTGGAAAAATGATAAAGATGCTACACATTGCAAGTTTTGTGGTGAATCTCGGTTTAAGCCGAGAAAAGCTAGACGGGGTAAAGATAGAGCAAGAAAAACCATGCACCATTTACCACTAACTCCTCGCATTCAGTGACTATATGCTTCACTTTCAACTGCAGAGCACATGAGGTGGCACAGTGAGCATCGATCCGAGCCAAATGTTTTAAAACATCCTTCAGATGGGGAAGCATGGAAACATTTTGATTCCACGTACCTGTGGATTAACGCGGAGCCCCGAAATGTTCGCCTTGGAGTTTATTTTGATGGCTTTGTGCCGTTTGGAAACTCTGGTAAACAATATTCATATTGGCTGGTCATCGTTACTCCGTATAATTTGCCACCGTGGATGTGTATGAAGAAACCATATATGTTTTTGACTGCATTGATACCGGGCCCTCGGAGTCCACGTCAGAATATTGATGTATATTTACAACCTCTTATTGTTGAATTGAATCAGTTGTGGGAGGATGGTGTCGAAACATGGGATGTTTCACTTAAACAAAATTTTCAGCTCTGAGCTTCAGTTTTGTGGACCATAAATGACTTTCCAGCTTATGGGATGTTGTCAGGATGGATGACTTATGGGAAGTTATCTTGCCCTATTTGCATGGATTATAGTAAAGCCTTTCAGCTTGAGCACGGGAGGAAAACTTCATTCTTTGATTGTCATCGGTAATTTCTTGAGTTGGATCACCCATATAGAAGAAACAGAGTTGCCTTTAAGAAAGGAAAAGTTGAGAAATCATTGCCTCCTGAGCGTCTACCGCCTGAAACAATATTTGAACGTATGTCAAATTTGTCATCTGTAGTTCAAAATGGACAGGTTGTTACCATACCAGGTTATGGTAGAGCTCATAATTGGACAAAATGAAGTATTTTCTGAGAGTTGCCTTATTGGAAGAATAATTTAATCCGCCATAATTTAGATGTGATGCATATAGAGGAGAATGTGTTTGACAATATATATGTTCACAATGGAGAGGTTTTAACCATACCAGGTTATGGTAGAACTCATAATTGGACAAAACGAAGTATTTTCTGGGAGTTGCCTTACTGGAAGAATAATTTAATCCGCCATAATTTGGATGTGATGCATATAGAGAAGAATGTGTTTGACAATATATGGAATACAGTGATGGATGTGACCAATAAAACTAATGACAATGTGAAGGCTCGTAAAGACCTTGAGATGCTGTGCAGTTGATCAGAGCTCAATTTAATTCCTCAAGCCGACGGCCGAGCATTCAAACCCAAAGCAACTTTTATACTAAACACACATCAGAGATCTGATGTGCGTAATTGGGTTAAAACACTTAGACTCCTAGACGGCTATGCATCGAACCTTGGGAGGTGCGTTGACAGTAATATAAGTCATATGTCTGGTATGAAAAGCCATGACTGTCATGTAATGATGCAGAGGCTCCTCCCAATAGCCCTTACAGCGATACCTGAAAATATATGGAAATCGTTGACCGAGTTAAGTCAATTCTTTCGAGATTTATGCTCTCCAGAGTTAGATGTGAATCACATGGTCGAATTGGAAGCCAATATTCCTGTCATACTCTACAAGTTGGAAAGAATTTTTTCACCTACTTTTTCGATTCTATGGAACATTTGCCGGTTCACTTACCTTACAAAGCAAGGGCGGAAGGCCCCGTTCAGTATAGGTGGATGTACAAATTTGAGCGTTGTATGCATGACCTCAAAATGAAGGTATTAAATAAGGCTCATGTAGATGGTTCAATTTCTGAAGCCTATCTAATTGAGGAGACCTCTACATTTTGCTCTCACTACTTTGAATCCCATATTCCACATATGGTAACTAGAGTACCTCGTAATGATGATGATGAACCAGGGCCATATGATGAATCGGTGTGGTCTATCTTTAGATACCCGAGTCATCCATATGGTGTCTCAAGATATCGATATCTTGATGACAATGAATTGAGGGTCGCTACTGCATATGTCTTACTGAATTGTAAAGAGGTGAAGTCGTACCTCAAGTAAGTGCCATAACACCTATTTTCTTTATATAGTCTATTATAATAATAATATTTTTTTTTATTTATATACTCTACTCATCAAGTTTATGCTCCATCGACCTCTATCTATATCTTGTAGTTTGTTTGTTGATGAAGTGCGCATGCATGAACCCAATATAGCTATGTCAGACCTGGATGTCTACATTGAGAATAACTTTGCAACATGGCTTAGAAACTATGTAAGTTACCTACACAAGTATTTTAGCCATATTTTCCTTTTCAAGGGAAAGACATATTCATATTATTGATATATGTAACTAGGTGAATGATGTGCGTAACACTATCACAGACCGCTTCTTGTGGGATGTTGGATGCAGGCCATCATGTCGTGTTAAGACTTGGCCTATTTATTTCATAAATGGGTACAAGTTCCACATTAGTGACTGGGGTTGTGACAAGGCAACATATAATAGTGGAGTATGTATAAGGACTTCAGGATCGAGTGAGGTTAAATGTGATTTTTATAGGGTGTTAAAAGAAATGATTCAACTTGAATATCCTGGATGGCCACACAAAAATGTTGTATTATTTAGGTGTGCTTGGTTTGACCCTACTCTAGATCGTGGCACTCAAGTTCATAAACAATATGGCATAGTCGAAGTTTGTTATGGTCACCAATATGGGAAGTTTGACCCGTTCATTCTTGCCTCCCAAGCTGATCAAGTTTACTACACCCTTTACCCAACAAAGTCACGTGAAAAAACAGGGTGGTTAGCCGTTTTGAAAATCAAACCTAGACGCATCATTCATTATAATGTTTATGACACCGAAGATGCATTTCAGGAAGAATTATTGGCCGGCGTGAACATTCATCCCATAATTATCGATGACCCAATCGACAATTTAGCTAAAACTGAAGTGGGGGAAGCTGTAGAGGATGACATGCCGATAAGGGAAGAAACTTTGCAACACGACGATGAATCTGACGAATAGGAGTCCTTTGAAGCAAGTGATAAAGAAGATGAATTTGAATCTGGGGATACTGAGAATACCGATTTAGAGGCACAATCTGAGAACGATGAAGTCCATTAACTGTAACGTAAATGTGCAATTACTTCTAAAATGTAATGTGAACATGGAATAACTTTTAATATGTAAACACTAAGTCCAACTTGACTGTGGTAGATGCAGTGGCAATACAAAGACTTTTTCCCATATGTTTTTTTTGTAAACTGTTGTATGGTTTTTTAAAATAATGTAGATGTCACCTAAAGAAAATGCGACGTATACACAACGACCAGGTAAAGGCCTATTTTAGCAGTTGAAATGAGTGTTAGTAGAACCAATTGCCAGACATGAAAGGGCAAGCCAATTGCATTCCCTCCATTCAGCTTCACAGCCCTCAATAGAACAAACAACTGTTCTACATCCCACCCCTCACACAGGTGATATTCGCATTGCTCCATTCGGCCGTAGTGCTAGTCGATCTACTCCGGCCCTTGTAGCTTCACCCGATGGTGGGAATTCTAATGGTCAGTCAGCGATATCCCAAGCCCCAATTCAGGCACGCTTATGGATTACACCTCAGGGTAACACGTAAGTAATGCACCATTTTCAACCCTAATAGTTTATGTTACAT
>SMDT01000191.1:0-200794 GCA_005392925.1 Aquilaria sinensis | reverse complement strand
CTAGTATTTAACTAATGCAATTATTATTGGTTGCAGTATGTCACTTTGGATGATCGTAAAAACATTCTAGCATATCTTGTACGTCATCCTGAGAATTTGGTCTCAGCGGAAATATTGGCTAATATACAATGCAGTGCTCAATTGCGAGTTTTGAACAAAAAAACAAAAAGAGCAAAACATGAATAATATGACTATAGTGACCTCGAGTGGAAACACTTTATTATTAGATGTTGAGGATAGTTCTCATACGAATATTGATTTTTTTTCTACTTGATACCTGTTTTATTTGTTGTTCTTGTTAACCATTTATGGCTTAGGCCTTAACCTTATATTTTCTTTTTCAATTTGCGGATTGGTTAGCGATTTATTCATGATGTTAGGCCATTTTCAAGTTTTGTACAAGCCAACATCTTTATAAATTAATTATGTGTGGTGCTTTGTTTAACAAAAAATTGCATTATCAAGTCTAGTACTATGCGTGTACGTCATCTAAGTTTAGGCATTGTAACAAATGCACTGTAGTTCTTGAAACACAACTTGAATCTCTTCAAATAGGCGAGCAATGAAATCTAAAGTAACATGAACAACAATAAGCAAGTGTGTCACTAAAATAGAGTTCTACACATGAAATACATATAGGGAGAGTTATTAGTATCAATTGCACTTCAATGACTCTGTGCTCCAAGCATGAAGTAATAATCCTACAAGTAAAAGAAACATTTTACATCTGGTTGGTAGACAATTATTCTATCTTTACATTGACAAGGTTAAATCCATAACCTAAACAATATAAACCCTATCTACGAAATGAGCAGACAAACAAAACCTAAGATAGTGAAAAAAACTTCCACTACCTTTACTAGGGAAATGTATTAAATTGGCTAGGGTCATGTGACGAAGAACCATAATCAGTGGAAGATGATAACTGAGTCTGCAAGATAAATTAGAAGTAGGCAATAAGTTTATTTTTTAAGCAATATTTGTTTTTTTTTGAAGTTATAAACTATTAAACATAAGCAAAATAAAGTCTCCACATACAGTATTCACTATTGTATTTTCTATGGCACGATGGTTTCTCAAATTTGCGTCAACAAAATCGTATGAATTCTTGCTATTAGAAATATTGCTCCAAATGCTAGTTTGAATGCCCAATTGAAAAAGAGGACCTTTTTTCACGTTATGACCCAGTCCCTTACAATTTGAACATCTTCTTCCTTCCCTCTCCAATTGGACTTTACTGAATTGTTTACCCATGTTCTTAATAATTATAGGATCTTGTAAACTTAAACCCAAACCTGTTGTAAATTGATTTAGGTGTATTGTATTCATGTCTTCCAACTCTTTTACGAGATTGGTGATTTACATCTTTGCTTTGTTGAATGCTTTTGCAATTTTAGATGCAATGTAGCACAATCTATTAGAAAGAGAATTCAACGCAACATACCAGGTTGTGCGGATATATTCACTGTCAATTAATTGCTCCGTAGTTATAGTTGCATTTTTCTTAATGTTCACTGTCCATCTTCATAAGATAAGAGATGATGGAACTTTCCTTATATTTTCAAGCTTCATCACATGGATTATATGTCTACATAAGATGTCATCTGCGTCATACTTATGATATGAAGCTCTAACACTTTGACTTGTTTCCTTAACTTTCACATGGATTGGTGTATGATTTGTCACCTAATATTTGCATAAACTGTATACCATGTTGTTGAGTCCAACTATGATTGATTGTCAGGAAAACATAAACCCTCCTCATGAGGTTCATGCTGAAACTCTTTCAATGACTCTCTTGTATATATGATGCACCATGGGCTTCAATATCTTTCATCACATGAGTAAGTACTAGTTTAGTATGCTTACAAATATAATCTTTTTCCATTTCACAGTATCTATTTTTTTCTAAACCCTTCTCAATTGCATGCACAGGAGCAATATGTCTTTTTCATGAAAAATCTTTGCAAGTATTCATTCATACATTTACATCATGAATTACTCCTCATGCATCCAAAAAAATGTCTTGCTAAGTACCATTGTGCCCACATGTGTTTCCGTGCATAAATGTCATTCACCTAATGATTTTCTTCCTACCCATATTTTTTAACTATCATCATCCACTGAGACTCAAAATGATCAATTTACCATAAAGCATACATGCAATTGCTAGAATCTTCAACAAAAAACATATTCCTTGTATTAGCAAATGCATTTCATTTTAAATGTTATGAGCATAACCTGTGGTGAGTATTTGGCAAGACTGCCCTTAGAGCACATTTTATTGCCTTATCCCCATCAATCATAACTACAAACAGTTTTTTATTCGACATACACTCTAAAAATGTGTTTAATGCCTAAGTAAATGTCGCTTCTTTTTCATTACACAATAAAGCAATTGCGATACAACACTTATCTTCTGGTGGTTTACTCCAACAAAGACCAGCAATGGAAGATTATATATATTTTGCTTGTAGGTTGTGCCAAATGCTATTTCATGACCAAAACACGCATAATCTGAACAACTTGTTGCATCGGCCTAAAATAAGTTCTGCTAATGATTTCTATCATCTACAGTATACTTAACATAAGCCCATTTATCTAGTTCATGTCTTACTTTCAGATATGCTAACACAGGCTTAGCATTTCCATTAGAAAGAGTCTATCACTTCTTAGCATCAATATGATTGTACAAGTCTTTTGGTATAAGCCCAATAATTTTCATACTTCCACTTTGTGTAGTAAAGTGATTCATGACCTGATATGTTCAAAGTGTGGCATCTTTCATAACATCAATTTGGGTTGCATCTACTAATGTGATTTTCCCGTTAGACTTAATAAAGCATTTCTGAAAAGGTTGAACAAAATCATGGTTATGTTGAACTTCTACATGTGATATATGCCATTTCCCACTGCTCTTATCCATATGACACTATATATTTGCTTTATAATCTCATCATGTTACTGTCTTAAGATTGCGTTGTGGGTGGACCTTAATAACTTCTGTTCTTGGCTTTCTAAGGCCATGTCTATCATATACGAGTTGTTGCATCACTTGTTGTCATGAATTTTTATCCTTTTTGGTGCTGGCTTTATGAATATCAAATCTAATTACAGACGCATAAGCCTTGTAAAAACAAAATGCATCATCATACAAAATTAAATTCCATACCGATCAAATCTTCTTTTTTGAGTTGGTTTAGAAGTTCCATCTTACATCCTGCGCCCTTATTGCCATCATCATTTTCCACACTGTCCTTTTATTTTGCTAAATCATCCAAATTATCAGTGTCAACCCTGATGATTTCTACGCATTCATCAGCCATAATTTTCTTCCTAGTCACTGTACAAACACATCCATCGATTTGGTTAACTAAATCACTTCAGAACTAATATTTACTAAAAAAAGACTCAAATATGTATAGAAAAAAAAAAAGACTTCTCTTACTTTTCTGCCCTACTAAATTTCAGTGTGCCTGGTTTTCTTCTTCTTGTCCTCCTCCTTCCTCATTCCTCCTTTATTTTGGTTTTGTTTTTAAATTTTTGGTTACCTTGGATCGAATAGAATCTTTGTAACAACTAAAAGATTAGTAAAAAATTTAAAATTTAAATACATGAAACATTCACCTTATCGACATAACATCTATTTCTAAGGAAGATTTCTTTATATGTGATTTTCATTTGAAGACATGATAGTACAAAATAATTTTACTCACAAATATATACATGATGTGGCAATATTTTTTTTGTACTACCACTAGGTGTCAAAAGTTTGATGAGTTACACTAATCCCTGTTTATAGTTCGTGGCTGTTACCGACCTACAAGATTTTTTTACATCTGTGAACGTGTATACTATTTTGAATGTCCGACCTCATACGTTGTGACTAGGGTCTAACACTAATACACCTACCTTCTCAGTATTTTATCACCTAGAAATTTTACTATTATAGAAATAATTAATGCATTGTAAATACACAAACAAATTTAAGTTTCAATCACATTCTTACAAAAAAATTCTTTTCCATAAAAATATCCATCAACGAGTAGTAGATATATAAACCGTGTACATTTTACTCTCATACTAAACAAATTATTCATTTTTATAAAAGTACTAGTAATGAATAATAAACACATCAATCTATAAAAACAATGATAACAATATACAATAATACATACAATTTTTAAATTTCATTCTCATTATTACGAAATTACTCGTCTCTACAAAAGTAAGAAAACTACACAAACCTTTTAAGTTTTACTCAAATCATACAAAATTACTCACTTTCATAAAAATAATATAATAATGACTAGTAAATACACAAACATTTAAATTTTACACTTATTCTTTCAAATCTACTAAACTTTTACTAAAATAAATTAAAAAATTGCCCCTTTCTTAACTTCTATTCTCATTTTTATAATATTACTAAAACTTTCATAAAAATCATAATAATAACGAGTAGTAAATACATAAACCTGTTAATTATCATTTTCTTTATTATAAAATTACTAACTTTCACTAAAATTACACAATATCCAGTAAATATACAAATTTTTAGGGTTCCCATACCATTTTTACATAATTAAAAATTTTTCATAAAAATATGACAATGAGCAGTAAATACAATTTTTTTTTTTTAAGTTTTACACAAATCATACAAATTTACTTATGCTCATACAAATGATAATAACAAGTAGTAAATACACAAATTTTTAACTTTTACTCCTATTCTTACAAAATTATTATTTTTAAAAAAATGAATCACAAATAGTTTTAAATACGACTTTCTTAGCTTTTACTCTCCTACTTATGAATTACTGACTTTCAAATAAATAATAAAAAATAGTAGCAAATACATATAATTGTTAAGACTTTATCAAATTACAAACTTTCAATAAAATAACACAAGGACCAATAAATACACAAACCTTTTAAGTTTTACACTCACACTTATGAAGCATTAACTTTTATACAAATGATAATACAGAGTAGTGAATCCACAAATTGTTAGGTTTTACTCTTTTTCTTACCAAATTCCAATTTTTTATAAAATTATGATAAAAAGCAGTAAATACACAAAAGTTTTATGGTTTACTTAAATCTTACAAAATTACTTACTCTCATACAAATAATAAGAATGCGTAGTAAATACACAAACATTTTAACTTTTACTCTCATTTTTACGAAATCACTGAATTCCATAATAATAATAATAATAATAATAATAATAATAAGTAATAATAATAATAATAATAATAATAATAATAAGTATTAAATACATAAACTTCTTAAGTTTTACTTTCATGCTTACAAAATTACGAACTTGCATAAAAATAACATTTGAAGTAGTAAATACATAAATCTCTTAAGTTTTTATCTTCTTTTTACAAATTTATAGACTTTCATAAAAATAATATGAAGAGCAATGAATACACAAACCTTTTAAGTTTTACTCACATCTTATAAAATTACTCACTCCCATAAAATAATAGTAAAGAGAAGTAAAAACAAAAACCTTCTAACTTTTATTCTTGTTCTTATAAAATTATTAGCTTTCAAAAAAATAATAAGAAATAACTACACAACCTATTGAGTTTCACTTAATTTCTTATGAGATTAAATTACCCATGTCCTTAAAAATTAGAATAACGAGCACTAATTTACACAAAGTTTTAAATTTGATTCTCATTCTTATAAAATTACTTTATAATAAATTGTAAATACATAGACTTCAGATTGTATTCATATTTAGCTGTTATTATTGTTGTTTTGAATATCCAAACCACAAGTCAAAATCATGTTTTCTTGTTGATTTCCCGATTAGAAGGCTACAATTATCTAAAGGACTCAATAACTTTTGAAAGCTTCAATGCTTCTCTGCCATTCAAATGATACAAAATTACTCTCTCCCATACAAATGATAATAACACCTAGTAAATGCATAAACTTTTTAACTTTTACTTCTAGTATTACAAAATTACTAATTTTTTAAAAAGTAATAACCAAGAGTCATGCACACACCACCTTTTGAGCTTTTGCTCTCATACTTACAATTTCTGGCTTTCTTACAAATAATAATAAATAGTAGTAAATACATAAACTTGTTTAGTCTTACTTTCATTGTTATCAAATTACTAACTTTCAGTGAAATAACACAAGGACTACTAAATACATAAACCTTTTAACTTTTACTACCATTTTCATAAAATTACAAACTATCACAAAAAAATCATAATAGGCAATAAATACACAAACTTCTTAACTTTTACTAGAATCTTACAAAATTACCAACTCCCATATAGGGGTGAAAAAATAAACAAACAGCTCAAGCTCGGCTCGAGTTCAGTTCAATTTAAAGCTCGTTCGTGACTCGTTCAAATAATTATCAAACCAAGCCTGAACAAAATTTAAAGCTCGATATACAATTCAAACAAAGCTCAAATTGCTTACTACTTGACTCGACTCGACTCGAATTAATTTTAGATTTTTCCCTTAATTTAAGCGAACAGCTCGAGCTCGTTCAGATAAAAGCTCGTTCAAAGCTCATTCGTATTATTTTCAATCTAAACACAAACAAAATATCAAGCTCGATAATTAATTTAAGCCGAACATAAACAGCTTAATACTCAACTAGGCTCGGCTCGACTCGTTTTCAGCCCTACTCCCATACAAATTATAATAACAAGTAATAATACACAAACCTTTTAAGTTTTACTCTTATTGTTACAAACTTACTAACTTAATAATAAAGAGAAGTAAATCCACAAATTGTTAAGTTTTATTCTCAATCTTATCAAATTTCAAACTTTTATAAAAATAATACAATGAGTAGTAACTACAAAAACCTCTTAAGTTTTACTCTCGTTCTCACCAAATTATAAATTTTCATAAATTACATTAAGGAGCAGTAAATACACAAACTTTTCATGTTTTAGTTACAATCTTACAAAATTACTCACACTAATAATAAATAATAATAATGATAAAAAAATAATAATAATAATAATAATAAGTAGTAGTAAATAAAAATTTTTTAATTTTTACTCTTACTCTTACTTTCAAAAAATAATAATAAATAGTAGTAAATACATCACCTTTTTAACTTTTACTCTTAGTCTTACTAAATTACTAACTTTCATAACAAAAAAACAATAATAATAATACGTAAACCTGATAAGTTTTACCTTAATTCTTACGAACTTACAAACTTTCATAACTATAATATAACAAGTATTAAATACACAAATCTCTTAAGTTTTCCTCACAATTTTATGAACTTAAGAATTTTCATAAAAATAACATAAGGAGTAGTAAATATACAAAATTTTAAATTTTTACTGACATCTTATAAAATTACCCACTCCCATAAAATAATAATAAAGAGCAGTAAATATAAAAACCATTTAAGTTTTACTCTCATTTTTATAAAATTATTAGCTCTTAAACAAATAATAGTAACAAGTAGCCAACACGCAACCTTTTAAGTTTCTTTCAATTTCTCAAGAGATTACCCATGACCTTAAAAATTATAATAATGAGTAGTAAATATGCAAAGCTTTAAATTGAATTCAAATTATTATAATTTTACTTTACGAGGAGTAGTAAATACATGGATTTATTAGATTTTATTCATAATTTTACAAGATTACTGGCTTTTAAAAATTAATAGTAAGGAATAGTAAAATTAATTTGTTCAGTGGTAATGATTATATTTACTTTAATTAACAGATTAATATCTCATGTTCTACAATCAGTAATTAAAAAATTTATTTCAACTACGTATATAGCCAAACCGACTACGGTGGTTTTCGTGTGTTGGCTGACTTTGTTGGCTTCACCATAGAATTATCCCACTCCTTGACTTGTGTGCCCTCATGTACTAGGAAAAGAGTATAATTTGTGATCTGATAAGCATCTGTCTGTTTGGATCAGCTGTGAGACTTATGCACGAAATTAAGGTAGACGTTAGCCAAACATAGCCTGCTGAGTGATTATTGTCAAAGCATTTTCGTTACAAACACATGCAGGCCAGTGGGGCATTATTAGGGGTGGAAATGAGCCGAGTTGAGCCCAAACACCTTAAGCTCGAAGCTCGACTCGACGCGGTGGCTTGATAAACTCGAAGTTTGATTCAACTCAAGATTTGAGCTCAATTCAAACTTGATTTGAGGTTCAATCTCGACTTAAAAAATAAAAATAAAAATTTTAGGATTTAGGTATATTAAAAATAAAATTAATTTAGTTTTTATATTAAAAAATATTATGCTTGTTAGGCTCGATAAGAATTTGAGTCGAACAGTACCAGACCCGAAACTCGGCTTGTTAAGTGTTTGAGCTTATAATGAAATTTGAAGCTCGGCTCAATAATAAAAATATCGAGCTGAGCTTAAATTGTTCGATAAGAGGCTCTACTTGCTCCCACTCTTATGCATTATTCATGATCTGAAAATGCCCTTAATGTCATTCAAATTTACAATTTTTACAAAAGAAAATGGCCCTAACAGCGATCTAGCCTTGTATTTTGCCATAGCTACAAGTTGCTACAGTGGCAACAAGGCCCTGAAAATGAACCATTGACCCCCTAAAAGTGAGCCACTTAGGGAATGGTTTATTTTTTTTTTGGCCTATTGCTACAATGGTTCACTTTTAAGGGCCTGTTGCCATTATGGCAACTTGCTGCTTCGGCCAAAATAGAATTTCCCCCTAGGGGTGCTCATGGTGATGTTCATGTGAATTTCAATAAAAACTATAACACATAGTAAACAATTTCACAATCCACACTACTTTGTATACAAAGCCAAAAGAAAAAAAAACACACCACATAAATACAGTTAGCTTGTTAGGTTGTGGTTTAGTAGTGGTTTTTCACATCGCAAATTCATCATGCTAAATCCAAATAAGCTCTTTTCAGAAGCTTCTGTGCATAAGAGTAATTTCATCTTTTTCTCTTTATGGTTATGCCTCTTGTATAGACAAGTGGGGTAAAAAAAAATTTCCATAACCTGAAACCCGGCATATAGGGCCAGGTCAGTGTATGGAATAAATGGTGTTTAGGTTGACCCAAACCTGAACCAATTTTGAGAAGCAAAAATCAGGTTAGTTTGGGTTAAACTCGATTCAACCCGAAACCCAAGACCCACTACCTAAGCAGAACTTTTAACCTTAACACTCAATTCTCACAGTCGTCACTCTCATTTTACCCCCTCGTTAACTTTGCCGTAGCCCCTCCTCGTTGCCTCTGCCCTCTGTCCCTCCTTAGCCTTGCTGCCTGCCTCATGCTACCCTTACTCACCTTGTCGGCTCACCCTCCACCGCCCTCCCTCATAGCTCTTTTGCTTGTCGTTGCCCTTGGGCCTTTGTTTCATTCATCAAAGTCATCCTTCGTCGATCTCCTCATCAATGCCGCCATTAGCTTGTCGTCGTCGCCTAGTTGTCGTCTCCTCCTTGACGCCCCTTACCCATAGCTTCACTATCGGCCTCCTCGCCTAACCAGTCTTGCACTGTTCACCCGTTGCCTTCTTCATCAACCTTGCACTTGTCATGCAGCCGTCAGCCTCTTCATCAACCTTGCACCCATCATGCATCGCGCGACTGTTGAGCATGGAGGTTAACATTGCTTGGAGATTGAGTTGAAACAATTAAAAAGAGGAGATGCCCAAATCAAGCCAAAATCGATCCAACCCTGATCCTAATTTTTTTTTTGTTAAGGTCACTTCGGGTTAGAACCTTAAACCGGGTTGGTTTGGGCCATCATTTAAAGGTTATGAATGAACTCACAATTTTCGAGATTCGGCCTAAACCTGACTCGAAACCCAAAACTTTAAACCCTATAGACGAGCAAGGCTCATGGTGGTAGTCAAATCCGGTGGGTTGTTTAGCTCTACTTTAACGGCTATGACATCTTGTAATCCACTGATAAAAATCTTCTTTTCCCGTTCTAAAGTGGGGGATGCCGTTTAGGCTTACAGTCTTTCGAATTGCTGTTGGTAGGCCTCCACTATTCGTATTTGCCTCAATTTAGATAATTCACCCAACTTGTTGCTCCTTATTGGTGGCCCAAATCTTAAGTTGCATTGGGTTTTAAAGTCGACCCCAGATATATTGGGCCTATCCCTTGTCAGCTTCAAATACCATAATTGTGCAACTCCTTCTAGGTGAAACGAGGCCTGCAAGACTTGATATTCGTTTGGTGTTCATTAATGGTGGGAAAAATTATTACAGTAACTTAGCCACACCAGTGGATAGGAAACACAATCATAGCGTGGGAATTTCTGCTTTATATAGTGAGGCACAAAATTAGCTCCTTCCACGTTTGATCATTCTTGGTGGTTTCTAGCTTTATGGCGCACGTGGTTATGGCTTTCTTCACTGGATTCTCCCTCATTCTTTTAAGAATGCAAAGTTTGTGTAAAGTGCTCCAGCTAGGCCGCCATTTGCTGGTGTCGAGCTTGAGTTACTACTTGTTTCTCTTGTAGATCGTCAGGAACTCTTGAAATTGCTACTGTAGCATGTGTGTCTCCCCCCATAACTATTGGCTCTGATAACAAATTGATAGGCATCCAAGTTTGGGATTTAGATATGGGCCTGGAGAAGTATTGTGTTTACCAATTTTAGCACCAGTAGGCTTTTATTTGTGTTATTTCTTCCTTTCCTTATGTCGGCATGAAGAAGAGATGGATTTGAGAGCTTAATTTATGATAGAAAGCTCACTGATCTCATAGGATTTAAGTTAAAGGAAATTCTTGCTTGCCTTTTATTAATTTTTTGAAACCTTTAAAAATAAAGTTACTAATTGAACTCTGCTAAAAAAAGGAGGATTTTTTAGGATATCAACAAACTAAAAATCAGCAACAGAAGCTAACAAACTAGCTAAAAAATAGCAATTAAAGCACTTATGAGCAAGTTGACACTTGAGACTAAATGCAAGCGATCTGCCACTACAAAAATATTTCAAATGTAGTATGAACCACGTCTTTTGTAGGTCTAGGCAAAAGGGGTCATTAGGGCATGCAATTGTTAAGACTTGGAACAGTTTAGGCTTCGCAGGACAAGTGGAAGAAGCGACCAACCACAAGTTTGCAATGGAATGCTGCGAAGGCGAAGGAGATTATTGACTCAAATAATGGCCAGTGAAAGCAAAGTTCAAGTATTGCATTATTGTATACTGTGTTTCTTTTTCTCAATCATGTATTAGTAAAGAAACATTTGTATTGTCAACTTAAAAGTGCACACAACCATTTATGACAAGTATGTCCATGGCAGAAAGTTTCACCATCAGAGGATATCAAATATTAAGGCCATTGATAAAATGTTCTTGAAGGTTGTATCAGTTGCAGGCTCTGGATGGTCACCAAAAATGGTTGTGCAGCCTGGAAGTCATTGACAGGGGTGGAAAACAATAGTGATTCGGATGGATTACCTGATGATTTTATGATCTTGTGAAGCATGCCAACAAGAAAAGCCGGTCATACAAACGTGAATGGGGTGACCTACATACCTATCAGAGAGGAATAAATGAATCAACATTTGGCAAAGAAAGGAAAACAAGCACAAAAGCCAGATGCAGCCTTATATGAAGCGTTTGCCAAGCTGTTGAGCTTGTCATTAATAAGGAATGGCATAACTGCTAAAGTCCTTGGTATTCCAGAGTGTCTTGTTGTCATGGATACACTTGCAGCCAATGGAGGGCGATGGTGCCTTTATCATATAGCAACTTGTCTTTTAATTAAGAGTGGATAATGTCATAAAGTTTTTGTCCCCCTACTCTATAGAGAGAAATGGGTTAGCTAAAGGCAATAGTGCAGAGGCTAAGAAATGATGACTGCTGATAAAGATTTGTGTGCTTGCAGTGTGTATTTCAAGTCCAGCTGATGAGTGTGGTTAAAGGTTGTCTTACACTTGTTACCCTACATATTGTATGTTGGAAGGTTTTTTTTTTTTCATTGGTGGTGGTTATGTATGTATCTTGGTTAAGAATCTTTATATGTATAATGTTTGTTTGCTAATGTCTTAGTAATGCTTGCAAAAGTTTTGTTAAATTAGTTTACAATTTGGTAAGGTGAATAGCACCTTGATGACATGGAAGGCCATTTTGATTTTCTCATCTAAGGAAATAAGTCTCATTGTCCATCTACAGAGCATCAATGTCATGTTTGAACATATGGTCTAGCTCCAGTTCTATTTTAATGTTGCATTTTGACTTCAACATTGAAATTAAGGTGGATTAAATTGAAATTGTCCATAATTAATTCACTTTAATGAACTTAGCCAATTGAATCAAGTTAATTTGATTTCATTAGCTAGTTAGTTTTCATTGACAAGCTAGGTTCTCTAATATCTAGGGGTAAGAATGAGAGATTTTCACATGTACCGGGTGTATAGCCACTTACTTTCACATTGCTAAATTCACATCCATTTATAATAATTTGTTTAGTTTTGAAACGTATTTGTTTGGTGTTGAGATAGCTTTTTCTAATTGTGATATACATTTTTGTATAGTTATGACAATATCAATTTTTAAATGAATTATTAACCATCGTAATTAGATAAATACATTCTCATAACTAGACAAATAATTGCGACTGATTGTCAAGTTGTCGATTCCAGACATAATGAATAATAAATATATTTCAAAGCAAACAAGTATACATGAGAATTAGATAAATATAACTCTAAACTGATTGAATACTTTTTCCATTCCAAAAAAAGATGATGTTTCTCTATGTATGAAAATTACGATGTATGTAATTTGTGATATTTTTTCAATTTTGCCAACAAAACTAAAATTTAAAAAAATGGGTTTATGTAGTGAGAGTTTAAATGATGATTAAAAAAATTTAGGTTTTGTGTATTGAGAGTTAAATGAAGATTAAAAAAAATGATTATTTTATTGGGTTTTGTGTAATGAGAATTTAAATTAGAGTAGTAAAGTAAATTGAAAGTTAAAAACTTTCCAAAAAGAGAAATGTTTCATTTTTTTACAGCAAAAAAATACATTTCATTCATTTTAGGATATAAGAATTATATTTTATTACTACATCTATCCTAGGTTCTTTGTACAATTTTTATTTTTTTATTTAATTTTGACTTTAATTTATTTATACTAATATTTGCTAAAAAATTTACTAAATTACATTTAAAAACTATAAATCTTGTAGTTTTCAAATATATAAATTTTTTTAAAAAAATTAGCAAATATTAAAATAAATAAATTTAAGTCAAAATTAAATCAAAAAATTGAAATGATGCAAAGAATATGGAATACAGGTTAATATAAATAAATGTCAAGTAAATGGCCTTATAACTAAATAACTAACGAATATACGTTAGAATTAGACAAGTATATTTAAAAAATAAAACAAATAAATTTGAGATGTAAACAAGTTACTATAAGGAAAAATTACCAAAAATCACCTAAGGTCTGGTTGAATATATAGTTTTGTCTTCTTATTTTTAAATATGTATACCTACCCCTCAAAAATTAATTTCATTAATGACCGTTATTAAATAAAATAGAGTCTTTGAGTTTGCCCTCCTTGCTTTTTTTGTTTGAAACTCTACCCCCTTAGTTTCTAAGGATCTCAGTTGCACTCCTCAACTTGCTTTCTTTTTCGAAACCTCTAGGCCCATCTTCTTTCGACCGAAAACCAAAGAAAAACATTAGAAAATAACCAAACCAGAAAAATAGTCCTCCTTTGCCCATTTCCTGCCACCGCGTGCCACCAGGTCCTCCGCCCATCTCACTACCCATTCTCCACCAAGCTTTCACCACTTCTATTTTTATCTTATCCTCCTAATCTTGTGGCATTTCCTTGATTCATGGCAGCGACTTCCAGTGGATTTGTAGCTCGCCTCAATTTCAAGCTTATCAGGGCCGATGTCTTGCTTGGACCTGGCCTCAGCAAGAAGCGTAGGTGACAGTGCTTTGAATCCAATCAACTCACCTTGGTAAAGAAACTCAGTTGCTTCCACTCTGATTCGATGGTCCTAATCTGCAGAGCCAACCAAAACACTGCCGACATAAAAGAACAGCCATTCGGTCGTAAGAAGAGCCCTTACTAAGTCACTGGTCATGCCTCTCCTACGATGGGTTGTGGGTTTGTAGAAGGCCTAAAGCTCCTTTTGCCCCCTAAACTTGTTTACTCGGGCCTTTTACCCTATGAACTTCAACTCAATTCAACTCGTCCCTCAAATTTTATAAATTAGAACCTTTTGCCTCCTCAACCTGGTTAGATGGAGAATATGTACTAAAATAAAAACATAAATATAACTAAAGGGCTAACTAAATCATTTGTCCAAGTAAACAATAAGCACAAAAGCTTTAGTTTTATATTTGAGATTGCTCATCTTTCTTTTATTTTTGCCTATAAGTTTGTGTAAAGGCTTTTTATTGTTTGATCACAAAAGTCAACAATTGGACAAATGATTTAGTTAGCCATTCAACTTTTTTTTATTTTTATTTTAGTATACATTCTTCATTTAATTAAACAAAGAAGGTAAAAGGTCACAGTTTGTAAAGTTTGATGGGCGAGTCGAGTCGAGTCAAGTTGAAGTTCAATGGGTAAAAGGTTCAAGTTGGTAAAGTTCAAAGGGCAAAAGGGGCTTTAGGCCGTTTACAGAGAGAGGGAGAGAGAGTGAGCAACCACTACCGTTGAACTGAATTATAGGGGTGTAAACGAACAGAACGTTCGGTGAACCGTTCGTGAACGGTTCGGCGGGAGTTCGTTTATGTTCGTTTATTTAGTTAAACGAACGAACACGAACAGATTTTTATGTTCGTTTAGTTAAATGAACGAACATGAACAAAGTCCCGTTCGTTCATTTATGTTCGTGAACTGTTCGGTTAATGTTCGGTTAGTGTTCGTTTATGTTCGTTCATTTACTCGTTCGTTTATGTTCGTTTGTTTGTGTATATATGTATTTGTGTGTAGTTATACATTTATTGTTATATATATTTTATATATCATATATTATATATTTATTATAACTTACCCTACGTACACCTTATACACTAGATTAGAACCCAAATTAGTTTCCCAGGCTATTTTCAGTCTTCAATTCGGCTGTTCCCGTTTTCCTTCCAGACTAGATCTGGCTTGCCTATCTCTTTGTTTCGTTGCTCCTGTTACCAAATTCGTCTTATTTTTCATCAGATTCGGGTTGCCAACACTCGATTCAGCTTCGCATCGTCCTCATTGTTGCCAATCGGCGAGCCCCACTCGTGATTGTTGCTGCCGCCCCACCGTCAACTCGCTTCGGGCCTTCTAGCCAGTAGCCATAGCAACTGCCCATCAAGTTTCGAGTAGCCGCCCATCGCCGAGTCGCCGACCGCCGTCCTCCTCGCTTCTCCAACGTTTCACCGGTATTAAAAGGCTACTTGGGGACTACCTATTATTTTTTTGTGATTTCTGCATTATTTTTGTCGTGATTTCGTTCTATGTTCTCTGTTTTCATTCTATCTTCTTGTATATATACGGTGTATGCTTGGCATCTTTCATTAACATTTTTTTGTTTTCAAAGGATTACATTTTTCATTAGCCCGCATCAATTACTGTATTTTGCGATATTGCAATTAGGAAAGATAAGTTTTATGCCATCAATGAAACCGGAGGACTTTCAGTGTTAAACTCTTCGTTTGAAGTTGTCAGAACAATGAAGTTGTCAGAACAATTAAATTGCCTCTAGGTGATGGTACTACTGATGTTGCCTTGCATTTGGTCGAATCATTTGGAGAATTGTTGCTCATGGTTTTTCGGGGCATTGGTTCCTTTAGAAATGTTCTAAGATATAGTGAGCAAGACAAATGTTATATTGCACCAAATAACCGTTATCTGAAGGTGATTGTGGATGTTTATAAGCTGAATGACACAGAGCTTGGTTGGATTGAGGTGAACGATTTAGGAAAAAGAGCGTTGTTTGTGAGTGATCATGGGTGTTGGGCAGTTTCGGCTGATGACTTCAATGGATGCAAGGGGAACTGCATTTATTTTGGTTGCAAATGGTCTCCTGCATCATGTAAATTAGACAGCAGGCTTAGGGGACTTGATTACAAACGTCCTAAAATATTTATAATGATAAAAGAGTCTATCATTAGGTTCACTTTCAGAACATTAGGTTCAAAACAGAAAGGAGAGCAGATAAACTGGCAGAGGCAGATAAAAAACTGACATTTTTATTCATTTAAACTATTAATATCTCTTCTCTTTGCATAATTGTAAGCATGTTTCTAAACATATATATATATCCTGGCTGCTATACTAACAACTGTTTTATTTGCATACTATCTCATATACTGCAGATTAATTGTGTCAATTTCAAAGCTTATTGTTCTAGTTTTGAAATTGACAATGTCTGATCCTTCTTTCGATGCTCCACTCTTAGTGTCTGATGATAGATTTTTAGAGTTGCATACGCCAACCGAGTCAACTGAATCATCAACAAGTGCTGTAATTTCCATGGATTCTATTCTTGTTGATGAAGCTAATGTTGCAACAGCAACAAACAATGAGGCAGTAGGAGCTGTTCCAGAGGTGAATGAAGCAAGTAATACGCAAGTTACTGATGCTCAGGATGCACCATTTACCAAGCGAAAAAGGAAAAATACTTCAGGGGTTTGGGAGGACTGCAAGGTGGTTAAGTTGGCTAACGGAAATGAAGTGATCAAGTGCATCCACTGTCAATTTAAAATTCCAAAGCCAAAGGATGGGACTACCACGCAAATGATCAGGCATCTTAAAAGCTGCCCGAAGAAAACTGCTGTTTCAAAAGGACAACTGAATTTGTCAGTACTGCCTGGCACATCAGACACTGCTAGTACAATACAAAACTTCAAGTTTGACAATGCCAAAATTCATGAGATTATCTTCCGTATGATAATGGTTCATGAGTTACCGTTTGTCTTTATTGAGTATGAGTTGTTTAATGTGTTGATGAAAACTGCGAACCCATTATATCAGAGAATCACACGTGCAACGTCTAAAAGTGATTGTCTTTCTAGTTATGACATTGCAAAGAAAAAGGTGAAAAATTTGCTGAACACAGTTAATCGTGTGAGTATCACAACTGATTTATGGACATCTGGTCAGAAGATTCATTACATGGTAGTCACTTGTCACTTTGTAGATTCAGATTGGAAGCTACAGAAAAGGACACTTAGTTTTGTTGAAGTCCCTCCTCCATATTCAGGAGTTTGTATTTATGATGTATTGTACAAGTGTCTAAAAGACTGGAACATTGAGACTAAGGTTGCTAGCTTGACAGTGGATAATGCTTCAACTAATGATGTGGTGGCAAGACTGTTAAAAGATAATTTGAATTTTCAAAAGAAGCTTGTTCTAGATGGAAAAATATTTCATGTCCGCTGTTGTGCACACATTTTAAATTTGTTGGTGCAAGATGGCCTCTCAAAAATTGGGGATATAATTCACAACATTCGTGAGAGTGTGAAACATGTAAATGCCTCTCCTGCGCGTCTACATGTGTTTAGTGACCTTGTCAAGCAGCTACACTTGCTAGACAAACATCTAATTTTAGATTGCAGCACTCGTTGGAATGCAACATATGCTATGTTATCTTGTGCTTTGGAGTTTAAGGATGTGTTTGTAATGTATGCTGCTCGAGAAGTCTCATACAAATACTTGCCACAAGTGGAGGAATGGAAAAAAGTTGAGGACATTTGCCAATTCCTGGGTCTTTTTCATGAAGTTACTAAGATCATTTCAGGTAACATTAGTCATTATTTGACTTCTTATTTCATAAATTATGGAGAAGTTTATGCTACAATTTTCTAGTTAAAATTTTTCTGCTAACCTTTATCAATTTTTATTTATAGGTACCGAGTATCCTACATCCAATTTGTTTCTCACTGAGCTATTTGGGATAAAGGAGATGTTGGATGACATTGCTTCAACAGGAAGTGAGTACATGAAAGGTATGGCCAGTAGGATGAAGGACAAGTTTGACAAATATTGGGGTCATTGCAACTTATTGATATCAATTGCTGCTGTTCTAGATCCTAGAAATAAGATGAAATTGATTGAGTTTGCTTTTAAATCAATTTACTCTGAGGATGAGGCTACTGTCCATGTGAAAACTGTTCAAGATACCTTGTATCATTTGTATCAAGAGTATGTTGATGCTCATAAAGCTGCTATGGCTGCTGCACCTAGCAGTGGAGATGCCATTACCAAGAGTGGTGCTTCTACTGCTGGAAGTGGGAGTGGAATTGTTGGAAAAGGGAAAGGACAAATAAAAAGTGGAAGGTCGAAGTATGATCAATTTATTAGAAGTGTTGACACTGTTCAATCAATAAAGTCAGAGTTGGATACTTATCTGGAAGAGGGAGTTTTCATTGGTGATCCAGATGTATATTTTGATGCCTTAGAGTGGTGGAAGGCGAATACCTTAAAATTTCGAATCCTAGGAAAAATGGCTGCTGATATCTTGTCCATTCCAATCACAACGGTTGCTTCTAAGTCCACATTTAGTGCTGGTGGAAGAGTTATTGATCCATACCGGTCCTCTTTAGGAACTAAGACAGTTGAGGTGTTGATTTGTGGTAGTGATTGGTATCGTCACCATTATGAGATCAAGAAGAAGTTGAAGGTAATTATCTATTTCTAATTATTTTATACAAATTTCTAAGTTCTATAATAACATCTAATTATGTTGTTGGTTATGTCATAGAAAAAAGAAAAGGTTATTTCTATTCCACTTCCTTGAGGATAAGTCTGTGTTATTCATTTCTCCATTATGAGGTATGGTTTGTTCCAACTAAACAACTTCTTTATTCCAAGTATTCTAAGTATTTGTTGTTCTTCATTTTTAAATACAAATCATTTTTCAAATTTACCTTCGTGTTAATTGCTTTCGTGTTAATACGTGTTAGACTGATTATTTTTATTTGCATTCATTTATGGAATTATATTTGTTGGTTTAGTTTAATTCATGACAGTGGATGCAAGGAAGATTTTATAATGATAGTATTTATTGCCAAAAGATTTTGACACTCTGAACCATAAGTGTTATGTTAAGTGTCAGAGAAGGTTATATAGTACTTTTTCTGAAGTTTTTCTATGGCGACAGATGAATTGTTTACACACTTTTGCTTGGTACTGAGCCCAAACACCAGCTCCTTAGAGTCCGACAAACCTGAGTTGCTGGCACACTAGACAAAACATTTTAAGTATGACTTTACTTTGCATATGGAAAAAGAGGCAGTCTTTAAAGAAAAGTGCAAGAGATAGAAAGCAGTGAAAATTGAAGTGTCTTGCTGAAATGGGTATGAGAGAGCACCCTAGACCAAGATGGTATTTTTCATTATGAATGGCGCAGTCATGGCAACCTAGAGTTGCTACATTTATAGGTGGGCGTGTGGGGAATGTCCAAAGGGACTAGTTGCACTCTCTTTTCTTAAGTCAACCGATGAAAGGAAAAAAAGAAACACATTTTATTTATTTAAGAAAAAGGCAGTATTCGATTATATTCCTCTGTAGGTAGTCCAATTTCTCCAGACTAAACTTTACAAGTTTTAAAGGCTCTGTATTAATATTCTTATTCCTCACATCAATATGGACCCTCCAATAGCATGCGAAGACAAGGAAGCTACCCTAAGTTCTGCATTAGTGATGGTTAATGCATGCAAATTGCATAAAAATAATGTGGTCTAAGTAGGCCTTTGCTTCTGAACTTTGTCCTTTCACAGTTTTAGTGATCACCAACTCATGTTATTGCCCAAGATAGGATATTGAAACTCCCTGAAAAAAAAGAAAAAGAAAAACAACCCGGCCATTTGCATAATTTCCAATGATGCCTTGCACTTTATGTAAAAGAGTGGACAAAATATGGAGACTTGGTTAATTCTTTACTTCAATTTGTTTCATGTTCATGAGTGAGTCATACATGAAGGCATGATAAAGACTGTAAACAGGAGCTTTCAGGAAAGGGAGGGGTTCATAGATACTCGAATCATATCTATACTGGGAAAGTTAAAACCGTAGGGCGAGTACCAGTACAGCGACAATTGGGAATTTGGAGTGATGTTTCAATTTGCTTGATTCTTAATAGTGACCACAGAATTTTTAAGCCTGCTGGACTCTACTATAAAATGGGACTTTCCAATCAAACATTTCTCATTTCTCAGGTTCTACTCCCTACTCCATCTCCAAGTGGAATGGCAGTTATATCTGACCCAGTGGGCGCAGAAAGAACCCACCAAAGTGATGGGGCATTGGTATTTGGTATCAACTTCATGTTGCTGTCAAAGTATCAAGTACAATTCATCACATGCCGGACCTTTTTCTTTGTCTCCAGTAGATAGGAGTCCAGTTATCAATGTCGAGTCATCTTTAAGTTCATCTTCAAATTCATTGACTTGGTCTGGATCTAAAAGGGAAGATGTACTTGAACATGACATGTGTGATTGAAAGTAGACTGATTATTTCACTTTCACTACATATCCATAACAGTTTAAGTAGTTTATGAATGTGTTAGTGTTAGAGTGATTATTTTTATTTGTATTCATTTATGTTGTTCGCGAACACTTTCATTCGTGTTCGTTTGTGTTCGTTCATTTATACGTTCGTTTATGTTCACGAACGAACACAAACGAACGAACACAGACGAACACAAACGAACGAACACGTTCGTGAACATAAACGAACGTTTAAACGAACGAACACAAACGAACACGAACACAACCTAAAAATAAACGAACGAACACGAACAAGGAAAATGTGTTCGTTTATTGTTCGTGTTCGTGTTCGTGTTCGTTAAACATTAAATGAACGAACACGAACAAGGCTTGTTCGTGTTCGTTTGGTTCATTTACAGCCCTACCGAATTACAACGAGAGAGTACAATATTGGCGCATAGGAGCTAATCGCCGCCTTGGCCGTGAACAAGGCTCCACTTCTTCTGTTTTGTAAACAGTATAAGTGAATCGGCAGAGGATTAGAAAGGAGTTACTTGACTCACTATTTTACAAATGACTATTTAAATATGTATCACTCTTTCTTTTGTTTTTGGTTTTGTTTTCTTCTTTGTGGCGTTTGATGTTTGTGAAAATTAACTATTCCAAGAATGTGACAAGCTTCAATATTTCCGACATCAACATAGAGCTTTGAGATTCAGTGAGCTGGCTTGGACTAGTTTTTGGCCCTAATGTTGAACAGTTTCTGGGACGCTTTTGATTAGACCTGTGACTAGAGAGTTAGGCTGTTCAATCTCTTGCATCTAGGTCTATTCATTTTAAGTTAACACTTAACACATCTTCATTAACATGTTATAAAATTAACCAATTCCCAACTTAATGTATTTAGGCCTTGAATTTCAAACAATTATGATATCTACCACAAAAGCTTGTTCGCCGTTTTGATTACCCTTGCCAACTGCCACCTCTGTTTCTGGTAACCAAATCCATGCCCATATGGCCTTCAATGAGCCTTTTATGTATCGATCCACTAAAAAAATGTTTGAGTAGCACTAGTCAGCTCTTCCACAAAAATAATCCTCGACAATGGTCTTGAGAATTCAAACACGCCACATTTTACTCGGAAGGATTGAACCATGGGAATGAATCTACAGGACTATTACTTTTCAATAGGCAAATGACTATTCTAAAAAGACCGTTTGAGGTTAAGACATACTTTTAAGTGTATTCCCCAATGAGATTTCAACAGGGCTGGTCTCGCAATCGACCAAGAAACCTTTCACCAGAGACGTGACGGGGAATTCTACATCGAGTTTGACTAGAAGTCAACTAGGAAACCTTGACGAAGGTTGTCAAAGACATGAGGGAAAATCTCTTGCCAGGGTTAACTAGAAGTAGACTAGGAAACCTTGACGATAGTTGTGCGGAAGAGATTCACTCGTTAGATATGTGACTAAGATGGCCGATAATGGAATGATAGGATGGGACTTGATGTGTCTGTGGTGAGGATAAGGGTGATTTTGTCTATTTGGTAACTGGGTCGCGTAAATGACCAAACCTAGAACACAAAAATGCATTAATTGGGTTGCAAAAACGTGAAACGAGCTGGGTCTAACATAAAATTTATGACTTTATGAACTGGCAATAGTTGTGAAATTCAAAGGACGGCATGACAAAACTTACGTTATTAAGACATTAACAAAATTAGAAGGATAGGCAGTGGAAGCATTAAGCTTGCAAAGAGTCCAAGTGACGAGATCATCCTACACCGGCAAAGTATCAAACATATCAATCCGGGCAGTAGGTGAGAACCTTGCCTTTTTCCAGACGAGGAGTCATATCTGATGGGAAGTTGACGATGCGAATGAAGTGGATGAGGGTGATGCCAAGGGGAGATTCAAACGAGGAGTAAGTGTAGCTCATTAGATGTATAAGTTTGGGGGATAAGTTTTTAAAGAAAAAATATAGGAAGGCAAAGTCAGATATTTTATCTTTTCCTTGATAACGATGAATCATAGAGTTAAATGTTGATGGTGAGTATAAAACTATAGATTTAAGTAAACCTTAGGGGGGTTTTGGTAATTTTGCCTTACTATAAATAACAGAAGCATTGGAAAAAAAAATGTAGTAGGTAAGTGTAGGTTTTGAAATCTATGAAGGGTAAGTGTAATTATGGTCTAATTTCAAGGGCCATTAAACCCTAAAATTATACTATATTATAGATAAGGGGGTTTTTACTATTTATCAATAGTAGCCTTTCTACCACCATTTTTTTTTGCTTTTTTGGGTTTTGAGGTAAAAACTCTCTTTTGACCCCTAAATATTTCATGTTTGCCATATTGACCCTCCACTTTTTTCTTCTATTATGAGATAGAGTGATGACTATTTGTTGATGACGATGGTAAGATCAGCAAAAAATAAAGTGTGGGACTGCAACTTGCATAAACCAATAATGCAGGGATTGAAGGTATATTTACCCATTTTATGGCAAGTCCTTGGGCTGTTTCCATTATTATTATTATTATTATTTTTGCCTTCCAAGGGAATGTTCAAATCCCCCTGTTGGCCCCTCAATATAACAATTTTGTCATAGTGGTCCCCAACTCTTGCAATTTGTTGGAAAACTTAGAAAAAAAAATTGGATGGTTTATTTAAATTTAAAATGATAAAACCTTAAATGGAAATGAGAGACATGTTTTTATTAACCATATTAAATACAAAAAAAAAATTATTGTACATGATTTTATTAAGAGGTTTAGTTAGATAAGTTAGATTCAAAGTTTTGATTAATTAAAATAGATGCACAATTTGTATAATGCACGAGTGCTTTACATGGGGTTTGATTCAGAGTTTTAATTAGTTAAAACAATGTACAATTTATATTACGTATAGGTGATTGATTCTTAAAAGGTTTCATTTTATCATTGATTCATTAGTGGGTAAAAATATGAAAAAACTTATGCATACATATCGTGCAATGTTATTTTACATTATAAATGTCATAAGCTTTTTCTTTCTCTTAATGGTTTCATTTGAATTGATTAATGAAACTGATTTGACAATTTTTCATCTGTTATCTTTAATACTTTTTTGACAATATGTAAACACATCTTCATTTAATTATTCTGTGTATTTACAATTATTTATACTCGAATTTTATTTAATGTTAAAATATATCTTATCTTTTTATATTATTTCATAAATGACTTGTATTATTACACAAGTCTCTACACACCTTGCTTACTTCTAGAAGAAACCATTGTCTTTACTATTTATTTATGGTGAATTTTATTGTACATTAATGGTGCTTTTTTTTTTTTGCCCTTTTCGTGGATGCCATTAACTCTTTTTTAAGTTTGATCCCCTTTTCACAAGACACTCACATTTTTTAGAGCATGTGTTGCAATTTCTTATTTTTAGTTTGTTTCATGTTTTGTTATGCTTAAAACTTGTTTTCAATCCCTAAGTTTTCACTCTTTCTAAAGTTAGTCCCCAAGTTTCATCCATGTTCCATTTCGGTCCCCAAATTTAATAACTATTGAACTATATTTTTTTATTTGCTTTCTTAGTCCCCAAACTTTCTTTGTTGTTTTTCTATATACTATCTTTTAAACTAAGACATTCGTCACCAGTGGCGGATTCATGTGTTGTATATGAGGTCCACATACCCCTTTTTCTGAGAAAAAATGTTAATAAGGGATATATAATTTAACAATTGAACCCCTTTAAATTTTTTAGTGAACTCCCATAATTTTAATAATATCTATTGGAACAAAAGAATGAGCATCTATTACTTTAAAAAATATAAAAAATTATGTCAGTCTCTTCTATGTACAAATAATTTTCTAATGGAAAATGTCTATACTAGCCCTAAACTTTCATACATTTTCCACCAAGACCTTGAACATTTTTTTGCTCTTATTTTTGTTTAAACATATGGAAAAATTAAAGAGCTAGTCGGACATAAGATAAAATGTCGGAGCTAAGTGGAAAGAAACATATAAGTCTAATGGCTAAAAAGGATATTTTTCTTGTGCATTCTAACCAGCATACACATCTCACTCATTGTTTCCACAATTCATATGTAATTTTATAATTCATATTATTGTCGTTTGACCAATGACATAAAAAAAATAAATGCTAAATTTTTCCATTTTTCAAATTTTATAAAATAAAAAATCATCATTATGTAGTACATGAGTTTAGATTTTATGTAGCACATGTGAATTTATAATTTTTATTGTGGAATGCTGAGTTTAATATTTATATATGCATTCGGACCCCCATTTATAAAATTTTTGGATCCACCACTGTTAGTCACCATAATTTATTTATTTTTTAGTTAAATTATTTTTTAACTTTTTAAAATCAATTATTAAACCTTTAACACATAAAATTTTTCCAGTTTTTATCTTAGTCCAAACTTTTTTTTAATCATTTTTCCTTTATTATTTCTTTTTTAAATGAAATTTTAACCATTATAATTTTTCTACTTTTGACTATGGTTCTGGTTGATTTTACTTAAGTCCCTTTATTATTTATTTTTTAAATGAAATTTTAACCATTATAATTTTTCTACTTTTGACTATGGTTCTGGTTGATTTTACTTAAGTCAATTTTTTTTCTTTATATTTTTATTAAGTTAATAATTAAACCATTAATTGATTGACATAAGTTAAATGCAGTTTTATGTTTTGTTCATTTTTCTCATTATTGATGATTGAATGTTGCAGCATCAATTATTTACTTTAAGGTCTATAGTTTACTAAAATAATTTGGTCCATAATTGCTGAAATTTAAAGTAAATTATTCTACATAAATTTTTTATTGATATTAAAAATTGGAGTTTGAATTAATAAGAGATGAAAAATTTTAGTAAATTATTTTTTAATAACAAATAAAATATGTATAGATTTAAAACACATACAATTTTTTATTTCATGATATTATGTTTTGATCATAACTAATCATTTTAATGATAAAAATATAATGTAAAAAAAACTCAACTTAAAATTGAAATCAAACAAAATTGGAATCAATGTGAAAATTTTTTAATTACTTATAATAAAAATTTATTTTAATGCTAAATTTATTCAATTACCTCCCCGCAACTATGTTCGAGTCATCAAAAGATTCAAAACCTTGTATAGGCTAAAAGGCTGATTATAAAGTAAGAATGTATGAAGAAGAAATTCGATGGTTTCTCCGGTTGGAAATCGGAGTAGTCCAAGTTCTCAATTCCCAACTGTCTCTTTTGCGAACTCTCTCTCTCTCTCTCTCTCTCCCCCTCTCTCTCTCTCTCTCTCAAACCCTTCCCCGATCTCCTCTCACTCCTGTCGGCCTCCATCCCCATTTGTGCCTTCACCGCCTTACCCTTGTCGTGAGCCGGATCACATTGTAGCTCCTTTCCATTCTGGTCGCCGTGGCCTGGGCGACAATTTTCCGAACCTCCTCTGTTGTGAAGGTAGTTTCAATCTCGTTTCTCACCATTTCCTTCTGCAGTTAGGTTCATTTTGGATTTTCTTTCTCTTGTTTCCATATCCAAACATAGTGTGAATTCCGTAGTACTTCCGATAATGTAGGAGAGAAAATAGACTTTGTATTGGCGTTATCTTGTAGATCTAGGACGGACATGGATATTCCTTTAGCACTTTGATATGTGGATTTCTAGTAGTGCGCTTTGATTGTCAAACAGACGGCAATTTAACTGAGAAGGAAGAATCATATGATGACCAGCTGCGCCATGTTGAGCGAATGGAAATGGTAAACAAGCATATTGCACTAAAAGTTAGGCAACATTCAGGAACAATGGTCATTGAAGTATCTAAAGAAGATGATGTTAGCACTATGTCGATGATCTCTGGAATATAAAATTACATCGTTTTAATCAGAAGAAGTTACAAATTAATTAGGGAAATGAAGTAAAATTCTATATTGTAACAAACTAGGCGAAATTACAAGTACTTTGCTAGAAGGGATGTTGATGGGGTGTGAGAGAGAATAGGACTACCAAGAGGAGAAATGTTTCTGACTGGTGCAAGATGGCTGTCTTTCGTGTACTGATTTGTTGTCATCCTTTTTTTTATCCTTTTGTTTTTTTTTTGTTTTTTTTTTCCTTCAGTTATATAGTTGTTTAGAGGCACGTTTTTTACCTGTTACTTCTTTTCATTTCGTGTTTTTACCTGTAGATTTTACCAGTGTTTACTAGAAGACTCTCCTTATCCATCTATTACCTGTTTCAGAACACCTTCACAAGTTTTGTGCTGTTTTTAATCTTACTGTTTCCTTGTTCTCTTGGAATTAAGGGTAGCAAGTATATGGCCATATCTTATCTTAAGGTCTGCAAACGTGTTTTTAGATATTACTCTCTTAGGGCTTCCTGAGGGACTTGCCTCCAATCAAGCAAAATGGAGACACAAGATTTGAGTAGCCAACCCCACTAGCTGGAATTAATGCTTAGTTGATGGATTAATTCATTGTCTACGAACATGCTTTTCTCACTGTAGCATTGTTTCTTTCCTTTTTCATGAGATGAATAAAGGAAGGTCGCGAGTAAAGGTGGGCTACTGAAAGAGCTGCAGACCAGCAGACTAATCATGAGTTGTAACAAAAGTAGCAATACAAATAATAGAGAAGGCGATGAGCAGAAAAGGGAGAGCCTCGATTCTAGATTCAGCCAGACGCTAAAAAATGTTCAAGGGTACAGAAGAATTCCGTCTACATGACCACAAGTTTCTTTTTCTGATTTGATGTCAGTACTAGTCTTAGACTTTAGATGTTCATTTAGAAATATCTGCGCATATATTTTTGTTTCTAGTTTTAGGATCACATGGAAGATGATTCAATCCGGTGTCAAATTGTAACCCAATAACTTTTCTCATTGTGTGCTCTCACATACGGTAACAATCAAGTGTTAATATGCTACTCTTAAACAAAGCTGCTGCTGCTGCCACAACTATCAGCTATTTGTTTTGTTTTCTACTTTAGAGGTGTAGTTAAAAGACAGTGTATGTTAACTCTAATAAATGAATCCAGAAGTAATGGTGGCTGCATTTTTCCTATCCATCTAAAATGATTCTTAATTGTTTTCAATTTTATTTTATTTTTTATTTTTTATTTTTTATTTTATGTTATTTTATTTATTATTATTATTATTATTATTATTTGCTTGTTGTGGCTGCATTGGACCTTTACTGCATTTCTAAGTGTACTCATTAAAACAGATGGACCACTTGTGTTGCACACACATCTCATATGTTTAAACTTCTTGTTTATGCCTACAATTATCTCATACTTGGTCCTGCTAATGCATTTCCTTTGTTAAGTTTACTCATATATACATATGTGCTCTATTATCTATATTGAGGAACTATTTTTCTCCTTTTTCTCTTACTATGTATGTGAGTGCAGATATAATAGTCACAATTAAATTATAACTTGTTCCAGGTTGCTTAAGGGTCGCAGTATTCCTGGGAAGGTGTTACTGTCAAGGAGATCAGATCCTCCAGACGACCTCAGCTCACCAGGGAAGTACTACCATAATTATCATAGAAGCCTCTCACAGAACGATGTTGGTACAAGTAATGATGTGGACAAGTTGATGGAGGTAAGAGCGATGATAGAACTCTTCTCCCAGTCCGTGAGAAGATTACAGCTTTTGAATATTGAAATTTCTTTAACATAGTGCATATATGGTGTTTCTTTGAATTAGGTAGAAGTGGGGACTGACAGCTCACAAAATAATAACACAGCTAATAAGTTTAGATCTCCAGCCTTGAATGTGGAAAGTACTGCTAAAGAATGCCAGAAACATGCCATGGGTGCAAGGGCTACTGATTCTGCAAGGATAACAAAGTTCACAAAAGAACTGTCGGTACAAACAGTTACATTAGGTATCCTGTTGCACTTCTTCTGTCCTATTGTTTTCCCCTTCAACCATTTTATATTTTTTCAATAAGGAATTACATGATTGTGCATGTTGAGTTGCATGATACAGTACTATAGTGCTCCTTATAGTGGTACATTAACATCCGCCTGTGCTGACTGGCCAGGAGTTCCATCTTTAGATAAATGATTGCATGACACCCTTTTTTATTTTTACTTTAAAACCAAAAAATAAATTTAATTTGAATCAAATTGTCAAACTTGCTGTATGCATATATGGACATCATGAATGTGAGAAAGCACTGTTGGAGGATGCAAATCAGGAAGCTAGAAACACAGTTCTCCTGACTGTCTTTAATAAGACCATATCATAACTCCTTTCTCTGCAGAAAGGTTGCGTGAACTAGCTTGGAGTGGCGTTCCACCTTATATGCGTCCTACTGTATGGCGGCTTCTCTTGGTAAGTGCAGTCAGTGAACAATAGGCAGCACCTCTTTTATGTAGTGTGGTAGGACCATGGATAGTGCTTAGCAGAATCATGTTATCTGCATGGCATTCTCTTTATCAGCTGCTTGACATGCATTTATGCTGTATTTAAATAAGCGCTATTAGGTTGAAGCCTTATTACGGTGAAGATCATGAGATTTTCATTTTGAAATCTTTAGTCACCTTGTACCGTAGGAAAATTCTGTAGTGAGTTCAAGGATTGAAAATTCATGTTGCTGTCTGTGTTTGTATAGGGCATTACTCCCAAACTTTTTAGCTGAGTAAATGGTTGGTTGAAAAAAGTGTGTGGTATTTCTCAAGAGCCAATGTGCATTTTGAATTGAAGGGAACACTTATAAGGCATGTTGGAATTTGCATGAGTATAAACCAATTTGATATTAAAGAGATGAAGTAAGTGCTTGTCTGTGTTGAAATTTTTCCTCCAATAGGAACTCTTTTACTTTTTTCAGCGTAACTATGCTGCCAATACATGGTAGCAGTTGTATAGAATTCTCAGTGGCATTTCCTGATGCTTAAATGAGTAAATATGTTGCTGTGTTAATTGAAGAAAAGGTTGTCTTTACAGTTGTTCAATGTTGACTGAATTAAAACAGGGATATGCACCGACCAATTCAGAGAGAAGGGATGGAGTTTTAAGAAGAAAACGTCTTGAATATCTTGATTGTGTCAGTCAGTTTTATGACATTCCAGATGCTGAACGGTCAGATGATGAGATCAACATGCTTCGTCAGGTTCTATTTTTTCATACTTGTGTCTGTTATGTGCAATATCTTGCCATTTTTCATCCATTTTAATAGCATTAGTCTTTATTTTTCTTGTCAGATTGCTGTTGACTGCCCTAGGACTGTACCTGATGTTGCTTTCTTTCAGCAAGAACAGGTCCAAAAATCTTTAGAGCGCATCCTGTATACATGGTAAGAGGCTGCTCTTGGTTTTGAGGTCAGGCCCTTTAATTTTAGCCAATTTCATTATCATGCCTCCTGTCAGCGTTAATTACACTGTTGCTGAGAACAGTAACAATTAGCCTAAACAATCATATTGCAGCTCTATTGTGATTTTTTTACAGATTGTACTACCTTCAATTGCTTAATCATTGTCATGAACTTGTCTGACAAAGAATCGGTTTCTGAATCACTGGTAACATAAAAGAGTTGAGGAATATCTTATGCTTTTCTCTTTTGTCAACAGTAGCATATGCTGGTCATTTGAATCTCAATAATATTCAGTCTATGAATTGTTGCTAACATATAAAGGTCAAGGAATAGCATATGCTTCCTTTTTTATCAACAGTAGCATATGCTGGTCCTTTGAATCTCAGTAATATGTTACAAAACACAACTGGATGCAGCATCTCTGTATGTTGGGAGCTGATCCTTCGAGAAAAAAAATTTCTGTTCAGGGCTATCCGACACCCTGCCAGTGGATACGTGCAAGGGATAAATGATCTTGTTACACCATTTTTAGTCGTCTTCTTATCAGAGTACCTAGAAGGCAGCATAGCCAGTTGGTCAATCACAGACTTGTCATTAGAAAATATGTCCAATGTTGAAGCTGATTGCTACTGGTGCTTGTCAAAGCTGCTGGATGGCATGCAAGATCATTATACATTTGCTCAACCTGGAATCCAGAGGCTTGTGTTTAGATTGAAGGAGTTGGTCAGGCGTATTGATGGTATGTTGAATTAAATTCCTACCATTAATTGCTAATTTACCTTTAAAATTTGAATTCAGAACTGAAAAGCTTTTCCAAGGAAACGTAGGAGTCTACTTTCAGATGTTTCTAGGCATCACTGTTCAAAATGAAAAATATTGGCCATCTTTCTGGAGATCCAATGAGGCCGGTCAGAATCAATTTAGTGGGAGATGAAAGTTGCTGGCTTCATCAGTGGCCACCTTTAAGACCCATTTCTTTCTTTTTGTAAGATGTCATGGAGCACGTCTGTGTGCATTGGTTTCTTTTGGTCTTTATTCTACTTCGTAATTTCCTTGATTGAATAATATTTAGTTGAGAGGCAACTGTCATGTCATAGAAAATATGTCATTCCTCCGATACCCACTCATGGTGTTTGGCACTATAATACATGGCAGAGAGCCAGAAAGTTGCTGCGTCCCTGGTAACCAGCATTCTTGACCAACAACCAATGCACGTCTGTTGTGTGCTGCTACCAGTGCCTATTAGGCTTTCGTTTATAATCATCATTTTTGTTGTACAACATAATTGTTTCCTTTACCCTGCATGGCATATGACCTGTTCCGTTTTGTAGTAACTGCTTTTTTCCCTTTATAGTAAGTCTGATCTTCTTTCCCCCTTTTGTAAACTTTTACCAGAACCTGTTTCCAGACATATGGAGGAGCAAGGACTTGAATTTATTCAATTTGCTTTTCGCTGGTTCAACTGTCTTCTGATACGCGAGGTTTGATTTTAGTACAATTCCTTATACATAAAAAAGATCTCTTGAATATTCTGGATGTGGAAATAAATATTTGATTGAGCCAACTATGAACCAAAAACATTTTTTGACTAAAGGAATTGATTGACTTATAGGTGTAAATCAAACTTTTTTCAGATTCCTTTTCATCTTGTTACGCGTCTGTGGGACACATACCTTGCTGAAGGAGATGCATTGCCTGATTTCCTTGTGTACATCTTTGCCAGTTTTCTTTTAACGGTAAGAGAAGCTACCACTCTGCATATGCAAATGCTTTTGTTTCCAGGCATTTGCTTATCCTGCAAGTGCATCTGCAATAAATTTGAAATAGAACTCATGATCCAGAGTAGTGTTCTTGAAGTAATGAGATGATTGTTCTCTTGATATTGGTATCTGGACTCTTTTCAACCTGGACATGTTTGAAGGCAATATCTTAATTGTAGTACCACTTTATGGGAATATATGATGTTGCATTTGTTGCTGGAGAATTTCATGCTTGCTTGAATTGTGACACCATGAAGCTGAGGGTAGTTTCACTTTTGAAATTTGGTAGTGGTCGGACAAGCTGCAGAAGCTTGATTTCCAGGAATTGGTGATGTTCCTTCAGCATCTGCCGACAAACAACTGGACACATCAGGAGCTTGAAATGGTGCTATCTAGAGCCTATATGTGGCATAGCATGTTTAATAATTCCCCAAGTCACTTGGCTAGTTGAGTTTGAGGGGGATTCCTTTTACATATTTATCATAGATCGGTTAAACTAGGCTGTACTCTTTTTCTTTTCCTTGCCACCCATTTTCGCCTCCGGTTTTCCTTTCGATACTTGTTACCTTCCCTATGTGTGTACCGCCTGTTTGCCTGTTTGCTTTCCCTGTGTGAGCATAGGAAGCCAACTTCCTCTTCGTTTGCGGAGTTCTGGTGGCGGCCCTTTCTTGTTGCGGTATTCTTTTGTATTTGTATATTTGTTCCTCAACCAAAAGGAAGACAGAAAAACCTGTAAATTATGTTGGGAAGTTTAGAGCTTCTAACTGGAATGGTGTCCAACCAAGATTTTTGCCCCTCCCCGCTGTATTGAAGATTTAGTTGAAAAGGCCATTTTCGGCACGGACTTGAGAATAATGAGGGGTGCCCTTTGGTACTTATATAGATTAGCAGCGTTCATCTTTCATCCAAAATGTTTGTTTCCTTCAAGTGTTTTTATGAAAATTATGAATGTTGAGACATGCAAGTATAATATTATATTCTTTTTCAATGAAGTAATTGTATCAAACATCTAAAGATTATCACTAACTTATAAAGAACCGGTACTAACTAATTTTGAATTTTGAAAAAGACTAAATTTTCTATTTCTAAATGAACAAAAATAGCCAAACTAGTCCAAAATAGAAATAAAAACTAAATTTCATTCAAATGATGGCACAACAAAAGGCTCAATAAAGTCTAAATAAAATTCAATTCCTAATAATAATCTAAATGTCCAAATTGCTTCACTTACACCGACTTATCATCACCCACATGGATGTATTTTTCAGCATTACTTGGCTTTAGGCAACCATGCGTAAATACACTAATGTAAGTTGTTGCACCAAAAACTATCCACCATGCATATCTAGGCATCGAAATTAAATTAACATCAGAATGAACCATAGTAAAAAGAGTACATTTATTTGCACGTCATACGTGATAATTGGCACAATTTTTTTTTATGCCTAACAGCACAATAGAAGAAACAAGCATCTTCAGTTTGTTCATTTAGATGTTATTTCTTTTGTGGCGTTGTAACTGCAGGTTTTTTATCCTTCTTTCTCTTACTGTTTTTCATTTGGTCCTTAGATGTTGTAGCCAAATGAACACTTTCTACTTTGTCTTACTTCACCTTTCTTCCTCTTGCACATAGTGGTAGATGAGCTTATTAAAGAGCCAAGTCTCCTTGTGATAGTTATAGCTTACTTTAACGACAGAATTGTGAGAGAAGAGAAACCAAAATCGAAAACATGTCTGAATCAATTCAAATATTCCAAGGTAATTAAGGATCTTATTGCTTGTTATCTTTCAAATTAATATGTATGAGTTCTTTTTTAGTCTCTCTAATTATGGGAACTCAAATGTTGCGTAAAATTGAAGAGAAAAAATCCTTTTACATATGATTGGGAACCGTAGTCTTTTATATAGATTGACCATGTTAGTTATGTGTATATTTTATTTCGGCCGATCATAAAAATAAAATTAAATTACGCTTTAACTGTTACACATCAAAATTGTCCACACTATACAAGATATTTAGAGTCTAAGTCTGAACCTTATTAATTAGATTACTTTCAATTGAGCCAAATATTATGAAAACAATACAATTTATTCATATATTAGCCCATATAAAAGTCTAACAGGACGTATATTACCCATAATATAGAGTCCAATTGAATGCATGTCAATAAAAAGGTAGTTTAATTGCAATGACATGTTTATTTTCAAGTTCTACAATAGATTATACTTTAATGGGAAAAAGATAGTCCAACATTTCGACACCTCCTTCGCATTTTTTTTATAATATGTGTATAAGTTTTTCTTTGTTTTATTTTGAAGAAGCTACCTTGCATTTTCAGTTAGGACTAATAATCTTAATCTAGTTCTTACGGCTGTTGAACAAGATTAAGTATGAAAATCAGCTTAATTTATTACCCCCAACAAACTAATGTATCAATTTTTAGTTACTTTTATCTTAAAGTTAAAAAGAAAAATGCAAAAGTTACGTACATATATAAAATGCTTGGTATATATATACATTCATATCTTTTCTCATTCTATAAAATGCATTAGTTTAAAAATTGCACTTTTTGTGGGTTTGTTTACACAAATAAAAAGTTTAAAATTTTTTGAATCAATGCTATATATACCAAAAGAAGAGGACCGAAATTCACAAGAAATGAGCAATTGTATTTATATATGTGGAGTATTTTTCAATTTATATGTGAAGTTTGGATTCGCACTTGGAGTCCACGTTCTTGGAATCGAGGTAGAAAGAGATGTGACACTTGTTAAGAACCGTAGCTTTGAACCTGATTATCTTAAGCAGAGATGCCCTGCCATGCAATTGGGCGGCAGAGGTAAAGTTGAAGCTTCCGGCGGCGGCGTCCACCAAGAAGAAAGGGCTAGAGATGAGCTTGTCCATCATGAAGTTCGTGGAAGCGTTTATCCTCACGGTGGAGCGAGCAGGAACCAAGTCTTGCTCCAAGGGGACCTCCGCCACCACCATCCCGTGGTAGTCAAGAAACGAGGTCGTGTTGCGGTAGGTGAAGCTGGCGTAATTAGGGTTGTTGATGGTGACCAGCATCTGTAACGTGACGTTTATGGTGAGATTACCGAATGTTATATTCTCCAAGCCGACTGGTTTTGCTGTGACCACGGGGTCCTTGGGCTTCAAAATCGTCATGGCTAATGTTGTGAAGGCGATGGCCGTGACCAACACCAATGTGGCCGTCACTGCCAAGCACACTTTGAACGACCTATGCATGTCCAAAGCCTCTGATATTGTCTACTTGTTTATACAAGTGATTTGCTCCCAAACCAAATCATCACCTGACCTGCTAGCTAAGGCTAGGCTAGTACTTCTAGTATTTTTATAAGTTGCAGTTGATGGATGCTGCCGTTTGTTTCATTTGGGCTTTTGAATTACGGCACCTGTTTTGGCAGCTTTGTACTATCCGACTCTTCAATCGATCTTGCTCGATCTGCTTTTCTAATTCTTTTCTTACCTCTATTTTGGATTTTGGTGGTCCAAACTCCAAAGTTATTCGGGTTGGCCTGCTGAAGCACATATGCGTATTTGGGCAAAGTCGAGTTAGAAGCCCGGCAAGGAATGTCCTAATTTTATACTGATAAACTAACATTAAAATTTAAACCTGGGGCCGGCCGAGAAGAAAACGGTCCTTGTTCTCCCTGTCTCATGTTGTGCCCTTGAAACTTGAAACCAAAAGCAAAAACTTTGGCTTTATATCCAGGCACTCACGTGGCAATAAAGATCCACTTAAATTTCCCATTTGATTGGGCTAAGCCAGTATTATGGCTTCGGGACAAGCAACCAAAGTGCCAATGCCGCGCACGACACTACCAAAATTTAAGGTAGGGATTGTACCCATAACTATTATATTCTAAAAACCGTGAAAGGTCTACTGTTCATTTTATAATAGGCTACAGTGTTCGAACGTTTTTGCCCCTTTGGGTTTTAGCGCTCACGTATCAGCTACGTCCCTCTTTCTTTTTTTGTTTTTGGATACAATTGCTTCATTTTTAAGCTTGATCAAATTTTTGTAAAAAAACAGCTTTCTTGAGAGTCTGTCTTGCTATTGTCTCACTTTCATTTTGTTTCGGGTTTCTTTTTTGTCAAACATGTTTCCAGTCTTTGCATTGTTTTTGTTTCCTATATTAGACCCTAAGCTTCATCTATTTTGTGTTTTGGTCTCTCAATGTAATGACTATTTAATTATAGTAATTCACCATGGTTTGTTCGTTTTTTTAAGTAAAATAGAGCTTTTTTTCCTTAACTTTTATTAAGTTAATTGTTAAACTCTTAATACCTAAAGATTTTACATTTTCTCTCTTGATCCCCAAACAATTTTTGTTGTTTTTCCCCATTATTGTTTTCCCAAACAAAATTTAGTCATTATAATTTATCCTCTTTAGTATAATTTTGGTTGATTCCATTTTAGTCAATTTATTTCTTTCCTTTTTCTTTTACCTTTACTATATTAATGGTTAAACCATTCATTGATTAACATAAATTAAACACAATTTTGTATTTTTTTTATGATGTATTATTTTCTAGAGTAAAATGTTGGTTACCATTAACGTAGTAAAGGTAAAAAGAAAAAGCTTTATGGTTTAATAAAGTAATTTGGTTAATAATTTCTAAAATTGAAAATGAATATTTCTAAATAAAATTTTCATTTATATTAAAAATTAGAATTTAAATTGATAAGAGATAAAAAATTTTAGTGAATTATTCTTTAATCACCAAAAAAAATATTTATCATTTCAAAGAATGTACAATATTATGTTTCACAGTTTTATATTTTAATCATACATGATAGTTTTAATGATAAGAACATAACATAAAAAAACTTAACTCAAAATTAATATAAAATACAATTTTAATTAATGAATATAAATTTATGACTTAGAATTTTTAAATTATTATTATTAATATTTATTTTAATGATAAATTTATTAAAAAAATTACCCGGTACAACGTGCGGGTCAAACTTAATCTCGTGTGGTACTTTTATCACAAAAATGGTGGCATAATACTTACTTTACAACTAAACATGTTTTCTAAAACATAATTTAGAAAACTTTACAGGTAAAATAAAAATAGATAACAAAAAAAAAAAGGAAAATTATTTTCTGCATCTAAACGCCTCATTTTTCTGCTATTTTAAGTCACCTCATCCCCTTTCATTTTTAAATTGCACCTATTTTCATAACATTTTTACTTGCATAGATTCTAAAAAGTGACTCAGATGCTATGTATCACTTGGCATTATTAGGAGTGTAAGCAAATGAGCCTAACTTGAAATACCAAGTTAGGTTCGAGCCAAAAAATAAAAAATGTGAAAATTTGAGTTGACCCGAACCAAAACTGATTTAAAGGAGAAAAAATCAACTTCATTCGAGTCCAACCCGAATAAGCCGCAATTATATAGACCAATCATCCAAATCATCTTACTCTTAAGCCCAACCCAACCGACAAGATAAACTTAACCCACACATTCCCCAAACCACTTTCTCATTACACTTAAAAGCCAAATCACACAAATACAAACGGTAGAGGCTAAAGGTGAGCAAAATTTCGGTTATATCCGACATAACTGAACAATAAAAAAAAATTGGTTTTTGGTTACCATATTTAGGTATAATTGAAAATCGATATATAATTTCGGTTTGCTTCAATTAAAATTCAATTAACCGTTATAACTGAATTTTTACTCTACTAGTATTTATGTATGAGATTTGAAAAAAAATTACGTATATGATGGATATTTATTATGTGTATGAATGATATGTTTAGATTTGGAATGGATTATAGATGTTTGCTATATGATTAGAATGTCAAGGTTTTGAATACATATGTATAAAATTAAGTTATTTTGGTTAAAACCGAATAACCAAAAATTTTTTTAGTTATTTCGGTTTTCTCTTATAATTCGGTCTATTCAGTTATTAGTACATAAAATCAAAAAATGAATAAATTTGGTTATCTAGTTTTGGTTAAAATTGAAAGAATCAATTGAGCACCCTTAGTGGAGGCTTGCACCTTCATCACACAACCTTCCCCTCCCCTCATCTCTTGTCACAGTCGACCTCCTCCTTGCTCATCACCTCGCACTCATGTCTCAATGCAGCTTGTCTCGCCTCGCCTCGCCTCACACAACCTATTCTTCCCTCCTCTCTAGTCATATCTCGCCTCACCTTTTTCACCTATCTTCGTTGCCCCTCCATCAATCTCCTCCTTCCATACACATCACCAGTGTAGCCTCATCCTCCTTGTCCCATCATCGCCTTGCCCTTAACCTCCCTCAGTCTTGCCCTATCCTAATGCCCTCAACATCTTTCTCAGTGCCACTCTCCTTAGTTTTCCAACTCACTTTCACATAAATGATCATCTAATCTCTCATGCATGCACTGCCACTAGCCCACCAGCTTGCCTCAGCACCACTACCAACTCACAACAATTCGAGTTGACCTAAAACCGACTCTATAAAAATCAATTTATGGTTAGTTCCGGTCAGGTCAGGTCACTATTTAGAGGTTGTGAATGAGTTGAACAATTTCAGATTTGTGTCGAACCCGACCTTAAACCTAAATTTTCCACCCCAAGGCATTGTAGTAACTCCATTATCTATCTACGCCTAGGCATGGACCCCACCATCTTATCTAGATTCCCCAACTCAAAGTTGATGCCTAAAATATATACTCCATTTGTTTCATATTAGTTGGCTTTTTTGTACCTTTTTTTACTAAAATTTGACTTGAATATATTCACATTAATATATATTAAAAAAATTAAAAAATAATATTTAGAAATTATAATCTTTAAAGTTTCATTTTCATATAAAAAGTTCATATTTTTATTATAATTTTTTTAAAAAAATTAAATCATTGATTAATTGCTGTAAATAGTAAAGAGAAATGTACAAAACCCCCTTGTGGTTTGGTCTAACCAACACTTTGCCCCCTTTATTTTCAAAGACCTACACTTTACCCTCTGTTTCATTTACAGTGTCCAACAACAACTTCTGAAACTCTAATTTAAGCTTTCTGATAATCATGTTCCAGTAATTTAAAAAAATTTTATATTTTTTTTACAAGTAACTCGATATTTAAAAAATACTGATATGCATTTACAGGGAAAAAATTCATTTATAGAAAGAAAATTTGATAATTTAAAATATCTATTAATTATAAAAAATATATATAAGTGATTGAAATTACTGGAAAATCACTATCATATAGTTTAAATATAATTTTAGAAGTTGTTATTAGACAGTGTAAAAAATATAAAGGACAAAGTGTTGGTTCTTGAAAATAAATGGGCAAAGTGTAAGCTAGGACATATCTCATAGGGTAATTATAAGTTTCCCAATAATAAAAGAGATAATGTTTGTGAAATAGATGGAGTACCAACTAGTTACTTTTCTAATATATAGCAAGATAACAATAACAATATATATATATATTATTTTTCCTTGTTAACATTTCACAGGAAAAGAAATGCATTACGCTGCACATAGTTTTATCCAGAATACAGTACTAAACAAAGAATTTATACTCTAAGACTAAACTGTTTTAAAATACTTTCATTGACAACTTGACCTTTCCATATACTCTAATATTAGTCTGTTTAAAATATTTTGTCTAAATCACTTTAGTAATTTTGGTATATTTGAAAATAATAGCACCACATCTTATAAAGAAATATGAAGACTAGGCATTTATTTTTACCTAATAAAATGGTACTCCTATTAATAAAAGGCCTAAATCCACAATTCACCTCCAACTTTGTTGACTCAAACTCCTTTAACTATGACTCGGAACAACTTAGTCTCTAAATTTTGTAAACTGAGACACCTCATATAACCCCTTTTATTTGATGAAAACGTTCTTTTTGGTCTATAAGGGACTTATATGACTATAACATTGAAAAAGATGACCGAACTTGGCATTTTAGCTTATTACTATTCGAGAGACTGTCTTCCTTCGCAGCTTCACATGCAAGAGATCAAAGAGTTCCTTGGAAAATTGATAGCATCTTCAGCATGCTAATTAAAACTGCAGAATAAGATGAATTGTCAAACAACAATTGCTAAAATCCCAATTCAACCTCCTTGTTCAATGTTATTGTCATTTAAGGAATATTTTTATCAGTTAGGGGGTTATATATTTTAGCTTACAAAATTTGGGGGCGGAGTTGCCTCAAGTCATAGTTAAATGGGTTAAGTGTCCGATTTAGCAAAGCCGGGGGTTGAATTGTGGATTTATTTATTGATTTTTTACAATTACCCCCCTCAGCTATAGGTGAAATTACACAAAGCTCCCAATGTTTGAAAACCTACACTTACTCCCCTGCTTTTTCAATGCCGTTACTCAGCCGTCCGTGAAAACTACAGCTAGTCTCCTTGAATTAAGTTTAAACTACAATTACGCCCAAAGTCTTCCAATTAATAATTCTAAACCTTTCCCTTCTTATACCTTCCACCACACCACTCCCCTATAATTTCCCTTCAATTTGACGAAGCTGAAGTCCAAGGAAATGCCGTCACCTCCACCGGCGACTCCAATCCGCCATCCTAGCTGATGCATCGCCACAACCGTCACACCTCCTTAATCTGCCGCTACCAACAACCAAAAACCCTGCAAATATCAATCGTAGGCCTCTGACGACAGCCGGAGCTCTGGTAGCGTCGATAGTCCAGACCCACCGCCCCTGAAAATCTGAGGCGGGCGAGTAACGAAATGGTCGCCTCAATCGAAGATCCAAACAATTCAAAATTCAAATTGAATAGAAATGGTTTCGCCGTCAGAGCAATGGCCAGGCTGGGCGAATCGAGGCGTCAAACAGATCAATGGGTTCTTCCATGAGTTACGCCGTTGAGGCTGAAGCCAATCAGCCAGGGTTCTTCGATCAAGAGTCGGACGGACTGACGTGTTCTTCGGTCGGTGGTCAAACGAACCAGTCCAGTGTTTCTGATGGCAACAGCGAGGGTTGTGGCGTCAAGAGCTTCATGGGGAGGCAACGATGGCAGGGGAAAAAAGAGATTCAGGCGACGCGATGGCGGGGGGAAGAGAGAGATTTCGGCGATGCGGCGGCGAGAGGAAGAGAGAGATTCTGGCGACGTGGCGGCGGGAGGAAGAGAGAGATTCGGGCGACAAGGTGGCAGGAGGATCAGAGAGGTTCGTGCCTTTGACTGCAGAAGAACCCAAATCAGGATCTGGATATGTTTGTTCTTAATCTAATATGGTTTTGTTTGTTCTTGATTGCTCTCCACAGACTCGGTTTCTGCCTTGCCATCTTAATTTTTGGGTTGGGCTGCTAATGAAGAGAGATTGGTTGCAGGGATCAGCAGAGAATTGCAAATGATTTTGATGGGGGTGTAAACATTAGTTTCAGAATTTTATGGGTTAAAATTATCATCTAAATTAGTTTTGGGTATAATTGTAAACCAAGCTAAATTCAAGGAGACAAGCTGTCATTTTGATTGACGGCTAACTGACGGTGTTTAAAAAGTAGGGGTAACTGTAGGTTTTCGAACCTCGGGGGGGCAGGTGTAATTTCACCTATAGCTTAGGCGGTAATTGTAAAAACCCTTTATTTATTTGTAATTATTGTGTTTTTCTTTTGTCCTAAACGCAGCACTAGCTGCGAGATTCCACGTGGCAGCGCCTCCCGGAGCCGATGAGAACAAACAGCCAAGGCAACTGCTTCTGATTCTGAGGTCACACTTATCTAGTAGTCTCATTCTTACATGGTAGGTTAGGCTAACTTTCAGATCATTTACTCCTGGATCTGCTTCTGCTACTACAACTCCACGCTCCTTCAATTACTGGTACTGTAAACTGGACTCTTAGATTAGATTAGATCTCTGTCGTCTTACTTGCTATCTATCAATCAGACTGGATTCCATAGCCGTAGATCATGTTATCTTATCAGATGCTCGCTCACCCATCCTTGATCCTAGGCCTAGCTTAACTAGAAAAGAAAAAGAGTAACTTTGTTTTGTTTCATATCAAGCTCATCCTTTGGATGGAATGGATTCACAAACACTTGTTCATCCTTGATCCACAACCCTCCCTCTTGTCTTTTGGCCTTTTCTTATGGGATTATTAGCTGAATTAATAGTTAATCGGGTATTCGATCGCCGGCCTGTAACTTCCTCCATCTGATTACTTAAATAAACAATACAAGGTCACTATATTTTCTTTCTGGTTTCTCAAGCTTGAAAACGGAAACGCTTCCATCTTCATCCTCATCTGGCCTGCTACCCTGATTCGCCTTGTAATTATATTTGTAACAGGAGAAAACCCAACAAAATGCGAGGTGCAATTCAGGGTTTCCTGTCCAGGGGAAATCACGCTCTCCTGCCACACCTTCGCGTGGTGAATCCAGCTCTCTCTCGCTCTCACTCCCTTTCCTCTGCCCGTATCGAGGAGCAGGGCTTCGAGAGCACTACCATTGCAGATGTTCTCAAGGCCAAGGGCAAAAATGCCGATGGCTCCTGGCTTTGGTGCACTACCGACGACACTGTTTATGATGCTGTCAAGTCGGTAAGCTTCTCTCTCTTCTGGTATCTGCTAACTATCTTATTTTCTCATTCTATTTGTTTCCTTACTCTTCCAATATATCTATACTAGAGGATCGATTCTGGTTTCCTCTGCAGATGACACAGCACAATGTTGGTGCTTTGGTTGTTGTAAGACCCCAAGAGCAGAACTCCATTGCAGGAATCATCACAGAGAGAGGTCCTGAAATAAGACACTTTCCTGTTTTTAGCATTTGTGACTTTTTAACCAAAAATCTCTCCATAAATTTGAGATAGAAAAAGAAAAATCTGTTTATTAACATTCATGGCTACTCTCATAGTATAACCACTTACTTTGAACTCTTATGTTTTTATTGTAAACTCTTCAAATTCATATTTCCGTGGTGATCCATCAGATATTTAATTCTGCTTTTCACTTGTCACTACTTCCTTCCTCTTAGCTGTGCCAGCGACATGGTTGTGATCACCATGATACTAACCATCCGGTTTTATGTTTTTATCCCTTTTCCTGGTTAGCATTCTAATGTTCGCATTAGGGAATTCAGCAAATTTTTGTTTGTCTGTGAGCGAGTGTGCCAATGACTCTTAAATTATACCTGTTTTTAAGGTACCATCACATGAAACTTGTTCTGAAACTCCATTAAATTGTTTCCTTTTTTTCTTGTTCTATCAGTTGATTATATAGTAAAACCTTGATGCTATTATCTGTGCTTCTGCACAACTGTATTCACCCTCACTCACCAATTCTATTGAAATGATATGATTTCAGATTACTTGCGGAAGATCATAGTGCAAGGAAGATCATCGAAGTCAACTAAGGTTGGGGACATCATGACTGAAGAGGTATTGGTTATTCTTCACTTTGGAAACATATACATTGGTTCAATTGTCTTCAGATGATTGATTGTTGTGTGCTAAGATTGCATCCCTTGGTGGATGCAGAACAAGCTTATCACGGTCACACCTGAGACCAAAGTTCTCCGAGCAATGCAGCTGATGACAGGTACCATACGTAGAAGATATTTTATTATGTGTTATTTATTCTTTTAAGATCATGTGTTAACCTATGGTACATGCAGATAACCGTATCAGGCACATTCCAGTGATCAGTGACAAGGGAATGATTGGGATGGTATCGATTGGAGATGTTGTGCGTGCAGTGGTGAGTGAGCACCGTGAGGAGCTGGACCGCTTGAATGCTTATATACAAGGTGGTTACTAAGATGATGATGACAAGGCTGGTGTTTTCTTGTGTAATGTTACTTCCCCTTTGAACATGTAATGTGTTGTGTGCTGTGCACTCTTTTCATCGTCTGTTTTATACCTGGAGATGTAACTTGTGCTTTGATGATAATAAAATGTGAACTGAGTTCTTCAGATACTGCACAAATGCTCGACATTGAGCATTGACAAAATATTAAGGGCTTTTGTGGTCTAGGTTTATTATTTGAGCATATGTACACATTTCCCGTACTCCGGAGTCAATAAATATTAATCATTACACAGGGCGAATCAGAACATTTAATTACTAGAATCAATAGTGGTTGAGGATGTTTGAGAAGAAGGAACCAGGATGCAGATGAAGTAATAAAATGTCATAGGATGAACATGGAATGTTTGAATTTTTTACCTGGAGTTTGTTTGTGCGGCTCTTCCCTAACATGGAATTTGCTAACTTGCCTGTGTTGGCTGGAGGATGCTATCAAACATGATTGCTCTCTTGTGGTCAATATGTATAATTGGGCACACAAATGAAGCAGAGTATGTGTATGTATATAGATGAAAGTAAAGGCAACACATGATTGGTGCATTTTCCTATTACAGGGTTTGTGTTAACCAAGTACTAGGGAGGGAGTAGTACAATTCCGATTGTCCAAGCTTTGAGGCTGTTCCTGTGTATGAGACATGAATCTGGTGCTGGTAGCACTAACTCTTGCGCAATGCAAGGTAGTAGTTGGTGCATTGTGAGCAACTGAATTTCAGCTGATGCTTTGATTGTTTGAAACATGACAAGAAAGGAAAGAAGAAGAAGCAGGTTAAAATGAAATGAAATGATAAAGATGAGGTCATTTTTGCCAGGGTTTTAAAATGGAGAGGACAAGGATGAGGGCAATGACAAGGAGCAAGGAGATGCCAATCATCATGCACTTCCTCGACTTGTTCTGCAGGTTCTTTGCTGTGTTGAGAGCGTCCGCCCCCGTGGCCACGTGATACACTGCATTCGTTACCTGCAAAACATAACACAACACAGATCAGTCCCAGTCCCAGGAATTATTTTTGCTCTACAAGTTTTAAGAGCTGTGCATGTGATGGACATGGCAGACCCCAATTAATAAAACTTGTTCCTTCATCTTTGAACTCGCTCCCACATATTCTTATTCTCACTCCTCGACCAAAACTAATCATAGGACAGACCAACCAACGGACCAATCAATCAAATCTCAACTAGTTGCCTGTGGCGGTCTGTTGTAGTTAGCTAGTACCAAACAACCTCTCAAAAAATACTAGTACTAACAGGAGCTTTGCTTTTTCAATAAACACATTTCTTTTACAAATCCAAATCATGGGTCATCAACATACTTCCAGAGGTGGAAAGGTCTCATCTCACAAGGCAGAAAGACATAAAATTGCAACTATGCAGTGCATATACAGTTAATATGGTCAGCCATATGTGAATTACAAATGAGATAACACACACACACACTCATCAGTCACCCGGCCACAAGTAGGTAGTACAGCCAGCAATCCACAACGTGTAGAATATTTTCTTCAAGAGAAAACTCATTCTATTAATCTTCTAGGGCTCTATTATTTTATCAGTTTAAAACATGCATTATTTCCACTTTTACCTTTGTTTAGAAGTAATAACATTTGAAAACTAGTACTCTATACATTTAATTAATATGGAGTTTTAGATTTTATTTATTTATTTTCCATATCAAACTTTTAAAATTAAATAAAAAATTTTAATAAGAAATACATACATTTTAGTATATTTTTTTAAAAAAAATTATGCCGAACAGGCAGCCTAAATCATTTTCTTAAAATAATACAAAATTTCTTGAATTATGACAAACTTTAATTTACATTTCTTGTCATCTGCATCAACTACATGCAAGCAGGTTGAAACTTGAAAACCATGAAGTAAGAAGAAGTCTATATGAGCCTCAAAACAGATATTGGGTGAATGACAGGCATGTCCCTTGAGGACCATCCATATGAAATATGAGGATCGTGTCGATGAAATAAGTTTGTGGAATCGTCACCCAAAACCAGATGAAATATTTAAGACCAATCAAACATGAGATGAGAATGAAATACCACTTTCACTAATACTCCAAACCAAACTCAAATTTAACTTCGACTTCCTTCTATATAATATAAACAATTCCCGTCCCGACAAGTAATCTAACATGACAACCCAACCCCCAAAAAAAAAAAACAAAAAGAAACAAACCCATTTCTCATTGACAGGACTCAGCTGTTGATGTGAGAATCAAAAGAAAGGAAACACCAATTGAGCTGCCGATCAACGCAACCTTGTTTGTTTCACAAAGTGTCGATGACTAGCAGCACAAATCGGTAAAAACATGCTACTCAACAGAAGCATTCTCTTAAAAGTTGGAGGATGGCAAATATATCTCCTGTCGCCAAAGAACAATTATTTCAGAATTAAGCCTGATCATTCCTTTGGGTTTTGTCTGCCTTAATTCCCTTCTCTGTCCACCAACAGGAACAGGGACTGGCTCCAGCTTCCATTTGGTCATGTTTTCTGAAATTGGTTAATCTTTCGGAGGCAAAAAGCAGTAACAGCTTCAAATTCTCAGAAAATCAGAATAAGACGAATTAAATAAATAAATCGCGAGTTGGTTTTACATGCCCCAGCACTACCTGAAAGGCCAAAAGACCCAAAACACGCATCACCATGAACCAGTAATAGAGAGAGCCATAATTGAAAGAGCGCGAAACTATGAATCATGGAAGCTCGAGCTCTACATATATAGAGAGGCAGCTATACATGTGTGCTACATATTACTTAACCACCAGCAACTCAAATTCACACCAAGAGGATGACTTAAGAAAACGGGGTAAAGAATCTCCACACAACCAGGAATTTGCAAGGGGGAAACATGGCTGTCCAAAGAGGAAAAATGTATCACTTCCACCTTGGTCAGGCAAAATGGAAAAAGAAGAGGTTACTCAAGCTCCATTGCTACTCTTCCAAGGTTTTAAGACACCAACAACTGTAATAGCAACAATCAGTAGAAGAATAATGATGGCAATGCACATCCATTTTCGTGAACTCTTCTGATGTTTCTTTGCAGTTTGCAGTGCCGTTGTGCCTGACTGTACGCTAGTGACCGCATTTGCAACCTGAACAACAGTTTATCAACGCACAGGACCAAAAAACCCACATCCTTTCACCCAAACAGACACAATCATCCTACTAAATAAAAGGTGAAAAGAGAGAACTTATATTTTTCAGTGTATGGAGAACCCAACCTGACTTTCAATGTTGTCTAAAATCTCTCCCTGGGCCTCAACAAGAACTGCCATATCCAGATAAATCTGAAAAAGAAACCGTAAAGTGAAATATTTTATTCCAGTAGGCCCAAAATTCACACAGCAAGATCAGGCTCTAGATTATTTTGCCTGTTGCAGGTCAAGAAGCTTTTTCTCGATATCTCTCACAGCATCATGTCTCTCCTGGATTTCCTCAACTGTATTTAGCACCTGAAGCCATTGACCAAAGTTATGAACAAGATGAAAGGAAATAAAAACTTGGAGCCATCATTGGTCATCTCTGTTAATACCTGTAGGCCCTAGCAAATGATATTCTCAAAGAAAGAAAGCAAGAAAAAATCAAGTGTCTTTGCTATGCCTGATCAATTTTGTATGCCAGGTCGCTTTAAGATTGTCCCAGAAATGTGGAAGGAGAGAAGATAAATTGTACAGGGCAGGCTTGGTAATTGGAATGATAAACCTTGAAAGAAGTTTCTTAGCGGAACTTCCTCAAGTTCATCCTTTATAAAGGAAGTATGACTGGCCTCACAGCTTGATACTAATATATTAAAAAACCAACAGCGGGAAGATATAAAAGGCAAGCAGGCATCAAAATACTAGGTTCAATTGTCTTAATACCACTGTAACTGCTACATGCATGTGGCAGAGATACAAAATAAAGGAATTTTAACAAAAGATATCAAACATGATCAAAATGATCCACAAATTTGAAGGAGCATCAAAGAAACAAGAAATAATTATTCATGACGCAAAGAAAAACTTGGAAGCCGAATTTCTCATCCCTTCTTAATGGTTGGCATACTATTCATTGATTTCTAGATATGTAAATATTGTACACAAATGTCTTCAGATCTTTTCCTCTTTCTTTCTTTTTTTCCTTTTTTTTTGGGCGTCAATGTCTCAAGAAATAGCTACACAACTGTGAAAATAATCCAGTCTAGACAACCATTTGACCAACGCCCATAAAAGGAAAATGATGATACCTGTCCCCGACCTTGCTCCTGAATTGCTTTCTGGAAGATTTGCTCACTGTTTCCAGTTTCAATCAGGTGGTCAATGGTCTACAGCAGACATTACACATTTCCTCCAGTTAAAAGGATTCCCATATGGATTGAAAGGAAGCTTCAAGATAACAAACATAAGCCTTCGACTCACCTCTTCATCAGGCCTAGTACCAGTAACTGATCAAACAAAAGTTTTTTAAAAATGAAATTAATTAGTATCAATGACAAATCCTAGCAAAAAAATCAAATCAACTTCACGGTCTTGATGAAGAATAAGCTCAACCTCCCAACCTGTTATCACCCTTCTCTCCACGACCTCACGATACTCATCTTGAATTCTCTGTCTTAGAGTCTGAATGGAATGTGAAAGTCAGTAGACTGAAAAAAACTAACAAGATAAGTATTTCAATCTATCAACACACCTGAAACTCTGTCATCAACTCCTTGAACTTCTTTGTCAAAGCACTGGAATTAAATATCATGACAATGAATAATGGGTTATAACTAGAAGGTCTTTCTACAAAAGTTTAAAAGAATAAAGAATATGCTACACACTTGGTAACATTCATCCTGGATCTGTCAACACTTGTTCCCTTCTCACATCCAGGTTTTTGCCGATTAGCTAGGTTCTGAAAGAGGAATGAAATAAATCAGCAACATGCCGAACTATAATGAAACAAGACACCAAGAGAAAAATGGATAGAGATTACATCTTTGTTTATTGCTTCCAGTTTTGCTTTGACATTACGAGCAATCTTTCCAACTTCATCAATATCTTTCTCCATCCGCCTTTTTATAGCTTCAATGGTTCATTATATGATTGAAGGATCACATAGAAATGAAAGTCATATTAAAAGAATGCTTAAAAAATGATAATTTAATGACAATAGCAAGAAATTTCCCATTAAAAACCTTGCCCAATCAATTTCTCAGTAGCAATGGTTCTCCATTCTACTTCTCTCATGTAAGAAGTTCATCACTAGTTCTATGATTAGGCGAGCAATTCGGTCAGAGCCAGACACTTAATGATGCTAAGATTCTGTAGCATGGTAAAAGAAAGGAAAAGATAAAAGAGTTCTACCTTTCATTGAAGCAGCTTTTGTCACAGATTTTGACTCCTCATTAGCATCCTATGGATGATTTTAACAGACATTGCAGCATTGCATCAAGAAAATTTATTACTCTTACAGGTATGTCCAGGCCCAGTATACAGGAGAATAAGAAAGCCATAACACTTCATAAGCTACAATTCATTCTGCTAGTGAAACATGTGAAATTATAGAACACACACAAAAACTTTAGGTAACCAAAATCTCTGCTGTGCAGGATTCAATATGCATAACTTGACCCAACCAGCAACTCTGCCATCATGGATGAGACACCTCTCCTGCTAGATTACTAGAATCCCTCCAGGAAATCTTATGTAACTCAATAATAGAAACGAAGGATGAATTATCATTTCACAGAAACTTTCCAAAGTCGTTGGAACTTCAGTTCCTTTCGTCTCTTCTATTGAATAATAAAACCATCAGTTCCTAGGGAATGAAAAAGTTTGAAGCAAAATCCAAAGAGTTATTTTTCACAATTGGTATACAGAGGAAAGACTTAAAATTTGACTTTCCAAAGTAGCTCAAACTTCAGTCTCCTTTTTCACTAAGTGCAGCATGGTGGATCAACTTCAAAGAAGTGAGTCATAAACATTTGTGATAGTCACCATTGCATTAGTTGCAAGGTGGTGGCGCTCTTCTAGCATCCAGGGTTTGGATTCCTATTCCTCTCCCCTGAAATTGCTTGCTATGCAATAAATAACAAATAAAATAAATTCTACTTTATGTTTGTTCTTGGTTGCAATATTCATAGATCTCAAAGTTTTTCTCAGTTAAAAACAGAAGAATGTGAAGTAATGGATGGAACAGCTAGGATCTTACATATATAACCAAACAAGCATGCCAATCACCAAATGTAGATATGAAAGACACACCTTTAGTTTCCTAAGTAATCCAGATAGCTTATCCACTTGCTTCTCAACTTCTTGAATCTGACAAGAGAATGAGATCAAGTTAACAGTAAAACAGATGGATTATCCCATGACAATGGGGTGGAACTCATTTGTCCAAAATCACCAGTCTAAATACGAAGTGAGATTTATGTAATTATGCCATAATGTCCGCAAGCTGCATAAGTATTGGAAGCCCCTCCAAAATCAAGTAGGTTATCACCAGACACTAAGTGTAGAGAGTACCAACAACACAAAAGAAAATCAAATACCTGTTTATTAAAAGCTTCCATTCCAACATCCGAATTACTTCTAGGAACCAGCCTTCCCATTTCAATGTCGCCATCTCTAGGAGGATGGCCATTGGTACCACCAGCAAATGAATCCTGTACAAAACAGTAACATGGTACAGGGTTGAATATCAGATCGGACATTAGAAGAGACCTCCGCAAGTCAAGCAACCAGAAACAACGCCATACACGAAGCAGCTAGCATTGATAACAACTCGAACGCTAACTCAAATATGTAAATAAAATTCTCCATCAACGAGATTAAGGGATGTTCTTGACTTTCTACTGGAAACATTCGCCGATCATAAGAAATGAAAACTACGAACTTAATGAAGGGGAACGCAGTACCCAATTAAATCACAGAATCATATCATCAGAAACAAACAGCAATTGCCTAGTTGCACGACAACAAAGGAACCCAGATAGAGGCACAGAATTAGACATTTCAACCAGTTGCTGAAACACAAAAAGACATAGCTTTATCGAAAAATGAGTCAGTTCTACCGAAAAGTTGGGTCTTCGGCAACAAAAAGAAGCACTCGAAACAACAACATATACTATAAGATCAAGATTTGGCGGATTACCGAGAGCAAATCGTTCATCTTGATCAAATCGGACTAGCGGAGAGCCAGAGAGCAGGCACTTGGGTTTGGACTCTGAAGGAAAAGGTAAGGAAAGAGGAAATTTTGAGTATGATAATTTGTTTTCCCCTTCTTGCCAGCTGAATTGGGAAATTTTAAGTAAAAACAAAAACAAAAACGGAAAATTAAATTTTTGTTCGTTTTGCCCCTCCTTGCTTTACTCGCTTCGCCTAGGCTAGGCTGTGGCCGGTTAAGATTTAGCTGTCTGACAGTGCCCTCGCGTTGGTTGGTCGGTCTGTCTCGTGACTCTCTTCCCACTGCCTACGATGCTTTTCGCCTTTTGTTGCGAGAAAATTATTATTAGTATTACTTTCGTACGTGGCCTAAATTGCCCTTCACGAGGAAATATCAATTGAGATAGAATCTCACTGTAAAATCATGTGTGATCTTTTAAAAGATGATATTAATATTTCTCATCCTTATTATATTAGTTGTATCGATTGTAAGTTTCCTATGGAGAAGCTGGGAGTGGCTCAAATTAAGCATTGATCGAGAGACTCTAACAAAGCTGCAGATAGCTTGGTCAAATTGACTTCTAATATGAAAAATTTATTTATACCTGTTGATAAATGTCCAGAACAGCTCAAAGATATTGCTCAAGTTAACTGCCCTCTTGATCCGGTATGTAATATAATGACTTTCAGGTCATTTTATACTGTGGTTCTTCTGTTACATTAACAAAGTAAGCTGCGGGAATCTAGGTTAGGGAGTGCTTACACATCTAGCCTCCCCATTACTCCTATCGTGCGGTTAAAATCCCATGATAAAGGGCAAAGACATTTTGTTGTGGTTCCCCCGTTCTTTAATGCATCCTTTATTCACCAAAAAAAAAAAAAGGCTAACCACTAAAATGATGTCCCTTTTTTTATTTATTTTTTTCAGATAAATGGTCAAATCCTCCTTCAGTCCCTAAATATGTTTTTTGGTCCAACTTTTTGGTCCTGAACTCATCCATTTGATGATGAGATCCCTGGTTTCAACAACAAAGCTTTATTTTTTTTCTTTCCTTTTGCTTTTTGGGGCAACATTTTTATTATATTCTTTTATTACTATTACTACTATATTCTAAATATGAACATTGGTACTGTTGGATGAACAGTAATTCGATTTTGGGCTAGTTGAGCCCAGTTAGTTTTAGGCCATGGTTCAACGGTTTTTTTTTTATTGCTTTCAACTTCATTTTTTTTTTTTTACCTTTTTAGGGTGCGATTTGCTCTTTTTTCAGTTTTATCTCATTTCATAAGGCACTTGGCTTTCTGAGGGCCTACATTGCAATTTTCTCAATTTTCGTATGTCTCACATTTTTTTTTGTTAAAATGCAATTTCATTCGCTAACTTTCTAATTTTTCCTTTTTTGGACCTAATTTACATACATTTTACATTTTAGTCCCTAAATTTAATAACTTTTTAATTAAATCTTCTATTTGTTCTCTTGGCCCCCAAGCTTTTCTTTTTGTTGTTTTTTATATACTATCTTCTAAAGTAAGACATTGGTGACCATAATTTATTTTTTTTTGTTAAAATTTATTTATTTTTTAGTTAAACCATTTTTTTATCTCCATTAAGTCAATTGTTATATCCTTAATGCCTAAATTTTTTTCTTTTTTTTGTCTTCATCCTAAATTTTTTTTGTTGATTTTCTTTATTGTTTTTTTCTAAAATAGAGCTTTAATCATTATTTCTATCATTATTGTTTCGAAGCACATAATATGTTTTGTGTCGCACTGTTATTATTAAATTTTATTACAAAAAAATATCCACTACAATATGCGGGTCACCAAACCTTTCCATTTATTCTCTTGGTCTCTAATTTTTTTGTCATTTTTTAATTGTCTTCTAAAACAAAATATTGGTAACTATGATTGTTCAAGTCTCTATGTCTCTATATTTTTCCATGAATTTATAAATTGATCATATGAACCGCCGCAATGCATGGCCTCCATGCACCTCGTTATTACTATATGTAAAAGGGCATGTCCCAAAATATTGTTCATTAAACAGTGCAAGAAACAATGTCATCCTATTGAGGCAATTGCATTAGGTTTTCCTATTTCTTTTTTGCCTAAATTAGGAATAAAATTTTTTTAAATTGTAAAGTATTTATGAATCTTAATTCTTATTTCAGGGTATAAATTACCATTATTGGAAATTAAATTTTTTTAAAAAACTCTTATATAGTTTTTAAATTTTGATGGCATTTGTAGCTTTTAATTTTCAATCAAAGGTATCAAATTTTCTTAATTAGAAATTAAGATTCATAAATACCCTATATGAAAAAATATATTATAAGATTCTTAAAATAAAATTTTTATGTTTTAAGACAATCACCTACACACTTACTCATTTTCATCACTCTGTTATTGTCACAGTCTTTAATGATCCATTAAGTAACTAATGAAGCGCCAACAAAGATACACTACAAACTAACTTATATCTAACAAAACTCACAATATATGCTATTTGTGCAACATAAAACCATAATAATGTAAAGACTATTATGATCAAATTATCATATACTATAATTATGTATAATATTATTACTCCCTCCGTTTCACAAAAACTGATCTTTTTTACTTTTCACAGTAATTAATTTATTGTTTTATTTATTTCAAAATTTATTATAAAAATATAAATATTTTATATGAAATGAAAATTTAAATATTATAGTTTCTAAATATGATTTTTAAAATTTTTTTCAATACATATTAATATGAATATGTTTAAGTCAAACTTCAGTTAAAAAAAAAAAGTAAATGGTCAATTAATGTGAAACGGATGGAATATAATAATGTAGATACTTTTCCAGATGTTTCTCTAAGCAGCATATATTATAAGTCTATAACGATATTACTGCTGCATAATCAAAACTGCCTCATAGAGTGGGCTCTTTAACTAGTGTTTCACAAAAATGTTGTTAGTTTTGGTATAAATAAATAAATAAATAGAGGAAAAATATGGAAGGAACAAGTACCTTGAATAGGGTGAGAAGTTCAGGTCTATTTTTATAATTTAAACACTCAACTCATTATTTTCAATGTTGTTATTTCTTTGTCTGGAACTAAAGTCATTTAAAACCTAACATTATGTCTATCTAACAATCATTTAAATAATTTTTTTTAGAAATTAATTATTTTTTTAATTATTTTTTTGTGTTCAACTTAAAAATATTTTTTGAGCTTCTTAAATTGTAAAGTTTCAGCTACTATAACAATTAAGTGAAAAATCAACAAATCTAAAAATAATGAATTAAACATGTGTATATAGATGATAGGCATAATTATATCTTTTATCATTAAAGATGTCAAGAAATACTTAACCTGCCATATCCTCCCAAACCCAGAGCTTATCCTTACCTATAAAGTTTTGGGTTAATAGGGTATGGATTTAAATCATCAAACCTTATTTACCCGTACCCCTCCCAAATAAGTATATTTATATTTTAAAATATAATTTATATTTCAAATAAAAACTTGCTTTAATACCCAGTATTGTCTTGTAATTAAACTATAGAGAAAATATGATTGAATTTAAAATGAAAAGTATATGAATACCAAATTTTTTTTTAAATACTCAACATTCCCATGAAAGGCTAGAAAGCTAGAAATAATAAATAATGCGGTAAAATCAACTGAGATGCTCTATCTTTTTTTGTTGGCCTAAACGGGTACCAATTCCTTACTTTTGTTCTATCAAACTACTAAAACTCATATAGTGTGTCTTAATTAAGTACTTTTCATTGATTTCACCATTAACTCGGTTGAAAAAATGCTGATGTGACATTAATTAATATTAAAATAAATAATAAAATAACAATTTTGGTCTTCATGCTTTTTCAAACACTAATTCTAACCATTTAACTTCCAATAAAATCAATTCTACTCTCCATCACTCGATTCAATCTGGATGGGCATTTCTTTGAACATCTGGCATGCATTTTATGACCTCATCATTCAAAGAACCAATTAGAAGTTCGGCACCAGCGGTCTCAATTGCAATAAAGCATTACAGAGGTGGACTACTCATACAAGCTATTACCGAAGGAGCTGAACGATAAGATCTTAGAGTGTGCTGCTATTGCTAACTCATTGTGGACTCACTTGCAGATTCGATGGTCATATAGCTATCACTGGTTGAGCTAAATGAGAAGATTTTAAGGTGTGACACAATTGCAAACTCGATGGGGACTTGATTCTAGGTGAGATGCTATGACCAAGGACGAGCTGTGGTGACAGGGGCAATTAGGGAAAAAGGTGAAATACAATGACCTTAATGCAATGTCACCTAGATCTACAATCGAGTCAGTCGCCTTCACCAAGATCTCACATTACACTGACGAGAAATAAGCAAGACAGGAGAGAGTCAAATCTAATGCCAATGGAGAAGACGAGTCAATGGTGCATCCAAAGGGTCGGGTTCTTCTAAGTTTTGGTATCTGGTTATGGGGAGAAAATAGGAGTGATATGATTCTAGGGAAAGAGAAAATGATGCAAAATTATTAATTTAAAAAGTCCGAGGACCAAAGTTGCTATTTTATAATTTATTTTAATATCAATTAATGTCACGTCAGCTTTTTTCATTCATTAACGGTTAAATTAATGGAAAATAAGCAACTAAGATGCACTATATAAGTTTTAGTAGTTTGATAGGACAAAAGTAAAGAATTAGTACATGCTTAGGACAAGAAAAAAAGATAGAATAGCCCTAATAGATTTTACCCCATAGATAATGAAACTAAAAATTTTAAATAAAATAATACATAAAAATGTTATTCACCAATGCAAATACTTTACAAGTAAATTCACATGGCAATAATACGTGTCTTGATATTATATGCAATAATTTAAATAAAAATACATGTTTATACAAATTAATAATCACATGTTATTAGTGAATTCATATAAAATCATATTCAAAATCAACATCATATTCTACTAATACTACTTATAGTTTTTATTGTAATATAGTTAATAATTTTTTATTATAATTTGTACGCTAACATTCATTGATATAAAATTTTATCTTTATTTACTCTTTACAAAATTTTAGAGTCAATTATGAGAAGAATATGTGTGCAAGAAAAAAAAAATATTATGGAATGTTATATATGGGAAAAATAAAAAAAATGAGTGAATACTTTTAAGTATCCATTTAAAAAACATAGTTCCGGCCCCCTAGAGCAGCTACTGTTAAAAGACACTTGCTCTAACTACACCCCCTAAATTGCCAATTTTTTTTACCATATTCCTCCAAATTTTAAGAAATAGGCAAATAAACCCCCATATATTACAACAAGTTATTAAAGAATATAGCTATAATGAGGTGTTAAAATGATAGATTTGGGACGTAGGGTAAATCAAATCTAAGACTAAGTACAATTTGTTCAGTTTGCCCTATTAATAAAGATAAAAAAAATTACTGTACTGTCAAACCTTTCCTGAACCCCATCACCTAAACTTTACCTTACCTATAAAACTTTGTGGAGGTTACAAGTTTACCTAATTTAACCCAAGATACAAGAAAAAGTAGATTTATTGTTGAGTATCCAGCTGTTAAAAAATGTGTGGAAAAAATATAAAGAATAAAAAAAAGTATGCGTATTTTAAGTATTAGTTATGGGAACATAGTCTAGTCCTCTAATACAACTATCACCAAGAGACACCAACCCCAGCTTCCACTGACCTGAATTACCAATTTTTTCTCGTAAACCCTTTAGGTTTTGAGAAAAAGGCAAGCTCCATAGATATGTTTAAATGGCAGGTTTTGGCATATGATAAATCAAATTTAAAACTAAATACAATTGAGCTGACTTGTCCCTACCAATTGGGATGAAAAAATTACTATATTGCTCTTATCCTCCTTAAACCTAGCAACCCAAACTCGATCTTGCTTGCAAAGCCTTTAAGAGGTCATGAATTTAACTAATCCACTTGATCTTACCCCATATAAATTAGTATATTTATAGTTTATCTCAAAATGAAGTCATAATCTAATGTAAATTTTCCTATGTTAATTTATTGTATAACTTTTTATTTATAAATTATTTGTAGGCAAACAAATATTTGCAAAAAATACATGAAATTATAAAAAAAAAATGAAGCTTTTTTATGTGTGTGCGTGTGTTACTCACCTACTTATGGGGCAGATACAAACTCATTTACATATTAGGAGAGGAAAGGTTTAGCAATACCCTCCTGAAACCTCCCCATTCACATTTTTACTTACCCAACTAAAACCCATTATCCATGATCAGCCTAACCCACCGCCTCAACCAACACTTGAAAAAAACTCTCTTCCAAAATGAATGCATACTTATATAAAAAGGTATGTAGTCTACTAAAAATGTTGTTACTTTTTGCTAAAAAAAATGTAAATTACTTTAAAATGAAAAAAAAAATACAATTAAGAGTTAAAAAAATTAATGATAAGAGAAAAATTTCAGTAGTAACTGACCACAATGTAAAAAAATAAAGTAGATAATTTTATATTGAATGAAAAGAAAATAATGGAACAAAGAACACATCCATTCAGCCAAAGAAAAAACAAAAAAACTCATCTTTTTATTCTGTACCATCCTCTAGTGTTAACAAAAATAATTAGAAGCATTAACAGATTCTTTTGTATACTAATGTGAAAAACAATAAAAAAAAACCATTCATCGTTTCTTTTATTCCTTACAACTTGTTTTATCTATTTTGGCAAGTTATGCACAAAATCATTAACATCCATTAATCAAAACACCTACAATTTTTTTCCTTTCATCATCTCTAAGGATTTAGGGTTTCTTTTTTCTAACTCAATTGTTAATTTATTGTATAACTTTTTATTTATAAATTATTTGTAGGCAAACAAATATTTGCAAAAAATACATGAAATTATAAAAAAAAAATGAAGCTTTTTTATGTGTGTGCGTGTGTTACTCACCTACTTATGGGGCAGATACAAACTCATTTACATATTAGGAGAGGAAAGGTTTAGCAATACCCTCCTGAAACCTCCCCATTCACATTTTTACTTACCCAACTAAAACCCATTATCCATGATCAGCCTAACCCACCGCCTCAACCAACACTTGAAAAAAACTCTCTTCCAAAATGAATGCATACTTATATAAAAAGGTATGTAGTCTACTAAAAATGTTGTTACTTTTTGCTAAAAAAAATGTAAATTACTTTAAAATGAAAAAAAAAATACAATTAAGAGTTAAAAAAATTAATGATAAGAGAAAAATTTCAGTAGTAACTGACCACAATGTAAAAAAATAAAGTAGATAATTTTATATTGAATGAAAAGAAAATAATGGAACAAAGAACACATCCATTCAGCCAAAGAAAAAACAAAAAAACTCATCTTTTTATTCTGTACCATCCTCTAGTGTTAACAAAAATAATTAGAAGCATTAACAGATTCTTTTGTATACTAATGTGAAAAACAATAAAAAAAAACCATTCATCGTTTCTTTTATTCCTTACAACTTGTTTTATCTATTTTGGCAAGTTATGCACAAAATCATTAACATCCATTAATCAAAACACCTACAATTTTTTTCCTTTCATCATCTCTAAGGATTTAGGGTTTCTTTTTTCTAACTCAATTATAACCATTCAAAATATGATGGCAGGGAAAAAACACAAAAATTGGGGGGAAAATTTAGAACATAAAGATAAAATGAACAATACTATAAAGTTATAAAAAGAATAACATGAACACAACAATTAATATCACTACAACATAAAGAAATAATGAAGGAAAAATGGCGAGCATGATACAATAGAATACAAAGGAAAATAAAAAAAACATCGGAGTATCATAAAAAAAAATAATAACACATATAAAGACAGAAGAAAAACATGATTTGCAAAAAACACATAATCATGATAAAAGAAATTGCATGAATGAAAGAGAGAGGGAGAAAGGGAGAACTTAAATTAGTTTACATTTTTTCTTTAATATGTACATATATATATGGAAAATTTATAATAGAATTGACAAAAAAATCTAAGATGTAAGAAAGTTAATAACACTAACATGCTCTATAATGCATTTATTTTTTTTTTTGCATATTACATAATTGACCAAAAACCAATTTAAAACACAACTAATGTTGGTATTAGTTTGATGCTTTAACTCAACAAAAAAAACGTCATTTTAAAAATCACAAAAGAATTTTAAATTGAATACAAGGCTTGATATTTAAATAACTAATGTTTTTAATCATTGTGAATAATAAAATTATTTTTGGTAAGTGTTAAAAGCCAATTCAAGTCAATTAGATTTTATTTTTGGAAACAATTAATGTTGACTTTCAAATTTATTAAGAAAGTGATTCAAATTTATAATCATTAGAAAAATTTACCTATTTCACTTTCCTTTTTATTTTTTTGAAATTAGGTGCTAATTCATGTGATTTTTTATTTTTGTTAATAATTTATTTTCTCATGAAAAAAATTCTTCTTGTTATGTAAAATATCTTGCATACTAATTAAATATAATAAAGTGGTAGTGGTATGAAGGTTTTAGAATAAATATTAAAGATTATGATAGTATTGCCAAAATTAATGTTTCCTTACTACTTGCATTATACATACAGTTTTCATGATTTTAAAGAGTTTTCCTTTTTCTGTGTGAAGTTAATGTACAAATTTAATATAAGAATTTCATAAAACTTAAGTATATCACTACACAATAATATTTTATCAATCAAAATATATCTCCAAAAGAAAAGAGAAAGAAAGACAAAGAAGCCTAAATTCAAGATATAAATGGTAGAGATTCATGCATAATTCCAATATTTGAAAATATAAATTTTGTAAATGAAAAGAGGATAGATGACTTATATTGGTGTAGGTTTTGTGAGATTATGATGTGTCAATATATATAGAGAAAAATGTGAAAGGAAAAATACCAATTTCCAAAATAGGTTGTGTATAATATGGCTAAGAAAATAAATAGAGTATTTATTCATGGATGTCACATTTTTTTTGCCTAGTATTTATCTAGATATGTATGGTTAAAACATTGAGTTTTCAAATTTAATTGATATGCATAAATTTAAAAAATAATACATAGTTGACTTTTCTTTTAAATATCTATGAGAAAACCCACAATGACAAATAAGATAACAAATTTTTTTTAAAAAAAAATATCACATGTTAGAATGTAGTGAAAAACACATCATCATAGTTAAGGAAAATACAAATTCACTTTCAAATCTAATATGTTGCATCTCTACTTATTACTCACAACCATATTATTCATTAACTAAATACATTCCCATCCAACACCCAATCAGTTAAGCTATACAAATATAAGAGATTATGTCCTCTTTTCCCTCCACGCCTTGTATTCTTCTTTGCTGCAAGCATGTCTATAGTGTTGTTATAAAGGTCTTATGTCAAACAACATGAAAGTAAAATTTTCACAACAAAAGGGTGATTTGAGCATTAGAACAGCACCACACCCCTCAATAAAATTGCAGGCACTAAACATAATCACTACTTGGCATCTGACTTTTTCTTTCTTTCTTTTTATTAATCCTCAACTTAAGGAAGAAAAAATATGCCCTATCTCAAGTGTCATTGGAGTGCTAATTTTTACATCGGCATAACAAATAAAGAGAACAACATAAATTCATACGAGACATATCAAAAAAACAAATGATTTTTGGTGTAATAAAAAACTTTCATTGTGTAATCACATCTATGTATGATATTAACGGAGGACGGACATATAACAGTTCAAAATAGAAAGTTTTCATTTTTTGCCACATCTATGTATGTGTCAAGTGCATGAATCCACGGTCAAAGTGTTGACTTTTCGACAACTTTGACCGACAATTTCTTATAACTCTTCCTTTTTTGTCTTAGTTTTTTCCTGTTCTCTTTGGCTTACTACAGGTGGGGACTGTGTTGCAGACATGGCATTAGAAGCAGACTCGAGCAGGATGGCATTTGGATAAAAGAAGCGGTCGAAGCGGAAAATCAAGGCTGGCGACGCGTCGCCATAAATCACTAACTTTGGCGATGCGTCGCTAACGATATCAACGTTCTGTGACCATTTTCTCATCTGGCGACGCGTCGCTAGAATTAGAACCCAAGTTGGCAACTCATTTCCAACGTTCACTCTGTTTCGCCGAAATTGCACATTTCTGATGGTCCCCCACTCTTCCCACCTGGTGAACTGGCCTTGTAGAGGGATTTTTATCCTTTTAGGGTTTAAGGGAGAGGGAGTATAAATAGAAGGAGGAAGGAAGAGGCCACATGACCTCATTTGGCTTATTTTCGTCTCTCATCACTCTTAAAGATTATTGATCATCAAGGAAGCGTTTGGGAGCTTGAAGAAGGGGTGATCATTCCTAGGAGCTTAGTCTTCTAAGGGTTTTCTTGGGTTTCTTTTTTTCTCTCTTTTATTTGTTGGATTTTGGTGGATATATTTGTCATGGGTTTGTTGTTGATACTTATTATGGGTTGTGAGTAGTTTGCTTTATCTCTCTAGGATGAAATTCTCTATCTTGCTACTCAATGAATTTATGTTTGTGATTATGGATGGGATTCTTTTTGTGTTGCCCTTTTCATTGTGCTTAATGTTGAGTAATGATAGGCTACCATACACAATGTGCTAGTTCACTTAATCCTTGAGAGAGGATTAATAAGTGAGTGAAGAGAAGTGGAGGGGGCATAGTGGCAACCTAGATTAGAGGTAATCTAGGTGGTCATTAGGTATCAAAAAGAGGTTTAAACCTTAACCACTCTAGGTTAAAATTAGAGCTTGAGTAAGGCTCAAGTTAATTGAAGATGATCAAGGACTCATTTTGAAAAAGGAGTTTTTGAAGTTAGATCCTTATTACCATACAAGGAAAACCAATCTTGAGGACAAAGTTACTTGGGTAGCAAGGGGTAGGAGTGGAGTCCTAGGGAGATAGTTGCCTTATTTCTAAGTTCATTTGACAAGTTTCATTTAGCACCTAGGGAATTCATTTAGTTTAATTCCTTCAAGTACCTCATTAGGATCAATCACCTTCTCTAGATTCACTTCTTTCTCATTTTCAATTATGTAACTTGAGTAATTTGAATTTCGAATCTAGGAAAAGTCACCAATTCCCTTGAGACGATACCCCTATTCACCTTTGAGTACACTACAACTCCATGCGCTTGTGGGTAGTTAAGGGTTACAAATTGATAAACTCTTAGTTTTACAACAGTATGTTATTTATTTCTAGTATTAGGTATCTATTTGTCATTTGCATAGATGAATGCTTTATTTTCTTTCAGCCATCCAAAGATGCAGTGTTAAAAATATGGGATACTCCACATTTATGTGAATTCACGGTAGTTCAGGAGATTAACTTATCTAAGTTTGAATGGATGTTCAGTAAAAATGTTCCCAATGACATGATTCAAGATTTTTGTAACATTCTTCTATTCCTAGTGAACCTTAATATCCTCAACTATCTATGAGCCATTTTCTGGCAAGACCTGTCAAAAGCATCCTCCTTTCAGTTTCTATTCGATAAAATATCAAAGCACTTAGATAATTGGAAAATAAAGCTGCTGAATAATGTTGGTAGATTGACCCTCATTCAATCTACTTTGACTTCTCTACCTATGTACATTATGTCTTTATTCAAGGAGCCTATTACATTTTCGGACAAATTAACAGGTAAGGTTATCAAGTTCTGGTGGTTGGATTCACAAAATAATCGGTGTTTTCATCTAAAAAGTAGACTTTTGTTTAAGGTTCCCAAAATTTTGGAAGGTCTGGGCATTAACGATATGAAGCTTTTTAATTAAGCTTTGCTTGCCAAAACCTTCTAGCAAATATTTACATAAGACATTTCTACCCTGGTCTACTGAGTATTGATTACGAAATATGGTAGCTAGCAGTCTATCTGGCAAGTCAAGGGTAAGGCCAATGCGTCTCTGATTTGGCAAAGGTTGTTGCATGGTAGAGCTCTTTTAGACCATAAACAACTTTCGACTATTAGGAATGACAAGTCTATTTGGGTTTGGTATAACTCTTGGATCCCAAGCTTATATCTAAAATGCCTTAGAGTACTAAGCCTTCATTTTCAATCATACAAGAACCTCAAATTGGCTAATCTTGCTATTGGAGACCCTATAATTTGGAATCATGACTTAATTTTCTTTTTTTCCCTTGATCATATTGCCCGGCTAATTTTACAACTATCTTCATCATCCTTGACAGAAGGGCAGGATTTGACTTGTTAGAATGGTGATGTAGTTTAGCAGTTTTCCACTAAGAAAGGCTATGCTTCCAACGTTTTTCACAAAGCCTGTCTTCTAGGAATTTTGGAGACTAACAGTTAGGTTCTTTCATAAGATCATCAATTTTCACAAATGCTCAAATGAATAAGGGGCTCGTGCTTGCCCCAAAAGTTCAAAAATTTTCTTTCAAAGTGTCTACTCAATGCTCTCCTTATGGCATCTAACTTAGCAGTGCAGGGAAGTAATGTGAATAGTACTTGCTTGAAGTGCAATTTTTAGGAAGAATTTTTGCTCCATCTATTTTAGGGTTGTCAAGGTTCAACTAATTTGTGGGGTCATTTTTGTGCTAGCCCGTTAGCAACCAATACCTCATCATTTCAAGTATGGCTCCTCAATCTATTTCACTTTCAGAGAATATGACATTTACATTGGTTGTTCTTCTTAGTTTCCATTTTTTAGACCATTTGGCTTAGTAGGAACGAATTAGTTTTTAGGATTGTAGCTTTCAATGTCTAATCTTTATAGGTAAAAAAGGATACTCTGTTTTAGATGTTTTTCACAATTAATCTTGCTAATCCTTTATGTCGCACCAAGGGTTTGTGTAAATGGCAGATGCCAATAGGATCTCCACATTTATTCATGGTTGATGGAGCCTAGCGATGAGTTTCAAGTTTAGGAGTATAGCAGTATGGCTATGGATAGGTTCTAATGCACCACCAAGATTAATGAAATGACATATTTGCTAGCACCATATATCTACTTTGGAAGTAGAATTTTTTTCAATTTAGGGAGCAGTATCAGCAACCATAAAATAGGGATTTCAAATTATGACTATTCTATTGGATTGTTCTCAAGCATTGACAGCTCTTCATGACAAGGTGGCATTATGACCTTAGATGGCAAGCTTAGTTCAATCCCTCAGGGCATCTATGGAGACATTTAATCGTTGTTATTTGGTTATAGTTCCTAAGCAACGTATTGCTCAAGGCCACAGCTTTGTTGTTTCTATTCTCTTATTACTCTTTTTAGTTTGTTTTTTATTACCAGAAAAAAAAATTGCCCATGCTAATTGGGAGAGAATGTAATATTACATACTAATTTAGGATCATTTTCATGCCTAAAAAATGTCTTTTCTTTTAACTCTTATTTATGTGTTTTTACAGTCATGCTGCCATGTCTCATCTTTTGCACAAATGCTTCAATTTTGTCCTTCCATTAGCTATAAAATTATGTTTTTTTTTTCAATTTTTATTATATTTAAAAGGAAAGTCAACTATATATTATTTCCAAAATTTATGCATATCAATTAAATTTGAATTTTTATTATATTTAAAAGGAAAGTCAACTATATATTATTTCCAAAATTTATGCATATCAATTAAATTTGAAAAAAAATCTTTTAAATATATAACTTCCATAAATAAATACTCTATTTATTTTATTAGTCATATGTTATGTATCATGTTTTGGAAAATTGATCTATTTCCTTTCACATTTTTCTCTATATAAATTAACACATCATAATCTTATAAAACTTACACAAATGTAAGCATCTCTCATCTTTTCATTTAGAAACTCATATTTTTTAAGATTGAAATTATGCATGCTTTTTTTGTCATTGATGTCTTGGATTTAGGCTTATTATTATTATTATTATTCCCCTTCTCCTCCTCTCTATGTATGTATGTATGTATGTATTCTTTTATTTTGGGAGTCTATTTTGATTGACACAATATTATTGTGTAGTGATACATATCAGTTCTATGAAATTTTTATTTTTTTTATTTTTAAGATTAGAATTATGACATTTTTTTATTGCAATTCTAACTAGATTCTATCTATATTGTTAGATATTTTTTAAAAAAATATAAATTTTTCATCATTTTCATATTCAGGGACAAATTTGGAAGCTGGATCATGTAAGATACGAAAATGTAATGATATGAAGACAAGTTGATGGGAGATAAGAAAAAATAAAAAAAATTGTATTGTATAATATATGTTAATTTTTATTTAATTTGATAATATGTTACTTTTTCATTTTTTACATCTTCTAAGTTTGTGATTTTCATTATATAAATATAAATTGTTGTTATTGTAATTATACTATTTAGTATGTTGAACCTATGATAAATATAATTATTTAAAACCCATAAATGTATAATGGTCATGTTGTTACCGTAAAAGACATTTTTCATACTTTTTTCGTTTACTAATTAATATTAATATTTTATAATTTTGATATAAAAAATATCCATCTTAATACTTTCAGGAACAAAATTTTTAATATTGCTTTGTCTTCTTTGCGATCTCTCACACATTAACATATTTAAAATAAATTTTTATAGCATATTTTCTCACATAAATTTGCACATTAACTTCACACAAAAAAGAAAGCTCTTCAAAATCCTATACATATAACGTAATTAGTAAGAAAATATTAAGTTTGGCAACAATATCATAACCTTTAATATTTATTTTAAAACCTCCATATTGCCTCTCTATTATAAAAATTTAATAGGTAAAATATTTTATGTAACAAAAATAATTTCTACATGAGGAAACATTGTATTATCTAAAATAAAAACATCATATCAAATAGCACCTATTTTCATAAAAAAATAATTAATTTTTCAAATAATTTTAAATTTGAATAAATTTCTAAAATAAATAGGAATTTCAACATTAATTGTTTCCAAAAATAAAATCAAATTGACATTTATTAACATTTAATTCATTTTAGGAAAATATAAAAAAATACTTTAACAATTACCAAAAATAATTTTATTATTCTCAATGGTAAAAGTCATTAGTTTTTTATTCAATTGTTAAGGCTTAAATTCAATTTAAAATTCTTATATGATTTTCAAAATTGTACTTTCTTGGTTGAACCAATGCATGAAACTAATGCCGGTATTTTTTTTGTTTTAAATTGATTTGGTCAACTACCCACTATATAAAAAAATAAATTGTATTATGATGTATGTTAATATTATTACCTTTGTTATATCTTATACTTTTCCCATATCTATTATAAATTTTCCCACACATATGAGTACATATTGAAAACAAAACTTAAACTAATAGACAATAATGGATATGTTTTTTGTTCTGTTTTTTATTTTCATTCAATAGTTTGATGTTTTTTTTGTGGTGTGGTTTTAAATTTTTTCTTATCATTTATTTTTTTAATTATTATTGTATTTTTATTTTAATTTATAAATATATTTTGTATTAGATGGTGTTATTATTATTTTCATCACTTAGTCAAGTTTATTTACCAAAAATACATGAAAATTGATTGTAGCTTTTCTATGTTAGCTTCAAATTGTAACTTTCTTCCATTACCCTTCATTATTTTTCTTTGAAAGATTTTTTTTAAATTAACAATTAAAGAAATAAGTTCCCGCTATATTAATGGTTAATTAATACATGCTAATACTATATTAGGAAGATGGTCAAACATGAAATGTAATAAAAAAATTAAAGTTAGGTTAAATTTTTTAGGTTAAGTCATTTTGTTTGGTGAATAAGTCAAATTTTTTATTTCTGTTTGTTAATTAGAATGATCTTTATTAGATTAATCTTACTATAAATATTATTAGTTTAAAAATTTATTATTAATACTCAATGCCTAGCTAGATATTTGTATCTTAATAAAAGAGTTGAAAATCAACTTTCTTTTTATTTTTTCATACGCCTATTAATTATTATCATTATCAACTTTCTAAACTAGAAACTATCTTTTAGTTGAGATTAACCTAATATATGATTGTTATCATGCTGTGATTTTGATGAAAAATTTCAATTGAGCTCAAGCTAAGGGTGTTTGGGCTTGGCTTGGCTTCACTCGACCAGAATCCTAGCTTATATAATGGGTAATTAGTTTTTTAAACAATCATCTTGAAAAGTAATGAACATGTTTTATTTGAAAAAAAATATTTTCATTAAAGTACAAATCTTTTGATATAAAGTATATATTTATTTTGGTAGATTTTTTTTTAAGTGTTCGTTGAGGGATTAGGTTATGCCGATCATGGGTCATGGGTTTTCTTGGTAGATAGAGATGTGAATAGAGAAGCTCGGTGAGGATATTGCTAAATTCAAACCCTCTCAACATGTAAATGAGTTCGTACTCAGCTCTCACAGGTAAGCGGGTAACACACGCTTAACCATTTGATGTGTGTGTGTGTGTGTGTGTGTAAATTTCATTTTTTCTATATATTTTATATATAGTTAAAAAATATGTATGTCTACAAATAATAAATAAATAAATATTTATAAAATAAGGTAACATAGAAAAATTTACACTATATTATAACTTTATTTTTAAGATAAACAAAAAATTTAAAAAATAAATATACTAATTTATAAGGGGTAGAATGCATTAGAATTAGTTAAACTTGTAATTTCCCCAAAGCTTTATAGGTAGGGTCGAGTTAGAGTGGCTAGGTTCGGGAAGGGCATGGGTAATAAAGTAATTCTTTCATTCTTATTCCTAAGGGCCATGCTCAACCAATTGTATTTAATATTGTATTTGATTTATCTTGCACAAAAACTACCATTTGAATGCCTTGATGTAGTTATGTTCCTTTTATTAATAAGTTATTGCAAAGTATGGTGGTTAACTTGCCAGTTTCTCAAAACTTAAAGTGCAAGTGCAACAAATTTGGTAATTTGGGAGAGTGGCAGTCAGGTTCGTGTATCTTGGTGGTAGTTATGTTAGAGGGCCAAGATTATGTTCCTCGAGCTAATACTTAAAATACTCATACTCATTTTTCTATTTTTCTTATTTTCCCCATACCTGTGTTTAGTGGCCTGATACTCGACAATAAACCTGTTTTACTGCATTTTGTGTAAAATTAGTTAAACTCATAATAAGTTTTGTAGATTAGGTCGAGTTCAGGTGGTCGGGTTCAAGTATATTAGGGTTAGTAGGGTTATTTTTGTCATGTCTATTGGTAGGGGCAAACTAGGCCAATTGTACTCAGTCTTATACCTAATTTAGTCTATATCAAAATCTATCATTTGAACACCTCAATGTAGCTATATTTCTTCTTTTAATAAGTCGTGATAAATTCCCCCTTAAGCTCGAAGCCAGCATCTACTAGATAGTATTTACCTAAAAAAAATATATTAATTGCCTTTAGGAACTTTTTGAAAAAAATGCAATTCTAACATGCAATATTTTCTGAAATCTATTATATTGATTATCTTCAAAAACTTTCAAGCTGTATTCTCTTGATAAAGCATCGTTTAGAATTCTAGAGTTAGAAGCAGTGCCCTTCCCAACCAAAGAAGACATGTGAATTTTAGATCAAATGAGCAAACAGCTAACACATTTATTATTGGATGCTTTTTCCTTCCACGATGTCTTGGAGCATCATTAACAGGCACTTTAACATGAACATGTGTTCCATCAATTGCCCCAATGCAATTCTAAAATATCAAATGTAATAAAAATTAACTAGTATCTGTCAAGAACATTTATTAAGTGTTATTATAAACCATAATAATACTTGTACCTTAAAATATGGATAGTACTTATCATTGTTGAGTATTTCGGTGGGGATCATCGAGCCATCAAGTTGCTTGATGAACCTATCCTCCAACTTTAGTATGACTTTCAAAACATAGTAAAAATGATGACTTATTTTTTTTATAGATTGACGAAATCAAAATAGTATTTCACAATTTTTGGCATGATAGGATAAGATGTATAAAGTCTTTGCAACTTGCCCTTCTACACTTGCATGCTTTAATGGTTTAAGGTCACTTTCTCTTTGTAATAGTTCACATAAATTTATGAAAGTCATAGAACTCATTCTTACCATATCACGACCTTTTCAACCTACAACTTACCTCATGACCTCTTGTCTACCCGTTCTCTTCTTTTTAACTCAGCCTTATCATGAGTAATTGACATTGTACATCCTCGTTTTCGTACAACATACCAATAAACAACTAAACATAATAACTGAGCTGCCAATCGATGTTGTTCTCTTAATCTAAAGAGGACATCATGTGTTTCATTCCCCTGATTATCCATCTACAATAACAAAGGAAGTTGTAATACAAATTACTTAACATTTTTCTTTAAAACAATATTTCTGGTTTTTTTCTGTACTTACCCATGCACAAATTACAGTGAAGTTAATTCATGTTTAGGTTATTCATGTTTAGGCTAATCAATCTTTTGATGGAAATCTGACCGAACCATTTGAACCAGCATCTTTTTTATTAAGGTTACAATACATTGTTAAAGTAAAAATCCTTACTTTATATTTATTTTCATGCTTCTATGACTTTATTACTAATTGAGAAGGGAATCTTTTGTTCAGTTTTTGTGGCCTTGGCTCCTTTTAAATTAGTGCCGTGAATTGGTTACTTAACCCAGACAAAAAAAAAACCAAGAAAATTCCTTCAAGGAACTCATTATACTTCTGGTTATGCCTTGAAGTGATTTGGAGACAAATTTGCAATTTTTTTTACTTAACCAAGTAGTAAATCGGCAATTAACATCTCCAGACCACAACATACAATCCCAAACAGAGAATGATAACAAATCCATAACACAAATTAAAGAGAAAAAAAACAGAAATTGAAAACGAAAAAATAGCCACATGAAGAAATAAATTTGTTTCTAGTGCCAAGTGAAGACAACACATGGCAAACTAAGAATCCCCAAATAGAAGTTAGGAACGAACACAAAAACAAGAGGAAAAAAAGATCCAAAAGCGGAAGTACCAGGAACCACAAAAGAGAGATAAACAACATCAACATTATATGAATGACAATGAAACAAAAAAAAAAAGTAGAATAAGGGGAAAAAATTCCAAAAGAGCAGTATCGGAGAGAAGCGCCACAAAACAAGACCTTCGCGGGTAAGAAACTCTGGTGTGTATTTAGGTTTGCGTACAATATATATTATTCCCTCCGTCTCATTTTAGTAGAAACATTTGTTTGGTCACAGAGATTAAGGTGTATATAATTTGTGTTATTTTTTTATGTAGTAAAAGTTTAAATAATGATTAAAAAAGAAAAAAAATTCTTTTTTGGGTTTTGTGTAGTGAGAGATTGAGTGGAGATTAAAAAAAGAGTCTTTATTGGGTTTTGTGTAAAATGATAATTTAATTGTTTAAACTTTTCCAAAAGAGGAAACGTTTCAACCTTTTTGGGACTTCCAAAAAAAAAAATACGTTTCAAGTAAAATGGGACGGAGGGAGTATTTAATTATGTTGGTACAAGGGTATTATTGGTTAAAAAAAAATAGAGAGAGAGAGAGAGATAAGCACTTAATTCGTTCATTCCAAATCCTTCTAATTTGGAGGGATGAGAAAATTAGATTTTTAAGGGATTTGAAGGGGATAACATCAATTCGTCGATTTACTCTCCCTTATTTTTTAAATTAAGCCAAACAGGGGAAGGATGCATGATATCCCTTCCTCTCCTTTCCCTTCCTCTGAAAAATTGCAATCCTAACAGACTGTAAAGTTTTTGTGGCCAATCATTGCCAAAAAAATGCTTTGGTGGTCAAGCTAAAACGGAATGGTAGGTAGACAAACTCAGGAGAGCAAGACGGTGGGTGAGGGAAACGAAGGATTTTTTTGAAGAAAGGGAGTGGTCATTTTTGTCTTTAAGAGAACACCAAGTCCGAATTGAGTTATTAGATCATTAGCTGCAGCATACACTCTTGGCCCATTTTGCAGTATTGAACGGGAAGTTCTATATGAGTTAAGACTACTTATAAACATGCTTGGACCAGCTTTAAATTATTTTGCTCTTATTTATGGGTCTATTTTTTACGCAAAATTGGATTCGAAAAAAAATGTTAATTCAAAAAAGTCGGCGGGCTATTCAGGAGGCCGGGTAAGGGGATTCGGGTCGGGTCAAATGTGGTGGGTATGAAATTGTGGTGTATTTACAATTTTGCCACTCAGTAAAACGTAAGTCTTCTTCTTCCCTTTGGTTCCAGACTTTCATCCTTCTCGCCCGCCATTCGTCTGAGCCACCTCTATAGCTCCTCCACCTCTGCTACATTGCTACCCTTTATCCAGTGTGGTTGACCTTCGTGGAGCTCTCACATCAGGTCTGATTGCTCATCTCATTGCCTAAGGTCAGTAATCGCTTACCCCTAATCGTATGTGATTTCTTCTCTTCTCTCTGTCTCTGATTTCCACTTAATCTTCAGGCAATCAATGTCAGCGTACTGTGAACCCGTTCCCACTTACTCGCTAGCAGTGGTATCTTCGCCGGTTTCATCCTCTGGCGAGCTTCTTCCCGAAAGCCCTCTCCTTTCGCTTGCCTGCACCTCTCAACTTCAGCTGGTAAACAAAAAGTCTCTGTCTTTTTTTTTTCCTCCTCAGTTCCTTTTTTCCAAATGCTAGACAGAGAATTAAGGCTTGGTTCATGGGTTCTTGCTGGAATGTTCTAATTTGTGTTCATTGTCTGAGTTTGTTCATTCTCTGATTTTGGAATTACATTGTGACTGTTGGAATCTTAAAACTTTGGCTTTGAGAAATTGTAATGGTAATTGTATAAGTTCCAAAGTTTATGAGCTATGTCAATGCGATTAATTTTCTAGTTGTAATCTGTCATCTATAAATGAAAGAGAATTGATTAATGGCTTGTTGTATTCTACTTCAGTTGTGAGTGTTTGTTCTCTTGCGATGATCTTCTCTTGAAAACATGTTTTTGTGAAAACTCAGCTAAAGCACCACCTGCCTGTGTTCTTGTGTTTTGCCGTTTTTGTTGCTTGTTTCTTCTAATAAGATAGTACTTGTATTTTGCTTTTGGGTTTGATTATGATGGGGCAATTGTGTTATGAATTTTTTGTTTCCCATGTTTTGCTGATGTGAACAGTAACTAGAATGACTAAAATCTTACTCATTCATATCTGTGACTTCTATGAGTTGGTTTTTTATTTTGCCTTACCATTCATTTGCCTAAGCATCTAGCTTTACCTTTATTTGAGAAAATTAGTTTTGTGCGGGCACAGAATGCAGAATATTTTTTAACCATACTGATTTATTTATTTATTTTAAGTTCTTATCTAATATGTATTTTATAAGTACTCATTCTCACCTCATTCAGATATAAGCTGGAGATTCTTCTCTCAAGTTGACATTTATGTCTTGTCTTGGCTTATGCTTTGTTTTTGGTTTTACATTTTAGAGTATGATTCTGATGACAACCCGAGAGAAGAAACAATCAAGCCTATGGTAGATGGTGGAACCGAAGATTTCAAAGGCCATGCTAAGGTAATTATACCAGGGGTCACACTATGCTTTGACTATACAATCTGGCTTTTTCCAATCTTTTCGAATTATAAGTCTACTGACATTCATTGATCAGTCATTTGGGACTTAATTCACTATTTTTTTTCAGGAATGGGAATGGCTACTGGGACTGAGTTGTCTTTCTGGTCATTTGATAGCCGGCAGCTCTCACATTGACTATTTGTTTTGACATTCTAAATTGAAATGGTTTCTCTTCAGTTTACTTGCTGCTGGTAGATAGGTAGGTTTTTAGTTATTCATGTTAAAATACTCCCATATGCAGATGTTTGTGTAATAGAACTTACTGTTGCTCAGTGAATACTACATTGGTTTATATTAATTGTTAAACATGCACTAATTGCAGTTCTGTGGTTGTATTATACATGAGTGCTTCCCAAGGATATGAATTAGTAACTATAAAAGAAATCATTTCCTGGGTTTTTTTTTCATTTCCAGTTTTTTTTTTGTATGGTGGTTCTCAACTAAGACTCTAGTTACAACTTCTATTGACATTGCTCATTTTATTGTTGAATATTCTGCTACCTACTGTAAAGAAATTATGAGCTATGCAATGTTACTTTATCGCTTCCAGAAGTGCAAACATACTACTTACAAAGAACTCATATTTTGTTTTTTCTTTTTCTTTTTTTTGGTTTTTGGTTGCAGGTGGTTCTCTTTTAACTCTTGGATAGGTTGAGCAAGTATAGGAGTAACTAGTTCTGTGTTACGTATTGTATGAAGCTGCATAACAGAGTGGTTGACTTTCCTCCCATTCACATTTCTATCAAAGGCTACTGGGTAATTTCACAATGTTATTCCTTTCTTTTTTCTTTGATGTTTTCTCGTATCCATGAATCATACATGCATTGTCCATGCTCATGCTGCTTAGTAACATCGTAGTTTACAGAGTTTGTATGTTGGAATTTACAATGTCTGTGTTGGTTCATGCTGTTTTCTTAATAGTATGCCATGTGACACACTTCTATGTGGGTTTCCTTGGCAGTTAAGGAGAAGGACTATAATGTTTGGCATGAATGCTCGTGGTCATAATGGGGATCTAGAGGAGTTTGTTAGAGGGCCACGGGCTCATTGGGACCCGGCTACCACCGATATTTTCTGTCAGTGGGTTGCACAAGCGGCTGACCAGAACTTAATGAAAGGTGGACATTTAACAAAAAATGGTTGGACCTTCATTTTTAATGGTTTCCGGCAGGAAACTGGTTTGCCGTATACAAAGGTTCAGATTAAGAATAAGTGGAGGCTACTAAAGAATACCTACAAGGAGACAAAGAAACTTCTAGGCTCTATGACTGGGCTAGGGTGGGATTATGAGCGGGGAACCATAATAGCAGATGAAGATTGGTGGGAGGCTCGCATTCAGGTAACTTATATACTGCTGATCTTTTTTTATTATAAGTCTACTGCTATACTGCTTGTTCTACTTCTTGAATTTTGAATAATTGGAAAGTGACATGTCCCTGTCACTTTGTATTGCAGCAAAACCCATTGGCAGCTACACTCAAGGGTAAGCGGATTCCCAACTTGGTTGACATGGAGAGGATGTTTGCTCCCGTTCGGGATTTGTCAGGTTTTGGTTGGTCTCCACAGATGGGTGGCAATCCGCGTATCCCTAACTTGAATGGAGATTCAACGGACTCTTATGCAGAAGATGTTGGGGATGCCGAGACCCAAGAGCCGATTCATCATGTCCCCAATGGAAGAGACCATCCAGAGGGTACGAGTGCAGGGTTCCCAAGACGGTCAGCACAGAATTCAGGTCTCTTCCATACTGCCGGTCCTTCCCATGTCCCTCCCGTACGCATTTCACATGAGATCCCCGTTCTGCTCGAAAATCCAGCAGACGTAAGCGGAAGCCAGGCGAGCGAGATCGAACAGAAATGCTTTCAAAAATTAGTGACTACCTCATCATAGGCCGAAAAGAGCAATGGACAGAGCTTGCTCAAGCAATGTCCGATCTAAATGACATGAGACTCGTTATGAAAGGGGTTGCGAAGTTACCAGGTGTTAGTTATGGGGATCCTTTTTGGATCACAGCCTATGATTTTTTCATCGAGAATGAGAGAGTTATTGCTGTGTTTCTTCGAGGTTGTGGTGGTTTAGGGGAGGTCCAGCTGCATTGGTTGTGAGCTCAGCTACAAAAAAGAGGGGGAGGGGCCATCTGAGCAGGGCATGTTTAACTGTTTTCCCCATGACTTACAGTAGAGAATGATCCCTATTTTCCTTCAATAAACATTATGTCTGTTTATAGCGTAGTGTTGTTTGATGAAGTTTGAACTGATTGTTTGTTACTTTGACTAGTTAGGATGAGTCCCGTAATGACGGAACGCTCTGAGTATGTTTTTTTTTTTTAAATGGAAGTTAGGTACCAGGGACTTCCGAACCTGTCAATTAGTTAAGATTAGTGTTGTTTGTGACGAGTTGGTGTTACATCCGCTCGCATGAGCCATGCACGATTCATAATGCATTTGTTCCATTTCTTTTCAAGTTTTGGCCATCTGACAATTCAGTCATGTGTTGCCCCATTTTTAGGTCTATGTTGTGACATTTGTAGAACCGAAATATACATCCCTTCTTCTAACATTGACATATTTGGCTTATTAAGATTAGAAGAATGTGAAACATTATACGATAACTTAAAACGTTGTTAGGTAAGAGAATGGTAACAGAGAATGACACAATAGCAAAAGCAGTGATTGAGGAGATTATAGCAGATGGGTCAAGCAGTTCACAATCAGAGCGACAAACAAATAGAGAACCCATTCAAACAGGGGAACAATTGTTCTGGAAATTAACAGAAAGGCCTGATGATTTTTTTGATGAATATCGAATGACCGTGCCTTGTTTTTGGGAGTTGCATAATACATTAGTGCAACATTACGGGTTTCATGGATCAAATAGCATGACTACACATGAGGCATTGGCTATTTTCCTCAGCTTGTGCGGGCATGAGACACACAACGCAGACTTGGTCGCTGGTACGAACATTCGGCGTCCACAATAAATGTGTGGTACAAAGTTGTTTTGGACGCTGTATGTAAAATGGCAGAGGATGTTATAAGACCATCTACTTCTTTATTGTCGAGTGTATCAGAATATGTTATGACAAGATGCCCGCAATTTTATAATGCCATAGGGGCTCTTGAGGGAACGCATATTCCTGCTATAGTTGAATCCGAAGATCTACGTCACTACTACATTGGGCGAAAGGGAGAGCTGACGCAGAACGTTCTTATCGTGTGTGATTGGGACATGAGGTTCACACATGTGTATGCTGGCACACCCGGGTCGTAACATGACATGGCTATTCTACAAAATAGTATGGGCAACTCGACTTCTAGATTCCCATTTCCACCACAAGGTACATGTTCCTAACTATTGCCATAATTTGTTAAAGGTAATACAAATTTTTTCGTTGTGTTATATATATCTTTACATAATAAAAGTGTTTATTCCCACTTATCCAGGGAAATACTATCTTGTGGATTCTGGATATGCAAACGCCCCTGGCTTTTTGGCTCCATATAGGACAGCTCCATATCATCCGTCAGACTTTAACGGCAGACCACCAATGGGAATGGAGCAGGAGTTTAATTACTATCATGCATCGTTGCTAAATATCATAGAGAGAACAATATGCATTTGGAAGAAGAAATGGAAAATTCTGAGACTGATGCATGAATTTGATGCCACAGTTCAGGTCAAATTAGTTGTTGTCATTGCTGCGTTGCACAACTTCATTCGAAACTACAATGCTAATGATGAAGATATTGCAAGTGCACTGCAGGGGAGGTATACGCAACATGATGTGGGAACAGATAATTCACTACCATTTGATGAGTTGCATTTGGATGGGCACGTAATGGCTTACGTTAGGGATGAAATTGCACTAACCCTTAATTAAGGGAGAAAAATGCGATGGCAACAGTCACGCAGACAAGGACGACATAACATTAGCTGACAGAACCACTTTTTCATAGGAAATGAGAACAATGTGCAGAGTGTGTTAAACCAGGCATTCTGTTGGTACTATATATGTAGCAGCATCTTTGTAGTATGTAATGTGGACATGTAGACCTCTTTATGAGACACAACTGATTTAATCATTTAACATCAGTTTCTATTTACACTAGCTGCTTTGATAACAGTGAATGTATAAATCAGATAATTCTGTCAATTCCAACATTTTTTTTTGTCCAACAACTTATGTTAAATGTTTTCATCTTTTCTGATGGCAGTTGGGCAAAGAACCATGAGTAATAGCACAATCTTATGTGAAATTCATTTACTAAGGTGAATAGCTATGGAAGTAGCAATAGTAAACATTATCTCAAATCCATGTACAATCTTCACTGTAACAATTCATTAAAAAATTCCAAACAAACATAATTGGCAACCAAAACTACTTGTATGCCTAAAAAAACTGCCTAACAACAAGCATTTACAACATTAGAGGGATTTACACCAGTGCCATAACAGCAAGAACTAATATCACCCATGACTTGATCAAAGTGACTTCAGTGTGCTTATGTATTACCCCTTTAAACTCTACTACCTGTATTTTATAGTTTGAGTGTGTCATCTCTTCAAGAACGGGTGGTGCCTGCATGTATAAATTCTTCCCTCTATATGTTATACTTGCCTTTGACAAGTGCAGCTTTGGGTGTTCCTCTAGCATATCAATGAACTGCTTCACACAAGATAATTAAGAAAGATCATAAATATGGAACACTGGCACAAGAAAAAGAAGGGAGGAAAAATTTAGGCATAACTCTGACCACAAATCCTATGTTAAGACGAAGCTAACCTTCTATAAGGTAACTGAATGGTTCACCTCAATAAGAACACCTGGGCCACAAACAAGATAGTGCCTATCCTTCACAAACTCTGTCAGTTTAATGTGGAGACCTTCACAACCATTATACCTACATAAGTAGCACTTAGGAAATGATGAAAAAACCCATTTTTTAGCAACTTCCAGGCTACCCATGTCTAAGTAAGCAAGACTGCACAGTACAATTTCTCTCAAGTATGTTCCTCCATAATGGTTAAGCATCCACCCTTTCAGCCAAAGAAGTAAAAACGATTTAGACCATTAAGCTAAATAAACACAGATCCTTTACTTTCATTTGTACAAAAAATAGCAATCAAACAAAGAAATGAGAAGGCAGCTTTAGTTGACGACCATCTTAGTATGTTTTCAAAAGCATTTACTACACTGAAGGGGAAAACCTACAATATCATAGAGAACATATAAGGAAGTTGGAGTTAGACCTACGTGAGATAATTTTAAAGGGTTTTGCTGCATCTAGATGCAATCTTGAAAGTTCCCAACGCACAGGCAGCTGCAATAATAGCATTCGTAGAAGCAATAGCTGGTATGATATTCTTCACAACACCCTGGACATGGGAAGGCATATCATTTACGTATGCTTGTGGCCTCCAAGATTATAGGGAAATATGCACAATGGAGGAAAATAGTACTTAAATGATTGCACTAAAACATTTAACCTTAGCCATGGTATTTCAGATACTATATAATTTTTTATGACCCTTAACCACCAAAAGCCTTAATAGTTGAAAAACATAACCATAAACCATGTCTAATGAGTCCAACACCGATTCAGCATTGAGATCAGACCCTGGAAAACTGAAAGGGCCACTGAAAAAAATTGCACAAGTTTGAAAGAATCCAATTAGATGACAGTGAATCGTCAACATGTCGCAATATATTTTCTCTTCATATTAAAAGCCATGATCAGAAGGAATTACTCGGGTAAAACATTGCTCAATAGAATGTAAATTCCTAGATACCTGGGTAAAAGTATATGTCACTCTGGGAATGCCAAAAAGATCAAGTCTCTTGACAGCCTAAAAAAATATGGAGGCATTAGTGCAGAACCTAGGATAACATCAATTAATTTAGTGCTATAATGTACCTCATCATAAACCCATTTCATATGTTCTGGGTCATCTGGATTAAAAGCCTTCCCACTATTGACCTACAAGGATGGAAGCAGTTAACTGAGGATTCACATGCTGCAAAAAGAATATAGGGAATAGCTGACATTATACTACCTCATCCCATTTGATTAAGTGAGCATGTTCAATACAATGAGCTGCAGTTCTTAGTGTTTCTGCCAGGGTGCATAAAGGGAACTTGACCTGAGGAGGAAAAAGCCAGATTGTACACTTAAAGCATGGTGTGACCCCTGGTATAATTACCCTAGCATGGCATTTGAAACCTTCGGTTCCACCATCTACCATAGGCTTGATTGTTTCTTCTATCGGGTTGTCATCAAAATCATACTCTAAAATGTAAAACCAAAAACAAAGCATAAGCCAAGACAAGACATAAATGTCAGCTTGAGAGAAGAATCTCCAGCTTATATCTAAATGAGGTGAGAATGAGTACTTATAAAATACATACTAGATAAGAACTTAAAATAAATAAATAAATCAGTATGGTTAAAAAATATTCTGCATTCTGTGCCTGCACAAAACTAATTTTCTCAAATAAAGATAAAGCTAGATGTTTAGGCAAATGAATGGTAAGGCAAAATAAAAAACCAACTTATAGAAGTCACTGATATGAATGAGTAAGATTTTAGTCATTCTAGTTACTGCTCACATCAGCAAAACATGGGAAACAAAAAATTCACAACACAATTGCCCCATCATAATCAAACCCAAAAGCAAAATACAAGTACTATCTTACAATATATTAGAAGAAACAAGCAACCAAAACGACAAAACCCAAGAACACAAGCAGGTGGTGGTTTAGCTGAGTTCTCACAAAAACATGTTTTCAAGGGAAGATCATCGCAAGAGAACAAACACTCACAACTGAAGTAGAATACAACAAGCCATTAATCAACTCTCTTTCATTTATAGATGACAGATTACAACTAGAAAATTAATCGCATTGACATAGCTCACAAACTTTGGAACTTATACAATTACCATTATAATTTCTCGAAGCCAAAGTTTTAAGATTCCAACAGTCACAATGTAATTCCAAAATCAGAGAATGAACAAACTCAGACGACGAACACAGATTAGAACATTCTAGCAAGAACCCATGAACCAAGCCTTAATTCTCTGTCTAGCATTTGGAAAAAAGGAACGTATGAGGAAAAAAAAAATAGAGACTTTTTGTTTACCAGCTGAAGTTGAGAGGTGCAGGCAAGCGAAAGGAGAGGGCTTTTGGGAAGAAGCTCGCCAGATGATGGAACCGGCGAAGATACCACCGATAGCGACTAGGTGGGAACGGGTTCACAGTACACCGACATCGATTGCCAGAAGATTAAATGGAAATCAGAGACGGAGAGAAGAGAAGAAATCACATATGATTAGGGGTAAACGATTACTGACCTTAGGCAACGAGATGAACAATCGGACCTGATGCGAGAGCTCTACGAAGGTCAGCCACACTAGATAGAGGGCAGCAATGTAGTGGAGGCAGAGGAGTTATGGAGGTGGCTCAGACGAATGGCGGGCAAGAGGGATGAAAGTTTGGAACTAAAGGGAAGAAGAAGACTTACGTTTTACTGAGTGGAAAAATTGTAAATATGCCATAACTTCATACCCGCCACATTTGACCTGACCCGAATCCCCTTACCCGGCCTCCTGAATAGCCCACCGACTTTTTTGAATTAACACTTTTTTTCGAATCCAATTTTGCGTAAAAAAACAGAGCCTATATGTATTTGGTCGACTCATTAATATCTAGCCTATTTTCTTTCTGTTTACATTACTTTGTCATTGGCATTCAATCAAATTGATAATCCAAAGACATGCTCCATACAATGTGGGAACATATTCCATCATTCTTTACAAATACTGTCTTTCATCTCACTTTCTACATTTTTATGAGAAAAGGAAAAATATTTAATTTATTAATTTCTTACTATTTTTTTGTACAAGGTTTGAACAAGTAATTAAAAACCATTAATTTTTTTTTAAAAAATGGGCAATCTAATTTTTGACTTCTAGTTTGTGGAATAAATGTCAACTAAATTTTATTTTTACAAAAAACATGTATTTAACTAATTATTGTTGGGTTTCGGGTGCCAAACAGCGCAGCGGAATTTAATCGAAACCCTCCAGGATCCAAGTGAAACGAGGTAAACATGGTGTTCGAAAATTTTCATACCTAATTTTCGGTTGAGATCTCCCACTCAACTGTAGAGTCGAATCACAAAACTTAAACAGTTGACGTGTTCAAGCTTTCTATGGTATCCACACGAACCTCTCAGGATCACTACGCTTCCACCACATCCCAGCAGATGCGTTTCTCTTGCGCTCGCAATGCTAGCTTGCGTCCTCGAAAGAATTGCAAGAGAATAGTGCGGCTGTCCTTTTGGGAGGCTAGGGCAAGGAGACTTGCGAATTTCTCACTAGAAGTTGCATTTATAGTGGAACTCAACTTCCAGGCCTAATGGGTTTCAAAGCCCTAATCCAATTAGGCTTTAATTTTGGGCTTAATAATGGCTCAACTATTGGGCCCATTATTAATACGAAATTATTGTGAAACCAAAACCCAAATTATTAGCTCATTCACTCTAATGATCCAAATAGCTCCATGTGTGCGACCCAATAGGCTCTTACCACGTTGGCAATGATCATAAATCACATTTATGATCATAAGCAATGAGCGGTGTCTAGCAACACATCATTGCTATCCAAGTGACAAGATTGTCGATGATTCGACTAAACCTTTATGATCATCACCGATATATGCCATTGTCCCTCTATCCAAGATATCAAGACTAAGCACGAAACATAGAATGTGTCACTCTCGTATAGCCCAATCTTTGGTTTCTTGATTATCGAGTAGAAAAACTTAAACTGATGGCATTGATATCGTATATCAACTCATCCGAGCATGGCCATGCATTTTTCTAAGTCTTACTCTATCAAGGGGCCCGAAGATATCACTCCCGTTACATAGGAGGGACAAATCCCATCTTGATCATACAAATAACTACGCATGATATGTGACATACCCAATGACCTCCTTTAAGTTCACTCAGTTACGAGCAACAAAGGAAAGTATCTAAGTATGTGACTCACATGTAAGGAACCTTGATGATCTTAAGTCAAAGGACTACATATACCATGATCACTATGAGAATCACTTATGACACTCATATAACGATCCATGTAGTGTTCTCATTGTGGGTCGGTCCAGTACACAAGTTCTCTAACTTGTACCCATATGCAGACTGCATATCTTATATTAGTCTCCACATATGCTAGTCGTTATGTATTATTGTAACCCACTCCACAATAATACTAGACTAAGGATGTTTGAGAATATCATTATTCTAGGGTTACAATTATGTTTGTTAAGTTACGCATAAACAAAACAACAAACATAATTGCTGGATTAATGCCTTAATAAAATATCATGACTTAATGTGTAAAAAATACAATCATCTCATGATTGGCCTTTTGGGCACAACACTAACAATTATTAACTGCATGATACTATTACTTTTCAAATGATATCAGTTTAAAACAAAGAGCCCACATTATGTTTTATAAACTGACCATTTTGCGCTATAGTTCATTAAGAAATGACCCATATTTTGGCTTTGTTTTTCAACCAAAATCAGGTTTTAAAAAAAATGTGTTAATTGAAAAAAAAAAAGCGAGCTAGGGAACAAACGGATCTCGCAGGTTTCCGGGTAAGGGTGGCAGGTCATGAACCTAGTTTTGGACTTTAATTTACAAAATATGTCATTGATTCGGTTTGTGACCCGCCCGCGTTGTGGGCACAATTTCATGGCTGTCAAAGGAGAACACCATCGATGTTGGAATCAGATTGATTTCCCTCGCTCTCTCTCAATTGGGAGGCGATAAGGCTAGGGGCGTTAGAGGAGAATGTGGCCGTCAAATGAAAACGGCATCATAGGAGAGCGATAAAGGCCAGTGAATTGGCAATGCACCGACAGAACTGAGAGAAGGCACATCAGCAAAATTTGGAAAGAAGAAAACAAATCGGGCCCTTTTCTCCGATTCTTTCCACTCATTTTTATTCGATTCCAGCCGAATCGTCGAACAATCGAACAGCTAAATCAGTAGTCGCATCGTCGTCGAATGGAATCATGATAGAGATTCTCGAATGGCTGAGATTATTGTCAGGGCTTGATATAAGTATGAAACCAACTAGAAAAGAAGAAGATTTGGTTGATAGCTAACATTGGGTGATGGGAAGGGCAATTGGAGCTGGGCTACACGGCGGATGAAGGCCACTGAGTTAGAAAGAGCAACGAATCGCAGTGGGGGGCAGCGGAGCAGTGACGTTGGATTCTGCTCGGTGGACGAGCGACTGTGAGAAGTTGGGGTGGGGAACTAATTAAGTTAAAATCAGTAGCATAAGTTTTAAATACTCCTAAAGTCCAAGATTAGGTTCATGACCCGCCACCCTGACCCGAAAACTCGCGAGATCTGTTTGTTCCCCAGCCTGTGTTGTTTTTGAATTAACACATTTTTTTTAAAATCTGATTTTAGTTGAAAAACAGGGCAGCCACATTCAGTTAGATTTGTTTCACTTTTCAAATTTACCATAAATAAAATTTTATTTATTTTTAATTTTACTGAATTTTTTATAATACCAATGTGATTTGAAATATAATATTGTACTTACTTAATAATAGTTAAATAAAATAATTTTTAAAACTAATTTAAAAGATAATACACATTTTTTAGTTGTTCTATCATCTCTAAACCCGCCAGTTGTCGCGTTTTTATCCAGGCAGCAAAGCATCAAATACCCGAGCAGACGAAGGCAGAAACGACGCCGTTAAGACTTGGGGCGCAGGCACAATCACAACCGTAGAAACTAGGAAAAAGAACGAACCGCCTCAAGAAACGTACGGCATCAAGCAATCTTCCATTATGGGCGCAAACGGCAATGGCTGGCAGGGAAATAAATACGGGGATAGAGAGAGAGAGGGAGAGGGTTGTTGGGTTTGTGTGCGGTCAACATAAACAACGTCGCTTCGAGGGTCTTTTCTTCGTCCCTCTCCTTGTTATCCTCAATCGCTCAGCTTTTCTGTTGTTCCTTATTGCCACAGGTACTCTTCCTCTTCTTTATGCAAGATTTTGTTTCTGGTATTCTTTTGTTAAACTACTTACTCCATGGTTTTTTCTTTAATTTCGTTAGGTTTAGCTTTTGTTTTCTTAGTTAATGCTTGCTCTTCCACTTGTGCTTATTTATGAGTTGGATTGTTGATAGTTGTGGAATTTGAGAGAAAAAAATTTATCCTTTAGTGTTTACTTTGTAATTCGAGTGGGTGGATTGGAGCCTTGATCGGGCCCTTTGAGTCTGTCTTTTTTCAGATGGGTAAGAAAAAAAATTATGTAGGGCTGGAAATTTTTAAGTTTGCTTGGTTCAAACTTCTGTTTTCCTCTTCTCTGCTTTAACTGTCCTTTCCAGTCGCTCATTTTCTTCTTCCTTTCAATGGCTATTATTTCAATTTTGTGGGAAAATTCTTCATTACGAATTCTAACTATGTATCAGAAATGATACCCTTCACAGTTTAGGCTATTGATTAGCTTTAGGGATTGGCCTTTTGCCATGTAGATCAAATTGTGTAGTTGCTTGCTGGTTTCTGATACTTTTGCTTTTTATGAAAAAATTCAGCTTGATTAAAGTGAATTCAAACGAGTTGTCTGATCATCGGTTAATCTACCACAGACGAGAGTCAATTTTCATGTCTGAATTTGACGCCCAGATTCCTACTACTTTTGGTGAGTTGTGATTGCATATATAGGTGCTTTTGCTAGATACTAGTAGTTATAGTCTAACTAATGCAGTCTTTCCAAGCAGATCCCTTTGCTGAGGCAAATGCTGAGGACTCGGGTGCTGGGACAAAGGAGTACGTCCATATCCGTGTACAGCAGCGTAATGGTAGGAAGAGCCTGACTACTGTACAAGGTCTGAAGAAGGATTTCAGCTATAACAAGATCCTCAAAGACCTGAAGAAGGAATTCTGCTGTAATGGTACTGTTGTTCAGGATCCTGAGCTAGGACAGGCACGTTCCCCCCCTTTTATTTTTTATTGCCTGGTCTTTGACATTGTTAATGCTACTACACGGCTCATTTCAAGCAGAACTTCAAATTGAGTTACTTTGGACAGAGGAACTATGTTATTTGTTTCCTCATCATGCAGGATGCACCATCTCATATAATTGACACTCAAATAGAAATGATTTGGGTGTGTTTGTTTTGCCCTTAAAATGGCGTAAAACTAAAATACAGTAATAATGACTTAATGTTGGACAATGTCATGGGAGCATTGCCAGTAACCGAGTCTAAGTGGATAAAGAATCTTGAAGAAGTGTGTTCCTTCTATTATGGTCTAATTTTTATTGCTTCTCATAAATTTAGCTATCATCTTTTCAAACAGCTTTTGTCTTCAGTTCAGCAATGTTTCTGATGCATGTCTCTGTAATTACAGGTCATTCAACTCCAGGGTGACCAGAGAAAGAATGTTTCTGCCTTCCTTGTGCAGGTAATAGAACATGTGTTGCTTCTTTGGTTGAGCAATTGCTAATTGTAGTACTTGCATGGAGAGAATTTAATGAATCCATTAGTATTGAACAGGCTGGCATTGTGAAGAAGGAGCATATCAAGATTCATGGTTTTTAGTTGCAGTAAACCCGTCATCCTGCCTGCTCACGCTTCTGGAACATGTGGTAGCAGCTGATGCATCATCTGAAGCCTAGATCTAGAAATTTAGTACCTAAGTTTCTTTTGATTCATGCTGTTATAGGAAATCAATGGGGTGTTAATTTACATTTCCGGTTACATGTGGGAAACGAATGGGTTATATCGGAACAACATTTGCATGCACTGTTCTAAGCAACCTTTTGTGTTTGGTTTCATTCTTATCACCTGTTCATTATTTCTGGTGCTAAGTACTTTTAACAAAAATTATCTACATTTTTATAAAATATTATCAGAATCCGATTTTTGTCGTTTGGCTGGATCGAAGTTGGATGGTAGATTAGAAAATGGTTCATCTAACTTGTGCCACCAGGTTACCAGGATGCGGGTTAGGGTTCTCAATTTGAAGTTAATTTATTTAAATTTAAGTCAAATTAATTTAAAATAATTTATTTTTATTTTTATATCTTGTTTTCTTGGAATCAATTTCTTTTGGAAGTTAATGTTATTTAAGTGTAGTAATTTATTTAAAGTACAATTTTTGTACTTTTATTATATTATTTATGAATTTTTTTATTTTTAATTAAAAAATTTATTAAAATTTAATAACATTATGAAAATAGGTTATTGCACATACTTAATATTAACTTTTAAATGAAATTGATTCTAGGTAGAAAAAATATAAAAATAAAAATAAGTCATTTTAAGTTAAATTAATTTAAATTAAAATGAATTGACAGTAGTTATTAACTAACGACATGCTCTTTTCTTGCCATGGGTGTCTCCGTGTTCCTTTAAATATTGGAAAAACAAGTATTTCTCTCATCCTTTATACTATATGAATATCTTCTAAAAACCATGTACTTATATATTGATTATGAATAAAAAAAACACAAGAAATTTACGAAAAAATGGTAGATTCGATAAAGAATGGAGACGTGCCAATTGTTTTGGAATTCCCAACCCCAGCCTGCAGTTGGAACAGGCATTCAGCACCTATTGTGATAATAATCGGAGCCCTTAGATAATTGAGTCGCAGTTAAGAATAAGAATAGCATGAGAGAGAGAGAGAGAGAGAGAGAGAGAGAGGAGTCGGGGTTGGGCCGGAGGATGATTTGATATCATGATAGGGAAATTTACAAAAACCCCTTAGGGTTTGCCCTAACCTACATTTACCCCTGCATATTCATAAACCTACATTCACCCCCCTTTGCTAACTCAATCAGCTAATCAGTTCGAGAAAAGGGAAAATCAACACTACCCGTCTACTTTTGTTTTTTTAATCTCAGTCCAAGCACCTGGACCTTTTGGATGTAGCAAAACAAGCATCTTCCTCTTACAGTAGTGGCCTAATCTTTGCCCATAAAGGTAAACTGTAGCATGTTTCGGCAATTGCGCAATATTAACTAATGTTAAATTCCTGGTAAGTTAATTAATGACTTTCTCATTTAGGGGAGTTCATTTCCATTAATCTCATTAATTTGAGCCCATAAATTCCAGGTCACACGTGGGTCGTGGGCGAGTAAGTTTAACCCCATGTGAGACCTTTGCTCATTAACCCCTAAGTTGGTTTTTATTACATCTCCTACCACACTCATCATCCCTTCCCACCCGCCATTGACATGTAGCCCAACTTGATGCCCAACAACCCACCTTAAGCTGCGTCCGCCGTCCCACGCGCTCGGATCCCTCGTCTGTTCGTTGAATCCACGCTTCGTTCTTGTCGCAGCAGGCCGACCTCGTCCTGTTCCGATCTCAAGCTGGGATCCACGCTCCGTTCTTGTCGCAGCAAGCTAAGGAGAACCAGATTCGAGGCTTGGTCCGGCGGGACGATGAGCTCCAGCCGTGGGGAGATTCTTCGTTGATAGCGCACACAGAGGAGGACAAGCTCATATGGCTCTATTATGTTTGCCTGCGAAAAGGAAGGGCAGCTATTCGGCCGATTTTCCCTTGGCCGCATACCTGGAAATGCTACTCGGACCAATGACGGACGGTCGGACTTGACCTAGTTGACATACTGACAGGAGTAAGAAAGATAAGACTTGAGGCTTTCAAAAATTTTTTTTTTCAAAAGATGAGGCTTTCAACTTTAATTAATATTGTGTTTCCTATGTTTGACTTCCCTGCCTGCACATTTAAAATCTCCTCCACCTGCCCAGCCCAGCCCCAAATTCAAAATCATCTTTAGAATTAATTGATTTGGACTTCAATTCCAGTTCGATCAAGTTATCTCTGCAAGCATATAGAAATCACCAATGGAGGAAATCGACGTCCCTCCCTTCTTCATCTGCCTCATCTCTCTTCAGATGATGAAAGACACCGTCACTTTCTTCACTGGCATCACCTTTGACCGCCAAAGCATCAAGAAATGGCCCTTCGCCGGTAAGAACACCAAATGCCCAGTAACCAAACAGTTTGTTTCCGGTGGTTGACGAACAAATCCGAGCGTGGGGAGGGCGGCCGGAGTTTGAGAAGCATGGGGTGGAGGCAGGGTGTCGGCAAGCACGGGTGGCGACGTGGCGTTAGAGAGAAACGGCAGGTGTGGCCTGGGCAAGACGTTTCAGTTAGGTGGCATAGGTTTTAAATATAACAAAAACAGAAAGGGTGATTTAAGATGGTTATTGAATGAGTTCTTTTAACCTGCAAAAATCTGACTTAACCGGTAAAAATGGAATCTCATTAATCCCATTAATTTTAAATGAGCTGACACTAACTTGTTGGAGTAGGTTGTTAATCGTTCTTCGATTGATAATTATGGTTTTCTTCTTACATTGCAGAGTGGCGCATCCAAATACGGATACAATTTGGCTGTGAGTAATGTCGATTCCTTGCGATCAATCAAGTTCTTAAACTTTGCTCAATTAACCGTTCCATTGACTTGGAGGTCCTCCACAGAAAATTTGAGATGCTGTTGTCATCCAACCTGTCAGGGTCCTCCGACCTCTCTGGCGTCAACCTGTTTGTTTCAATTTTGGTTCCAGAGAAGGAGTTTGTGTTGTCACTGCCAACACATATCCTTTTGATTATGGCAGTCTATTACCCGATGGAGAAGATCGCTTGCTACGTGTCTGACTCACCTTCGAGGCGATGGCGGAGGCGACGAGCTTTGCGGACCTGTGGATTCCGTTCTGTAAGAAACATGACATCGAGCCTCGGAACCCGAAATCTTACTTTAGCTTGAAATTCGGCCCAGCGAAGAATAAAAATAATCTGGATTTCATAAACGATCGGAGACAGATCAAGAGAGAGTACGAAGAGTTTCAGGTGCGGATCAATGGGCTATCGGATTTGATCCGTCAGAGATCAGAAGCTTGCAAAGCGAGAGGGGAAATGGAGCAGATTAAACAGAAAGAGAGTGAGCAAAACGGATCCTGCTAAACCCGTGAAGGTCCAAAAATCCACGTGGATGGCAGATGCTTATTTTGTTAGATCTAAAAGGTTTGGGTGCTTGCGCTTAGAAAAAAAAAAAAAAAAGATAAAAAGATAGAAGGGCAGTGTAAGTTTTTCCCTTTTCTCTTAATTGATTAGCTGATGGAGTTAGCAAAAGAAGAGGATAAGTGTACGTTTTTTAATACACAGAGAAGTATGTGTAGATTAGGACAAATCTCAGGCGAGTTTCTGTAAATTTCCCCTCATGATACTGGCATGGCATGCCAAAAACTAACAAGGCAAAAATATTGCAGTTTGCTTAACTATAGATATATATATGTGAACGCATCAACGGGAGAGGATGATCTGATCTGATCTGATCTGATCTCCATGAGAATAGCTATATATATTATAGCTCGCTCACAGCACAAGATCTCCTTGATGCATTTTGGAACAAGTAGATGTATAATTTTTGCAGGTGTGGGAAATGAAATGAGAGTGGTGGTGGAGATTTTGACAGGAAGCCTCTTCTTTGTGGAGGTAGATGATGAGGGCGCCACACTGGGCGATTTGAAACGAGCTATCTGGGAGCAGCAGAAGTTGCCTTCCGACCGCTGCATCTTTGTGCTTGACAACCATGTGATAAATGCTGGCGATGGGGTCTCCCTCCTTGATTATGGGCTGCAACTGGAACAACCTTCTCACCTTTACCTATTCTTTCATCCCCCTGCCCCTGCCCCTGACGATGCCTCCCATCCCATCAACACCATCCATCGCTCTGATCATTAATCTCAACTACCACCAAATTAATTTTAATTAGGAGTTAATTTAATGTTTCATAATATATATATATATATATATATATATATATAGTCTATAGATAGATACCTATATACCTATCCCAGCAATATACATATGTTCTCCCCTGTCCTGCCCCTGCTGTATTGACACTAATGACATCTAACTGAGAGGCTCATGATCTCCTGTATGTATCCAGATCGAGTACGAGGGCCATGTGGTCTCATTCAAACTTACAACATCTATTAAACTATCAAAAAATGCATCCATGGCTGTGGGAGGCAGATGGCCGGTGGGGGAAATGGGATGGACAGCAAATCTTCATGTGTGACAATTGAGGAATCAGGGGCTTGGTGAATGTGAGGAGATGCTTGGTCTTTTGTCCAATTATTGGCCATGGTCGATAGCAGCAGTAACTGGGAGTGTGACGGCAAGTTTCATATCATTATGTTCGACTAAAGTGGGGTGGATGGCATAGGGTGTAAATAACTAAAAGAAGAGATATTTTTTCCATTTATCATCTTGACTTTTTTTTTTATCAGAAAATAATGAAAACATATTAATGTAATTTAATTTGAACCGAACTCGCTCCTGATAATTTAATTCGAGATTAAAAAATAACACTATAAATCTATATTGCATGTCCATACACGGGGAGGGATCACTGCCGAATGCATCCAATAATTGACCCACAAAAATTTATCAAAAGGTCATGTAGATGGTCCTCCATTCTGGTTAAATAGGCGTAGTAGTTTTGATCCCATTGAATTTTTTCTAATGACCCCTCACCACATACAAATACAATCGACTCGCAAGTATAACAATAAAGACTCAAATCTCCTAGACTTATTATTAAGACACATAACTACTCATGCATTAGTTAAAAAAAACTACTTTACATATCACTATATATATAAATAACTAGACAATTTGTATGTATAAACACAAATCTAAAATGGTACAAAATACAAACAAATACTTGCATTACTATGAACACGCATAGTTACAGAAGTGACATTAGAGATATCAATTTGTATTTATGTGACCATCTCATCATCCTAATCCAAAAAAGACTCTCATGCATGCATCAATGGAATTGGCTTACTCATTGCATAAATTATGGTACTGTAGATTCTTACAACTAAATCTAACACTTCAAATACCGGCCATTTCCAATAGGAAACGAGTAATTAAATAAACAATAGATTCCACAGTTAATCCACAAACTGGATATACTATATATATATCTTGATGACACAGTAGTGCATGGTGCGCTGCCAAAAAAGTAAAAACTTCAGGAGGTATCCTTAATTTCCAGAACCAACGCCAAAAAATTGAGTCTCGCCGTTTCGCTATGGTCATCATTTTTTGAAGAGCAAGCAACATAATATGCAGACTTTACGGAGAAGGAACGTTATTAGTTGTACTCCATATAAATCTATTTAATTTTATGAGTATTTTTGTTCCTTTTACTTCAGTATGGTCCCTAAGCATGTATTTTGAAATTGATTATTCCACAGGAAGTTAGTTGTTTAATTAGATATGCTAAACTTTTTCACATAAGCAATTCACTACTAAAATTCAGCATTTTTCTAATGGCCTTTTTATTAATGGCCTAGCTATTAGCAATTACCAACAGGCATGACCGTTGGTATTGTTTTCCAACATGCATGGTTGGTAGATGCTGGAGGGATGTTTGGGCTTTATGTGTGGTCCTGGTTACCAACAGCTAAGCCGTTTGTAATTATTTAAATAAAACACACTATTGCACTTAAATGGTTACCTACGGCCTGGCCGTTGTTAATCATTTTTTTTAAATGGTCTCCTTCCTCCAGATGCATTTCGGGTTTCGACTTATCTTTATCACTTCCCAGCCCTCTACCGCCCCAGCTGGTCCTTTTGCCGCTGTTGGAGCTTGTCAACCGCCTGGGTTGTGTCAGAATGCGTCCCTCCCGATAGATCTGGTTCCAAACTGTTCGGGTATGAGTTTTTTTCACGAATTTGTTCGTATTTAAATATATAATATGGTTTTGTGTAGATTGAGTTTCTTAGCTTCATTGTTTTAGTTCTTAGGTTCTTCTTTGAGATTTCAAGGTTGTGCATTGTGCGTCCTCTGCTTGTGAAGTTGTAAGAGATATATTTTATTTTATTTTTCCTTAGTTTATCTGAAAATATCTCTAATTTTTACGAAAAAAATGTTTGTTATTATTTTTTTTGTCATTAAAATTTATGTATTATGAATGTGCTTCCTACATTTCCCTGGAAATTTGAGTTTGGTATTTTCCATTAATTTTATGTTAATTCTTTTTTAATTTTCAGGTATTTTTAGTTAATTAGAAAATATATGAATTTGTGTTATTTAATTTATTTGTGGTATTTAATTAGGTTAAAATGCATATTATGTTTTTTAAGTAGTTTAAAAAATATGTATTTTAATTTTTTGATATAGATTGCTGTTTGAATTTATTATTGTTATATTTTCATGGTTTATGGTTGAATTAGAGTTTAGTTCGAGTGAGTTAGTCTTTATTGTTAGAATTAATTATATTATGTGGTGGGTAATAATAATAATAATAATAATAATAATAATAAAATGATTAATAATAAAAATAATATGTACACTAAAATAATAATAATAATAATAATAATAATAATAATAATAATAATAATGATTATAAAGAAATCAATAATAATAGTAATGATAATAATAACAGTAATAGTAATAATTATAATAATATGGACCCAATTAAAAAATAATAATAATAATAATAATAATAATAATAATAATTTATTATAATAAATTATTATTATTATTATTATTATTATTATTATTATTATTATGTACCCAGTAATAATAATAACAGTAATAGTTCTAATAATAGTTATAGTAATAATACTAATAATAATAATATTATTATTATTAATGATAATATCAATAATACCTAGAAATAATAAGAATAATATTAATAATAATACTAATAATACTAATAATAATTATAATGATATCATTATGATTATAATAAGATGCACCCAACAACAACAACAATAACAACAACAATAATAATTGATAGGAAGCATTTTCTTATTATAAATTTTGATACCTAATTATCCAATGTAACAATATATGCTCTAAGAAATATAAAACAAGAGCCATATTTGGAATATATTATCATCAAATGTGAATCAATGACAATAACTCTTTTATGACATTTTTGGAAATGCCTTTCTTGAAATGATGAATGTTGTTATAGATATACTTTGTTGTCTTGTTACGTAAGTGTGAAGGATCCTGTTCATTATTAATAGTAAGTATGACCATGGTTTGATGTGTAAGATGATGTCTTGAAAAATAATAACTTTTCATTTGCCAACTTTGATGTCTGTGTTTTATACGTTACCAACAAATTTAGTTTATAATAGAGTTGGGCCGTAACTAGATGTATCGTAACCGTTTCTTGCCAGGCTAAACGGGTTATACAGATGAGTGGGAGTCTAAGGTTAATGAATTTATATCATTTGTTGTTGATCATCCTAAAACAATGAGCGGTTTTAGCATTCATTGTCCTTGTCGGAAGTGTAAGAATTTAAGGTTTAGAGAGTGTGACGAAGTTTGAGTTCATCTTTACAGGTGGGGGTTCATGCCTTTTTACTTGAATTGGGTGGCTCATGGAGAGCCGTTTAATAAATCATTAGATATACATAAAGATATGGGTGGATTTGATCACTTTGATCAGGGGTCTTCGGTAAATCCATACGAAAGGATGGTATTGGATGCCATTGGCCCTAATTATCCACAAAGTTCTCCTGACATGGATGCGTAGCCGAATGAAAGTGCACAACGATTTTTTGACTTATTGAATTCTGCATCAACTCCTCTATGAGATGGGTACTAGAATCATTATGAGTTATCTGCTACTGTCCGTCTTCTGAACCTTAAGGTGAAGTATCACATGTCACGAGTATGTTATAATGACATTGCTCAATTGTTGAATGAGACCCAACCTACAAATAACAAGATGCCTTCAAATTAGTTTGAGACAAAAAAATTAGTTTTGCAGTTGGGCCTATTTCACCACAAGATTGATGTCTGTGTTAATGACTGCATGTTGTTATGGAAAGATGAAAGTAATTATCATATTTATAAGTATTGTGGAGCTGAGAGATACAAGCCAAAAAATGGTGATAAGGGTAAAGATCGTCTGAGAAAGACTATGCATTATTTACCACTAAGCCCTCGTCTCCAACGCTAATTTGCTTCAATGTCCACAATAGAGCAGATGAGGTGGCATGAAGAGCAACGACCGATCCCAAGTGTTATAAAACATCCATCAGATGGTGAAGCTTGGAAACATTTTTATCGAACCTACTCATGGTTTGTTGCCGAATCATGGAATGTCTAGTTGGGGTTGTGTGCTAATGGATTTACCCCTTTTGGATCATCCGAAAAATAATACTCTTGCTGGCCTGTTATCGTAACTCCGTATAATTTGCCCCCATGAATGTGCATGAAAAAACCTTATATATTCCTTTTGTTGTTGATTCTAGGTCCATGTAGCCCGAATCATAAGATTGATGTGTATCTACAACCTCTAATAGAGAAGCTATGCCATTTGTGGGATAATGGCGTTAAAACAAAGGATGTCTCATTGAGAGAAAATTTTGTACTTCGAGCAGCATTATTATAGACCATAAATGTCTTTCTGGCTTATGGCATGCTTTCGGGGTGGATGACACATGGTTGGTTGTGTTGTCTATTTTGTATGAATGAAAGTAAGGCATTCCAACTTAAGTATAATGGAAAAATTTATTTCTTCAACTGCCACCGACAATTTCTTAATAAGAACCACCCATATAGAAGAAATAGTACTTGTTTTAAAAATGGGAAGTTAGAAAATTCATCGCTTCCCAAACGTCTATCAGGTGAGGCTATATTTGACAAAATATCCTTCTTTCCATCAATTGCTATAGACGGGTAACAACATCGCCTGTTTAATTATGGGAAATCACACAAATTGGATGAAACATAACATTTTTTGGGAGTTGCCTTATTGGGGTCGAATTTAATCTGCCATAATTTGGATGTGATGTATATTGAGAAGAATGTGTTTGAGAATATATGGAATCCCGTTATGGATGTGAAGAACAAAACAAAAGACAATGTTAAGGCACGGAAGAACCTCCAAATTTATTGTAATTGACCGGAGTTAAACATGGTGAGTCTTGATGATGGTCGTTCATTCAAACCAAAGGCAAGGTTCATATTCGATGTTAACCAAAGCCAAGATGTTTTCACTTGGGTTAAATCTCTACGACTCCCAGATGGGTATGCCTTGAATTTTGGCAAATGTGTTGATAGCTTTGATTCCACTATGTACGACATGAAGAGTCATGATTGCTATGTTATGATGTAAAGGCTTTCCCCTATTGCCTTGCAAGCCCTTCCTGATAATATATGGAAACCATCAATCAAGTTAAGCCTATTCTTTAAAGACTTGTGCTCTCCAGAGCTTGATACTAATCACTTGTTAAAGTTAGAGGCCAATATTCTAATTATAATTTATAAGCTTGAGAGAATTTTTCCTCTTCAATTTTTTTATTTCATGGAGCATCTCTCAGTTCATTTGCCATATGAAGCAAGAGTTGGACGACCTATTCAGTACCGATGGATGTATAAATTTGAGCAGTGCATGCATGACCTTAAAATGAAAGTTTCTAATACTGCCTATGTTAAGGTATCGATTTGTGAAGCTTACTTTATAGAGGAGGCTTCCATCTGTTGCTCTTATTACTTTGAATTCTATGTTCCGTGTATGAAGAACAAACTTCCTCAAAATGATGATGGTTGTCCTATCTCCTATCATGGTGAGTTGTGGTTCATTTTCACCTTTCTGGGACGTCCATATAGTGCATTTAGATATAGATTCTTCATAGACGATGAACTCAGAGTTACGATCACATACGTTCTTCTAAATTGTGTGGAGATCAGGCCATATTTAAAGTAAGCATATATTCATTATTGACATAGGTAGTTTATTTTCAAGGCCAACACGTATCATTCGACTAACCTATTTTCCTGCCTCTCAATCTTGTTACAGTATGTTTGTTGAAGAGGTAAAGTTCTATGCACCTGATATTACTATGACTGACATGAATATACACATTGAAAACAATTTCTTAAGTTAGCTCCGACACTATGTACGTCCATTCAACTCACTATGTATTCAAAAACATTAATTTTCAAAGTTTGACATATATTTTCCTAAATTCACATTGTTTTTTATAGGTTTATGACCCATGAAACAATATAGTCGATCACATCGTGTGGGTTGTTGCATGTGGTCCCTCATGTCGGGTTGAGACATGGCCTGTTTATTTCACAAATGGCTACAATTTCCACATATGTGAATGGAGCAATGACAAATCAATATTTAACAATGGAGTCTGTATATGAACCACTAGTTCTAGTGAAGTTGAATGCGATTTTTATGGTATATTGGAAGAAGATATTCAACTCAAATATCCTGGGTATCCACATAAGAATGTTGTGTTGTTTAGGTGCGATTGGTTCTACCCAACACTTGATCGTGGAAGTTGAGTCCATAAATAGTTTGGTTTAGTTGAGGTTTGGGATGACCATCGATATCAGAAGTTTGATCCATTCATTCTAGCATCACAGGCTAACCAAGTTCACTACACACCATATCCGACAAAGTCCCATGAAAAAAACGGGTGGTCAGCTATTTTGAAGATAAAACATAAACGGATCATCCAGTACGAAATTGTTGACAATGATGATGTTTATCAAGAAAATGAAGTCATTATGAATCAAACAATTGAAGATGACCCAGTTGAGGAGTAAGCCAACCTGGGTGTCAGTGATGATATTGAAGAATATTTTCAAAGCATGGGTGTAATTGGCCACGAAGAAGAATTTTTTGAGGAGGGGGTTATTAATGACAATACAGATGATGAAGAGGAGTTTCAATCTGATGAAACTGAGATTGATGAAAATGAGGAGTTTGACGATACTAGAAGTGATGGGTTGGTTAAATGAAGATTCCAGTGCAAAAGTCTGTAGTTGTCTCGAGTCATAATTGTCTACAAATAATAAACACATTTAGTAACTTAATGAGAAGTCAGTACAATTCATTTAATGTCTCTAATATATTAATATTCATTTCTTTAGTCAACTACTAATAAATGCAGATGCTGCCTAAAGGGGATAACACTTATAGGCGCTGATCTAGGAAGGGATTATTTGCGCAATTCAAGGAGGTCCTGCAGACAGAACTTAATTCTCGATAAAGAATTGTTCTTCATCCCAGCTACAGGTAGATTTAGGTAGGGAGACACAGGACACGTCGGTGCCAATAACAAATGACCGGTCACATCTGCACCAAACCGGCGATGGTGGAGGCATGATGTCTACACATGTCCTATGACAGCCACATGTCAGTCACCCTCAAATGAGTCCTTATGCCTCAGAAGAAGATATACATACTGATGACATCCCATCATCGATGTTATAGACACTGGCCAAATCTTAGATGAGGATATCCCCTCATGGGAACACGTAACAGAATGATTTGAATGTGTCCTCTACTGAGAGGAACTTTTTATTATTTAGGCAAGAGTGTCAATCATACAAGGAAACTGAAGCTATCCTAATTAATCACATGGAGTGATTCTGGGAACCTATACATGGAAAGCTACATCTCTTTAAGCTATACATGGAAAGCTAAATCTCCTTTCCTAATAGCCAAGATTAATGAATAATTTACAGTTATTACTTTATATAAAAATAAATATGGTTTTCTATTGACATTCCCCCTCAAATTGATGCGGGTTATCTACAAGCATCAATTTGTTGGTAAGGAAATGATGTCGACTTCGTGTGAGAGCCTTAGTTAAAATATTTGCTACTTGAAGATTACTAGGTACGTGGGGAAGGGAAATAGTCTGAGCTTCAAAAGCCTCACGGATAAAGTGGCAATCAACCTCAATATGCTTAGTGCGTTCATGAAAGGTTGGATTAGTAGAAATGTGAATTGCACTAGTATTATCCGCATGAAGAGGAGTAGGACAGCATTGAGGCAAACCAAGTTCTGCCAATAGCCCACGTATCCAATGTATCTCATCACAAGCATGAGACATAGCTCTATATCCGGGCTCAGCTGAAGACTTAGAAACACTTTCTTGTTTCTTGCTTTTCCAGGAAATAAGAGCTAGTCCAAGAAACATACATTATCCCATAGTAGAGCGCATGGTGTCACTACACCCAGCAAAATCAGCATCACTATAAGCTACTAGATCAAGTGAGGTAGAAGTAGGGTAGAAAAGGCCTCGCGAGGCTGTGCCACGGACATAGTGGATTATTCTTCATACTACAGTCATGTGTAGATGCCTAGGAGAGGCCCTAAACTGACTAACTTGTTAGACAGCATAAGAAATATCAAGTCTAGTGATTGTAAGGTAGACCAAGTTGCCAACAAGCATACGATAGGTTGCAGGGTCTGATAACAAGTCACCCTCTTCTTTGCACAATTTGAGATTAAGTTCCATGGGAGTATCAAGAAGGGCAGAGTCTTGGATACCAGCAGCAGCCACGAAGTCCTGAGCGCATACTTATGCTGGGACAGAAAAATACCATGTGAAGCAGTTGTAATTTCAAAACCAAGAAAATATGTGAGAGAGCCCAAATCTTTCATATGAAATGAGTCCTTTAAATTCTACTTAAGTTAAGAGATTAGGACTGAATCAATACGCGTGATGATGATATCATCAACATACACCAAGAGGACGACAATACCAATTTTAGTCTTGCGAAGAAACAAAGATGCATCATACTTGCTTTTGAGAAAAGCAAACTTACGTAAGGTAGAGGTAACTTTCTCATACCATGCATGAGGGGCCTGCTTAAGACCATACAAGGAGCGACACAATTTACACATTATAGCAGTAGGCTTTGAAAATAAACCTAGTAGCGGACACGTATAAACATCTTCCTTGAGATCTCTGTGAAGAAATGCATTCTTCACATCCATTTGGTGCAAACTCCAGTTTCGAGATGCAGCAATAGCCAAAATTGTGCGGATAGTAGTCATTTTGGCTACTGGAGAAAACGTCTCCTCGTAATTAACTCCATATTCCTAATTATTTCCAAGAGCTACTAAGCGAGCCTTATACCTGTCCAAACTCCCGTCAAACTTCACCTTAATTGAATAGATTCATTTACATCCAAGTGGAGTCACACCAGTAGGACTATCAACCACTTCCCATGTATTATTAGCTTCAAGAGCATCTAGTTGCTCCTGCATGGCCTGCTGCCAGCATTTTTCTTTGACTGCTTGTGAGTGACCAGTAGGAATAGAAATGGAAGATAGTTTTGCAGATAGGGCCGAAGTAGAGGTACCTATCTGTAGTGACAGAAATCCATATCGGTCAGAAGGACCTGTGACTCTAGTGGAGCGGTGTAAGGGAGCAGACAACATGACAGAAGCGGAAGGGGTTGGCACTAGAGGTCTCCGTTGGTATACCATTACTGGCTTGAACCTTGCAATTTGAGTGTTAGGTGTATCAGAGGTGTCAGGAAAAGAAGGCAAGAAGGTACATGAAGACTTTGGTGATGGAGACATAGGAAAGAATCATTGATTTTCAAAAAACAACACATTCCTTGAAACACGAACCCAATTGGAAATTGGATCATAGCATAAATAACCTTTTTGTGTGGCACTATAGCCTAAGAAGGCACAACAAACTGATTGGGTAGAAAGCTTATTTCTATCTACCGGAGGAAGATGCATAAAATAGACACATTCAAAGGTGTGAAGGTTTGTATAAGTAGGTCTGCAATGATAAAGCTTGAAATATGGAGACTCGAAATTCCAAACCTGCGAAGGGAGTCTATTGATAAGAAAAGTTGCTGTAGCGAGTGCTTCTACCCAAAACTTAGGAAGAATTGATGACTCAACTAATAGAGTTCTAACAACATCTAAAAGATGACGATTTTTCCGTTCAGCTACTCCATTTTATTGTGAAGTATAAGGACAAGATCATTGAGAGATAATCCCTTTAGATTGTAGAAAAAATTGGAACTCATGAGGCATGTATTCCCCACCTGAGTTAGATTGAAAAATTTTGACAGTAGCTGAGAATTGAGTTTGAACTAGAGCTAAGAACAATTTAAATGTAGAAAAGACTTCTGATGTGTGCTGCATGAAATAAACCCATGTATATCTGCTGTAGTCATCAATAAATGTCACAAAATATTTGTATTGAGTATGAGAAATTATAGGACTAACTCCCCATACATTACTATGAATTATCTCAAAGCTATGTGTTGCTCTACTTCCTTCAGAAGGAAAGAGTAAAACCTTACTTTTTCCAAGTTTACAGCTTGCACAATCAGGAAGCACAGTGGAAGTAGAATGCACTTTATTATCTAATAGACCAGATTTCAATATATAAAATAGGATCCTAGAATTGGGATGACTAAGCCGCCTATGCCAGACTTCATTTGACACTTTAGACTCAGGACAAAGTAAAGCTGGTATAGAAGAAGGAGACAGACTGTGAGGAATAGGTAGTTGCAAAAAAAACATACGTCCATGCTTAGGCCCCTTCACTATCAACTGTCTTGTCATCTGATCCTGCACGACACAACCATCATGAGTAAAATGGACATCACAATTGTGATCCACAACCTGACCAACATATACCAAATTTACAAAGAGATTAGGTGATATATAAACATCCTTAAAGGAAGAAGATACGTCACCAACTGCTGCAATGGATGGGTCACTACCATTAGCCGTCTGAATATGGGAAGAACCACAATATTTTTTGATATTACTTAATCCTTGAGAAGATTTTGTCATATGATTTGAGGCACCTGAGTCTACGATCCAAGAAGTAGATAAAGAACCAGTACCTTGAAGTCCAAGTGCTGAAAATGCACTCACAATCATTTCCTGCACTGTTTCTCGAGTTAAAGGTGCTGGAGGTTGTAAAGCAACAATAGGAGGTGTAGTAGCAGCAAAGATATCCGGCCGCAGGCCACCAGAAGTAACAGTGGCCTAAAAGGCCTTGTTGGAATGTGGGGGACGGGTAGGACACTCCTTAATAATGTGCCCTGACTTCTTATAGTAGTTACAAAATTTCTCAGGGCAGTGAGGGGCAATATGCCCATATTTCCTACAGCTATAGCACTCTATGGTACTCATGTCCTGACCCTTCCCCCTTTGCCTTGCCATGTGCAGCATAGGCAACCGAGACCGTATTAGAGGCAACACGAGCCTGCTCCATAATATTCTGAGTATTAATACGTTGTTCCTCTCGTAAGAGTTCTCCAAAAAAGACTTCTAGGGTTGGAACAGGATCTCTATTTATTAGAGAAGCACGAATAGATTCGAAATCAGGCTGCAATTTCATTAGAAATTGGTCTCTCTGGCTGGTTCTGTGTACTTCCTGGACTGCAGCCAATCCTTCTGCAGAGACCTTGGTTGTAACAAGGTCTAAGTAATCATTCCACAAAGTTAGGAATCCAGAGTAGTATTCTTGAAGTGATAGATCTCCTTGAGTATAGTTAGCAATGGCTAACTCAAGCTGGAAGTGCCTAGCATTGTTATCCTGATTGTATACTTGCTTGAGATAATCCCACATGGCCTTTGCAGACCTATGAGGGCGTAGAGAAAGAATCAGATGTGGCTCCATCGAAACAAGGATCCAGGTCATGATTTGATTATCTTTGGCAGCCCAGGCTGCCTTTTCTGCTGCGGTTGCTCCTTCTTTGGTGCTGCCATCTATATGGCCCCACAACTCTTTACCCTTGAGAAAAGTCTCCAACTGAAACTCCCAGGCAGCATAATTCTTGCCAGTGAATTTGACACAAACATGATCTGATTTTTCCATGATCACTAAGACTATGACTGAGAGAACTAAGAAATATTTTTAGGCAATGGCTCTGATACCATAACAAAATGGTTCGAATGTCCTCTGCTGAGAGGAACTTTTTATTATATAGGCAAGAGTGTCAATCATACAAGGAAACTGAAGCTATCCTAATTAATCACATGGAGTGATCCTGGGAACCTATACATGGAAAGCTAAATCTCCTTAAGCTAAACATGGAAAGCTAAATCTCCTTTCCTAACAGCCAAGATTAATGAATAATTTACAGCTATTACTTTCTATAAAAATAAATATGGTTTTCTATTGACAGGTATCATATGCTATTTGTGATATAACATTGTAATTTAATAACAAACCTAGAATTTGAGGTCAATTTCAAATGGTGTGGCCAAAAGTGTGTGTAGAATGATCTTATCGCTGTTTCATTTGCATGTCCTACACACTGGTACAGACAGCGCTTGCATGGGTGAGCTAATCAATTTAGAAACTGTGATATATTGGTTACTTCATGATGCAAAATAGGAGAGTGAGCTACTTCAATTTCTTTACAAGCTATTGATTGTCGCGTATTCTTTACAAATTTGATTGAGTCTTGCATTCATGATTTTTTTCCTTTTTTGGCTGTGTTTTTGGTGAATTAATGGTTAATGTCTTGGCCATTTGCAGCAATTATACCAGAAAGCACTTGCAATCAAGTCAGCGATACCGCATCCAAGGATTATGGGTATAATTCGTGAATGTGGTGGCAAAATGCATATGGCAGAGCGTCAGTGGGCAGATGCAGCAACAGATTTCTTTGAAGCTTTTAAGAACTATGATGAAGCTGGAAATCAAAGGCGCATACAATGCCTAAAGTATGTTTATGGTTTTCTCCTAACAATTTTTTTTTCTTTACCCAATTTTCTCAATGTATGTGCTGCTATCTTTGTTAATGCCTTCTAAAAGTCCCCTTTGCTGTAATATTGAGTAGGTCTGATAGTTTTGTTGAAGTTTGGGTATAAATTTTTATATACATTTTTCTGATAGCTAGATGCTGTTAAAGTATTGCCTGTTTGATACCTTGGAACCTCCTTGATTTTCAGTTAAGTGTTGTTTTTAATGACTGGATCTTAAAAGGAGAGATTCCATACAGAGAAGAAATATGGAATGATGTATTAAATCCAAAAAAAAAATCAGCCTTATTGTTTGCAATGATGTATTGATACAAAAAAATCCCATCTGGTATACATGCAGATACCTTGTTCTTGCTAATATGCTGATGGAATCTGAAGTTAACCCTTTTGATGGCCAGGAAGCAAAACCGTAAGGCTTTAATCTCTCTCTCTCTCTCTCTCCTCCCCCCCCCCCCCCCCCGGTGGGCCTCTCTTACCGTTCCACTCTCCTTCCCTCTGCTGATCCTGCAGATATAAAAATGATCCTGAGATCTTGGCCATGACAAATCTTATAGCGGCCTACCAAAGAAATGAAATAATTGAGTTCGAGAAGATTCTCAAGGTATGCATGGTGCTTGTAGAAAAATCTGTCTCAAACTGTTAATTGCTCTCCTCAAATTTCTTCCCTTGCACTTCAGTTTAACGTGCACTTGAAATTTCTTTCAGAGTAACAGGAAAACTATAATGGATGACCCATTCATTCGAAATTATATTGAAGATCTGTTGAAGAATGTTAGAACTCAAGTGCTACTTAAGCTTATCAAACCTTATACAAGAATTCGGATTCCTTTCATATCAAAGGTGAAGGCTATGGTTTCTGATTGTGTTTAGTTGCCATACCTTTATCTTGTTGTTTTCATCTTCATTATCACTGTAGTGAGGAAGGAGCATCTTTTATGGCCTTCAATGCTTTTTATTTTCTGAAAGATATTAGTAGAGTCCAGAACAACATGCAGGATTTGTTTCTCTGCAAATTTCCCTTGTCAACTTGATGAACTGAGTTTGTTCGGATACAGGAACTCAATGTGCCAGAAAAAGATGTGGAACAATTGTTGGTCTCACTAATCCTTGATAACCGTATTGATGGACATATTGACCAAGTGAATAGACTACTGGAGCGTGGGGATAGGTTAGTTATTTATCTCCAATAGTCAGTGGCTGCTGAAGAGTGACTCTTATTTGTAGCTTTGACTTTGATAGTGATTTGACTTGGGCTGTCATGGTATGCAGATCGAAGGGGATGAAGAAGTATGCAGCCATAGATAAATGGAATACACAGCTTAAATCTCTTTGTCAGACTATCGGCAACAGGGTGTACTGAGGGTAATATCTTCAATTGCAGCAGAAATTTGTCTTGGGCAACGCACTTTCAGTTTTTGGGCACTTTACAAGGTTGGGGAAGATGTTTCGCCCAAATGGTTTGAGCAAATTTAGTGGTCGAAGAAAGTAACAGTATGATGCTATTCACACCGGTGCAATATTGAAAATCGTGAGAATTTTGATGCTATAGTAGTGTTGGATGGTAATATATGCTGAGTCAGTAGAGTGAAAAGATAGGAATATTCGTTTTCCTCTTTCAACCTCCATGTCCTTGGCTTGCAAAAAGTTAGATGCAGTGGTATTGGACAGATGGTTTCAGGGCACATTGGCTTGACCATGGAACTGAAGGAACTGTTTTCCAAGGAATGGGGCTCTGTTTTCATGCTTATCAGTCGAAGCAAAAAGCTAATTCCTAATGCGCTAGGCTCTCTTTTGTACAAGCTTGTCCTTGACACGAACTACAAAGTACTTTGAGCTTATGGCTTTCTTGTGGATCTTTTTAACTGGCGTCGTTTTATCCCAGCCCCTAACTTCTGTATCTTACTAATGTCTCAGGTGCCATTCTGTGCAAGTATAGGCATGTCACTTTGTTTGATTTAGCTATTAATCCAGGTTGAATGAGGTTATCTTCTTAGCTCTTGACCAGTAGGTTCAGAATTTATTTTACAAATAAACGTTAGATCATCTATAGTTGTATAAATAGCACGTAAGGTGCCCTGGAAAGTCCCTTGATTGTGGTTGGTACTCTTCAAGTTATGAGCCATGTGTATGGGGTCACCATATGTGACATCGACCGTTGTCATTTGTGAACTAAATTTATTCTCATTTTGTTATATCACTAAAATCATTGATCAGGCACCCGTTACGTGTCTTTTTCTACGTTCGAGTCAATTCTTGTATTAAATTCAGAAGGAATAGTCACTCCTGCGTCTCTACATCCAACTGATTCGATATTTTATTGTAGACAACGGGGGATTGCCTTTTTTCTTCCTTTTTTTATATGTGGCAGCAAATTTGTTGGGGGGATTAATTATTGGGTCAAAATTGTGGTACAAATCGTAGTACAGGAGCTGTCCTAATAGTCGTATAGCCTTCGCTTTTGAAAGAACTTGGGGGCAGTGGCTAGCCACAAACAACACAAGTACTTCTCCAAAGGAAGCTCTTTTGGTGAACAAGTGGATGAAAGCTGCCAGGTTTATGTGATTTTGATCCTAAAGTATATTCTATTCTATTATTGATGACTTTGGACATCAATTAAATTTTACTCCATTAGTTGTCATTAATTGGATTTGAAATCCTTCGAGTCTAAAGGATGGTAATTTGGTGGATTTGGTCAAGTTCATGTCAGATTAATCAGGTTTAGGTTTAATTGAGTACTAATGAATTAGGGTTCAAGTTGAGGTACTTGAGTTTGAGTTGATTTGGGGCTCGAGTTTGGGTGGGCTTGGTTTATTTGGATTTGGATCAAATACAGGTCAGGTTATTTGGGTTCCAGCCCAGATTTAGGTTGATTGCAGAGCTTCTACGGTTCACTGACGCATAATGTGAAATGATTGAATGGATTCAATTTTTTTATTTAGTTTTGATTAAAATTTAATTTAACTAAACAAAAAAATAATATAAAATTTATGAAGATATATTAGTATATAATTTTTTTAATAAAATACTATAATTCCTAAAACCTAATTATTTCTATCTCTCTCTCTTTCTGGCCGTTTCACCACTCATGTCCTTTAACTCTCACTTACTCGCTCTACAATGCAGAACAAATCAATATAATAGAAAAAACTCAGCCATCTGTGTTAAATCATAAATTTTTTTAAAAATTTTTAAACCATATATTTTATGTTGATTTAAGTTAAAATCATGGTCTTGTCGGGTTTAACTAACAGGTCATTTTATGTTCAAGTTTTTTTAGGTTTCACTTTAATTGAGTTCGAGTTATTAACTTTTCTAATCAAATCAAATCAAGTCATGCTTGAGTTCAAATAAATCAAACCAGGTCATTCAATCATGTCAAATTTTATCATCCCTACTCAGGTCCATGCTTGTCCCTCTTTGATTAAAAGGCTAGGTGCTGCTTTCTCACTTTTTAACTGTCTTTGCCTTTGTTCCCTTTTCAACATAAGGCCGACACGGGTTTGGTCGTTTCCGGTGACGGAAAGGAAGGGAAGAAAACTGGGTTGATGTCCCAGAGAAAGTGAGTAACAGGCGGGGCGTTGACGGGGGCAAAGACGGGGATGGAGCCGGCGGGGATGTAGAAGTGGTTGGTTGGTTGGGGGGGGGGGGGGTTAACTTTCTTCAACCTGGAACTCGTTCAAGCACATGGCGCACTCTAGCAATCCCTTCCCAATCTTCAACCCCTTATCCTACGCCAATTTTATGGCGGCGGCAGAGGGGCCACCACAGTGCTGAACTGGGCGGCGGCGAAGGGCAGAACGTGGAGGAAGAAGAGTGGGAGAGGTAAGGGCGTTTGATGAAGAAGATGATGGGTTAGAGAAGAAGAGTGATTAAGAGTTCATAGGTCAATTTGCATTATTTGAGAAAGTTAAAGGGTCAAGTTGATAAACTCTGACTGTTTGACTGTTAGGTTGTCTAACGATATTGGGTTTTCTGTAAAAAATTTTTATGGTCTCAAACCTTTTCATGTTGTCCTAAATTCGTCCCTAACCTTCATTTTGTTCTCTTAAAATCCATAATCTCCCTATTTTTGTCCCAAATGATGTTCTTCCAGCAATTTCACAGTTAAAATAATTATATATGTAAAATCATAAATTTTAGAATATATTAATACGTATACCTCAGATTGGTTACATATCTGATTAGTTTCACATGAAACCAAAAAAACCAAAAAACTGATGATTTTTTCAGGAGTAGAATCAACATGTGAACCCTGATTAAATTTTAGAGTAAATTGCATAAATGATCTTTAACCTTTAGTCATTGTTTCCTTTTAATCCCTGACCTATTGAATGTTCTGTTTTGCTAGTCCTAAACCTATTAAAATTATTTCATTTTGGTCCCTTATTAAATAAAATTCAATAATTAACTTATAATAATTTGAAATTCTAATTTACATATTCAGTAACTGTCTTCTAGTAAATTTAAATAGTATAATATTTTTTGACAATAAATAGACAATTTAAATTAGTAATTTTTTCTTTCTAGATAAGATAAATTCAATTTATATAGAGAAAAAAAAGTGCTTTGAATTTTTGTGCATTAACTGTAAAAAAAATTATTATACAGATTGATTTTTTTTTTCTCAAAACTATCAATCATTGTATTATTTGGGATATCTTATTCCTCTTCACATTTCTCTGACCTAAATTTAGACAAATCCGTGAAACTTCTCGTCTTTTTTAATTGAAAGCTATTGTTCAGATGTCTTACATGATTATCACCAAAATTTTTCGTGTAAGACCTATTTTGTTATTGGAAAGACATGGTGAGATACAACCTTCGAGTATCAATAGATAAAATTAGAAATCTCATTGTTTGCTAGAACTAGTTTTATGTGCCTAAAATTTCATTCTAAATCCCAATATTCATTTGCAGAGAACTATAGCCTCCAAAGTTCTTAAACTTTTCATTCTCACCACCATGTTGTAACTCCAAATGTGTTGTATCCATGCTACTGATCCAAGGTTTATCATCTAGCAGCCAAGGTATTAAATACTGTTACTGCTAGATATGCTACATCTCATAATTCTAAGTTATACCATATGGTATACCGTGTCATATATCTTTACTATTTTTGTAAAAAAAAAATTAGAATATTATTTTAAGATTAAATAAATTAAATGGATTTTTTTGCACCTTTTTATATATAATCTAAGTTTTTCATCATAATTTCTCAAATATAAATAAAATATATATGAAATATGATATGTTTTTATACAAAAAAACATAAAAAAATGTTATATATATAGCAAAATAAATATTACTCATAAAAAAAGAGCTAATTTATTGATAAAATAGAAAAAAAAAAAACAATACTCTAATAATAGCAATACATTTTCTAATACCATATTGAGTTTTTAACTTGTTCTATAAAAGCAATATATTTATCATATGTTATGGAATTTTGGTTTTGAGTTAAAAAAATTCTAAAAATGAGAGTAATATGTTTATGGGTATTAATTATATTTTACCATTTTACATATTTATATATGATATTTTAATGTAAAATGAAAAAAAATATCTCACACATGTCTCACAACAAATAGAATGTTATTGTATATACCTCCCGGTATTTTGTAGTATATCACATTATTCTAATAAAATGTACATAAAAAGTGATTAGTGTGCGAAATATCATGATATTTTAAGTGAAAAAAGGACAAAATGTGAAAATATTTGCACCGCATATCTCTTATCTGCAGTAAGCGGTATACCATGATATTAAATATCATGCTAGCAGTGATGGTAATCAAGGGAAGAAAAATGCAAAATCATGAGTCCATTTTCTTTATTGATTTTTCAACAATCTAGTCGTCCTAGTTAAATATCATTACTACTCATTGCTCAAATGTCACTATTCACCATTAGAGAATGCCTAGCCCACTGATCAGCTCATTAAGACTACTATATATAATGTGTAGCTAAAGGAGCTTCGTAGGGTTTTGGTGATACTTGATAAGAAAGGGGGTTTAAATAATATATTTGCAAGATTAGGGTGGCTAGGAGCTTAGGAAAAAAACTCATGGACTAGGTTTAGGATTTTGACAATTATGACACCAGTAAATGTCGATGTGGCATGTGGTAAGGAATATTCACACATTATATGGAACGTTCCTAGTATTAGATCACTTAGTGGCTATTTTGCTCTTATTATATATTTTTTTATGGCAAATATGCTCTCACAGTATAACATTAGTGGCAGTTTTACACCGAAAAAAATGATGGCGACAAAATTGCTCCAACTAACAAACATGCGTGGCAAATGTATCATTGTCTCCAATAATCTTAGATTCTCCTTTCGTCTCACATTTTTTGAAACACTTTCCATTTTAGCTTGTCGCAAAATTTTTGAACTTTTCTTTTTTTAGTAAGTTTTACAATATATCTTTACTATTATACCTTCTTTCATCTTTTAATTATTCTGTTCTACCCTAAAACCTACAACCCAATGTCTCTGTTTTGTTCTCTCCTTCAATCTCATCACGGACGAAGCGACAAATAGAGATGAGGCAACGGACGAAGATGATGGCAATGAGGCAACGATAGATTGAGGTGACAGATAAAGGCAGGTGACAGCAGATAGGCAATAGACGGAGATGACCGAAGATAAAAATGACTGAAGACAGAGACAACTGAAGGATCTTTGACCAACATGATGAATCGAGGCAGCGAATCAACCGAAGGATCTCCGATCGAGATGAATCGGAGGAAGGCTCTCCTTACTGGCCTCGGATCTTTCCTATTGGCGAGATCGTGATCGATCGATGAAGGCCGAAAGAAGAGATAGACTTTGAGCTAGGCAATGATTGACGTGTGGGTGTGCTGAAGACAAAAAGCATAACAGGAAAACAAGTGTTTACACAAATCTCGCCCATAACTTCATGCAAAAACCATTTATTTCAAATAACACGGGCAGAGGAAGTATTTTAGAACTACTACTAATTTTAGTGGTTAAAAAATGTATAGAATGACCAAAAAGCAAACATGGTTGAATTGGCATACGACATTTTCCAAAAGTAAGTGTTCACACAAGTCAAATTGATGATAACAGTTAAAAGACATTACTTTGACAAAATCAAATAGAAACCAAATAAGAGGATTCGAAATGTTTGGTAACTAGAGTTATAGTTTTCCGAAAGCATTCATTTGCAAAGTTTTGAAATAATAGTTATAAGCAGTTTGTTTCATTTTAACTTGGGGTGTTTAACATGTTTTTTTTTTTACTGGGCTAAAAGAGGTGATATAGGGTTTAATTTTTTTTTACCTTATTTGCCCCTAAAGTTGTGCCCAATTACACAGCCATCTTATTTTTCTAATGCAATAGCATTCATCCTCGGTCCTTACTCCTCACTCCTCTTACTTAGCGTTGATCAAATGGCCACTTCATCATTCGACGAATCTGACCATTAGGCAGATCTAATGAGAACAAGATTGCCAATAGGCATCCGATGACTACACATTCTCCTGGAGCCTACATAATCGCGTTAATTGAACATTAACTAATTTGGTGTATGGGCTCACCTTCAACATGTCCAAAAGAAAAATGAAAGGAGTTGGACGGAGCTCTTCTGTTTATGAGATGGGGAGAAGGATGTGATCTGGTAGACAGCATCATATGGTAGGCCCAATAGACTTTGGCATCTGGGTGGGACTGATTTAGTCAAATGGATCTATTCTAGTGGATTTGGTCAGAAAGATCCATTCAAGTGAACTTTGGTTAGATGGATTTGGCTAAATGTAATTAGTCTGTCGGCAAGACTAGGTGGTGTAAGGGACACTGCCACTAGCTACGTTTAGGGAATAATGGTTGAGCGTGGAAATAAGTGGGAGGGATAAATTTGTAAGAAAAAAAAATGGGTCAATTTTGACCTACATTTCTACCTAATTTGTGTATGAATAATAGGGGTGAGCATGGGTTGGGCAAACTTGAAATCCAAACCGAACCACCCCTATTGGGTTGGGTAAAAATTGATCATGGTTTGCAGGTTGGTTTCATATATAAGAGAATCGACGGTTTTTAGGTTAGCTTTGGTTCCATATGGAACCAACCCCAGGTGGAACTGAACCCGAGATATATTCACACACATATTTCTTTGAAGTATTATGATGGTTATTTTGTATTTTTATATTAAACTCTTAAACTGATGTTCCAAATTGAAACAATATGGAAGTTGTGGGATCATTTACGAAATTTCTCCATATTTACTTAAATCACTTTGCTTCATAGACCTACCACTCCTAGGTCATTTGCTTTCAATCTTTCATTTCAGAATACTCTTTACGACACAATTATGATATTTTTTTCATTTATGAGTCATGCAAAATTAAAAATTCATGACATCAACATATTTTAGGTTTTGATACTGAAGAAGATGGTTTTAAAGGCTCAGTTTTTCATATTGAATGTCATACCAATATTGAAATTACTGGAATGAAGTAAACTAATTGAGATGAAAGATGCCCCACAAGCAACTCTTTTGAACCATTTTTGTAAGAACAACATTTTAAACTCTTTTGAATGTATCTAAGTACATATCATGGTTATTAAAATCTTAGCTTAAGTCTTAAAAACTTACGTTTCTACGACTCTAGAAACAAAAAATATTTCAAGTCTTATTAGAAACTTATATGTAGGTAGAAACGGCTAGAATCCTAACTTTAGTCTTAGAAACTTAGAAATTTTATGACTTTACGTTTCTATGTTATTATATCAAATTTCCTATAATTAGGCTAAAAAATGAAAGCAAGCAAAAAATATATTAATTTATTACCCAATTCAATCTTTATACAATCAAACTAGACTAATTTAAATTAAAATAAAAAATAAATAAAGATAACAAAAAAAAAACAGAAATCATCTATTGTTTTTTCTCTTAGGCTTTTAATGTTGCTTGATTACTCTTCTTCACGATAATTTTAATAATCCTGGTTGTTATGTTTATGTAAATGTGGTTGTAGGCAAAGAAAATGCCAATGATGATACAAATATTTGCATAAATAAGTTTAACCTATTAAATAATAAAACTAAAAAAGAAAAAGAAGAAGATATGAATTTAGAAGATAATAATATTGATACTATCATTAGTTATAATGTTTCTTGTGTTTCATTAGATAATTAAGATGTTTTCAACTTTTCATTTATGAATTGTGAATTTGAATTTTTTTTTTGTATTATATGTTTATGCCATGGCATTTTTATGGCATTAAAATATTAGTGAGTGAAAAATTAAATAATATGAACTTCCTGAAATAATTTAGATGACTACATTTTTTTATCTTTTTCTAAAATTTTTTTGATAGAATCTTACGATTCTATGAGTTTTTACGACTTTACGACATTAGAAAAATCAAAACGACTTTAGGTAGAAACCCGACTTTAACAATCTTGGTACATATATTTAAATATTAATTTAATTGTATATTATGTTGAATATGTCATAAAACTGATTATGGATGTAAATTTATTGAATTTTGGTGTTGTTATTATGGTATAAACCGAAAAACCGAAGAACCAAAACTAAGAAACCTAGAACCATGGTTCTGGTTTTGTTCGGTTATCGGTTCTCTAGTTGGATAGAAAAATTTTGGAACCGAGACTATTTCGGGTTGGTTCGGTTCCACCATAAAACCAAACCAACCAAACCCATGCTCACCCCTAGTAAATATATATACTGATTATTTATTTATTGTACGTTTATTTTTATTTTTTATTTTTTTGGTATATAGAAAGAAGAGAGAAAAAAACTACAAAGTGAAAAGATAATAAAAGAGCTTTAGTGGCCAAACAGTAAGTGTGGATTACCCCAAAGCAATGAACCACCAAAAAATAGACTTTAAAAACCTAGTTGACTAGACAATGAATTTCACAAATATACTCTTCTGTGCCTAGATGGGTTGTGCAATAATTCATGATCTGAAAAGGAAGCTTGGAGGCAGTTGGTGAGAATCATGATATTATCAAGGTAACTCAAACTAGCTCTATGAATTGCATTCAGAATAGCCTTAACTTCTATAGATAGCGGAAAAACACAAGCTCCAATAACGCATCTAAGATCCCATAAAAAGTGAAGGTGGAGATTCTAACAAGTCTAGCCAATAATGCCCCCATCAAGTTAAAAGGTTCCAAACACCATCCATATGAATTGAGGTGGCAGGAGAGGTTGGAGGTAGCTACTGATATGCATCACATGCTGCTTAGATAGCTGGAGATAATGAATAATGAAGTCTTGGTTCTAGATAATCTGATTAGCCATCATGTCTGTGTTTTGAAAAACTATAGCATTTCGGCTAAGCCAAATACTCCACATAAAAGGTAAGATGAAAGGTTTCAAAGAAGCCATAAAGTAAATTCTTCATTTAGTTTCAAGGGTGAGATATATACCAGAATTGTTCATCCACACATTCCTCAAATCTAGGCAATGGACCAGAAGATGGTGAAGGTCTTTTTCCCCAAACTATACTGATAACACTAGGGGAATTGCAAAACATTTCTCTTTAAAAGTTCAACTTTTATAAGAAGTGCATTATGGATACATTTTCAAACAAATACCTTGAATTTGGGGAGAAAATTAGACACCTACAACCTCTTGAGAATTGAGTGAATAAGAGAAAAATTCAATGGACTTAAAACCAGCGTTGTTAAACTCGGTCTAGGCTAGCTGGTCAAACCGGTTCAACTATGACTTGAGAAACATAATGGGCCGAATGACATCCTTAAAATCGTTTAGGCCAAAACATGATTAAACTTGAAAAATCTAGTTGACTCATTGGCTTGTTTAGCTCGGTCTACCAGGGTAAAACCAGGTTTATGTGGACTTAAATTTTTTTTGTTTTACCATGATGGTTTGGCAACTCTACTGGCTCATTTATCTTATGTTGATGTTTTACCCAAAATTGCAAAAAACAAAAAAGGCCATGAGTATATGATTGTGTCATTGCTTTTATTTGTGCATGCTTTTGGAATATTAATGATTTTAAATTTAAAATCTAAATGATTGGCTATACATACATTGAAATTAAGTGTTATTTCATTACTATTTAATATGAAATAGTAAACTGTAATTATAGGATTTATGTATGAAATTAAAACATGGAAGTAGACTATATTTTGGATAGTAGAAATATGACATGCTTGGTAAAGTGTGATGATGCTTGTGTCTAAAGGCTTATATGCCTTACAGTTGACCTATCTGGTTGAACCAGTTGAATTGATTGCCCCATCACCTAGCCACTACTTTGAGTTGCTCTTCAAGCCAAGTCTAACAACATTGGGACCAAATCCAAGCCTAGCTAATGTGTTTAGAGGAAAACCTAGAATTTAGAAATCTTTCTAAATATCAATAGATTTTTTGTCCCTCATCCTTCAATAGATATTTGTTGCAAGTAAATCGCGACCATAGAGTAAACTTTGCCAAACCATTATGGGGTAGGCTCTTGGGCCTTCCTTCCATAAGGGATACTCATTCTGATATTTAGTAGAAAAGACATGGACTACAAGAGAATTTGGATCCTTATGGATTATTCTCAAGAAAGACTTGGCCAAGAGAACTTGGTTAAAGAGCCGTAAGTCCCCAATACATAATCCTCCATAACTTTTTAGTAAGGGAAGAAGAAAATTGTTCTTAAAGTGGATACCACAATTTTGATTTGAGCCACACTGTCAAAATCTGACGAAAGATTTGGACAATGAGTCATATGTAGTAACCGAAATATAGAATAACAACATTAAGTATATTAAGATAGATGTCAAGAAGGCTTAGATGGGAGTGAACCTCCCTATAGGATTCAAAGTCTCCATTTCCATTAGGCTAAGTTGGATTCAATCTTTGAGATTAAGAAATCGAAAGAGACATTCTTTAAAAAGTCATAATCAAAAGGAATCCTGAGATATTTGGTCACAAAATCACTCACCTTAAAAAAGTCTTCTACAAAATAGTTTGATAAATTTGTTAGGAATATTGCAACTGGACACCTATTCTGACTTCTCATAGTTCACTTCTTGGCTTGCCGCTTCTTGTATACAAGAGAAGAGTATACTTGAAGTTGTTAATTGTATCTATATCCGGTTTAAAGGAAATAAAGCAGTCATCGACAAAAAAGATGTGATTAATAATTGGTCCTGAAATGCTCGCTTTAATAGCCAAAATGGAACCTATAGATTGTTGGTAGGAAAATTAATATTTTAAAAAGTCTAAAAATATTTTTAAAATTATCTTTAATAAATAAGTATTTTTTTAATTTTTTTTTGTTTTGTGTTAAAAAATACATAAAAATAAACTATTTTCTAGAAAAATTATGTATATATAGTTCCTATTTTCAAGTGATATTTTTTTAGATAAAAAATAAATAAAAATAACATTAAAAAGGGAAAATAAACTTGTTTGTAAAAAGAACATTAATATTTAAGCTATAGTTTTAAAATTAAGTCATAAAATAAAAGAGTGATCGAGTATAGACTAAGCATCAAGGTAAAAAAACAAACAGCTCAAGTTTGGCTCAGCTTGAAACTTGTTCTTTACTCATTTAAATTATTATTAAGTCAAACCTAAACAAAATATCAAACTCGATAGGTATTTCAAGTTGAATATGATCAGCATACTACTTGGTTTGGCTTGGTTCATTTTTAGTGCTATATAGACCATTTTGAGAAAATGACATGCAAGCTACCATTAGAGCTGTAAATGAATAGAATGTTTGTTAAACCATTTCGCGGAAGTTTATTTATGTTCATTTATTTAGGTAAACCAATGGAAATGAATAGGTTTTCTATTTGATTACTTAAATGAACAAACACAAAAAGGTTTTGTTCATTCATTTAAGTTCACGAATACTTTTTGTTTGTTTATGTTTATTTGTTTGTTTATTTGTTTCTAGTGGTTATACTTGTTCTTGTTGTTGCTGTTATTGTTATTGTTGTCGTTGTTGTTATTATTATTATTATTATTATTATTATTATTATTATTATTATTATTATATGTGTATGCATGTATATATTGTATATTTATTCATTTATGCTTGCAAATGATTGGTTTATGGTTCACTAATAGGTTCATTAATATACGTTCATTTAATATTATTCGCGAATAGTTCATTTAAAGTTTACACGTGATTATTCTTACTTGTTTGTTTGAATCATGATAATGTTATTATAAATGAATGAACATGAACAAACATGAACAAACATGAACATTATCTGGTTATAAATAAATGAACATGAACTGAGCAAGAATATTCATTTGTTATTCATGTTTGTGTTCATTAAAAGTTAAACGAACGAACATAAACATGATCTATTATTGTTCGTTTAGTTCATTTACACTGCTATCTACCATATAACATATTTGTCCATTCGCTGTTACTAGTAAGCAAGTCATGATTGAGTAAGGTGAATACAGGTTCTTTAAGTTCCTTCTCCCTTTCGTAACAAAATGTTGGAGAAGAAACCAAAAATCACACCGCAGATATATAGAATGTTATAACTAAAATCAAATTTCTCTAGCAGAAAAGCTAACGTTTTGCTTCTGGGTGATTTATTTTTTTCTTTTTTTTTTGTTGGGATAGTTGGGTAAGTAAGATCATTTATTCACAATTCACAAAAGCATGATCACAAAATATCTACTTAATAGGTAACGTCCATTGAAAGTACCTTAGCTTTTATTCTTATCCCAAATGGGTACCCTACCTTTACATTTGTCTGGTGAGATACCTAACCTCTTAATATGCATTCTATCGAGATACTTTCCATCGATTTTACCATTAAATTGGATGAAAATTGATAACATGACATTAAATAACAATAAAATAAAGTTTCAATGACAATTTTAGTCCTCAAACATTTTCAATTAATAATTCTAAACCTACTTCCTAGCTTAAATCTATGCTTTCTCATTCTCCCTCCCTCTTTTCCCTAGCCTCCGCCCACCTTTGGCTCTCTATTTCGCTGCCACTATTACCTGAATCCAACCTGAATCTACCACCATAACAATGGCTGCAGCTATCACTCACCCAACCCAGCCCACTAGCGACGCAAAAATGAGAGGCGGAAGAATAGCCTCCGTCCATGCTTGCCTCGATTTAGAGCTGCTGACTGCCACAAACAACCACAACTTTCCAGGGCTACCATGATGGCAAAAGCTATTGACCACCCTCAGAGCCACCTAATGATCTTCGATTTACCTAAAAAATGATAGCTGTCGACTCTCAATTCTCCATCGATTCTCGTTCGACCCTTACAATGACAGCGATTCTCACTCGATTCACGGATGGAATGATGGCGATAGGGTCTGGGCGGTGAATCAATGAGACAAGAATCGAAGGTTGTCGCATCTTACCTTCCTCCTTTGACCACCCCTGAAGCTGCGCGTCTCTCCAGATCTCTATTCCGCCATGCCCCATGCTAGAGCATCCAACGGACTACTTGTTTGAGACGACTAAGAGATAATTCGAGCGGCAGATTCGGGTTGGATTCAAGCATAGACAATGGCCGGACGACAGCTATGACATTTAGGCAGCAGTAGAAGAGAGAGCAGAAAGAATCAGTTGAATGAGAAATAGGGAAATTGATATTGGGAGAGCATAATTGATTATAGTGGAAGTTTTAGGTTTTAAAGTTAATGATTGTAAAAGTTTAGTGTTCAAAGTTGCTATTTTAAATTTTTTAGTATTATTTAATGCCACATCACCAATTTTCATCCAATTTAATGGTAAAACCAACAAAAGTTATCTCAGTGGAATGCATATTAAGATGTTAGGTATCTTACTAGGAAAAATGTAAAGTAGAGTAACTATTTAGGACAAGAAAAAAAAGTTAAGGTACCCCCAATGGATTTTATCTTTTTCTTAATTAAGCAAAGAAATGTTTACAAATGGAAGTTTGTTTTTTTGTCAAGCAATATAGCTTATGGTCCCTCTAATTATATTTGCACTCATTGGCTCATCATCTTACCTTGAAGGCCTAACATAAATTCACCGCGACGAATTACAGCATCCGCAACAATAATGGATGAAGGCATTAAAATTTAGTTCACCAATCAAATACAATGCTACTACAATGTACTTATATTATTCAAAGAAGATAATATATGTTTTAAACTTCCAATTTCAACATCGATTTATTAGGCAAATTTATGAATAGTTAAAATGCATGATCTTTCTATCAAAAGTAATTGAACATTGATAGTTCTATGCATCTTAATTGGATAAGCTTTCAATAGAGCGTAAAACTGCCACAAACACTTAAACTATTGTTGTTCCCTACTTTTTTCTTCCCCAATCAATATGTCTTACTAATTTGTCCATTCGATTTTGGTTTTCACCACAGTTATTATGCCCTATTTTCCTGCTAAAGCAACTATCACCAATTACTTTGACTCCAACCCCCTCTTATCTGGCCATAGAAGATTTAAGATACATCACTGTTTTGAATAATTTAACAAAAAAAAAAAAAGGAACACTTCTCACTCTTATTGCCCATAATATCAAATTTATATATTTGTACCATATGTTCTAAAATCCCTAATTAAAATGAAATTCTACTTAAAATTCTTCCTAAAATCATGATTTATTACCTTCTTCGGCCCACAATTTCTCTTTATTTCTCTATTCTTTTAATTTTTTTAGTACTATAGTTTTTAATTTTTTTTATCAATACTATAGTTTCTAATTTGATGATATTTAAAAATTAAGAAATTAAGGTGTTTCTTTTACTTTGAAAATAAGGTGTTTCTATTATTCTATACTTCTTTCATTTTTATAATGAAAAACCATGTTTTGCGTAATTACATAAATATCTTTATTTATTTATTAATGGGATTTAATAATGGCCAATTATTGTGTGCGCCAGGCGCATATATATTTACATCCGTGCCATTTGACATTCGGCTCGCTTAATTACATCCGTGCCATTATGACCTATTTCCTCTTTTTCTGTTTTTTTTTGTCGTTTCTTGAGAGTTCGTTGCTCTGTTTCTTCTTCTACTCCGTTTCTTCTCTAGCTTTGTCTCACGAGTTTCGGGTTCCATCGATCGTTCTTCGGTGTGGATTAGTTGCTCTGCTTCTCCTTCTACTCTGTTTCTTCATCTAGCTTTGTCTTGCGAGTTTCTGGTTGCGTCGATCATTCTTCGGTGTGGATTTCGATCTTAGTTTCTTTTTTGTGCCGTTGAAGGACAAGTTTCGAAACTCTTGTTTTGATGAAGGTGTTTGCTTGTTGTCGGTAATGGATCTAGATCTGAATGTTTCTCCTGCTCCGTCGTCCGACATTATTTGCTCTGTTAACTTAGGTACGAACGAGTTCTTGATATTTACTTGTGTTTCGTTTCTGTCGCTCACATTTGGATTACCTTTTCATGTTAGATTTGTTTTTTTAATGTTTGGCTTAGTTCTTTCTGCCTTAGTTTCTGGTGATTTAGGTTGTGGATTAGATGTTCGGTCTTTGATATCAGCTGTTGTGGGATCTGATTTGGGTGTATTGTCCAATTCTCTGGCGATTTCATGTGGTATTCATGTTGAAGGTACATGTTCTTTTTTATATTAGTATATGTTCTTTTTAAGAATCCTGTTTGTTGTTTCTAATAATACTGTTTGTTCATTTCTATTTTAAACAGTGTTGTCTTTACGGAACTGATGTTTTGGGCTTTTATGTTCTTTACTTCATTAGTGTTTGTACCTTTCTACATAACTGTTTGTACCTTTGTGCTTTAGACCTTGTTCTTTTATGCTACATAGTTTGTTCTTTTAAAAATGCATATGTTCTTTTATGTGTTAGACTTTGTTCTTTTATGCTGCAGAGTTTGTTCTTTTAAAAATGCATATATTCTTTTATGTGTTAGACTTTGTTCTTTTCTGCATAAGTGTTTGTACCTTTGTGCTTTAGACGTTGTTCTTTTATGCTACATAGTTTGTTCTTTTAAAAATGTATATGTTCTTTTATGTGTTAGACTTTGTTCTTTTATGCTACAGAGTTTGTTCTTTTAAAAATGCGTATGTTCTTTTATGTGTTAGACTTTGTTCTTTTTGCATGTTGTATATGCTCTTATAATGGAGCTGCATGTAGGTTATTCTGAAGATGATGGATTTGAACGGATTGATATGACTGGTATGGAGTTTGGCGGTGAGAATGAAGCATATGAGTATTACAGGAAGCATGGTCTTACCAACAATGCTTCTAAAGGAACAAACAGGCAGTTCTAAAAGAACAAACAGGCCAGTTGGGCACATAAGAACCAACAATGCCTTCTAAAGGAGTTTTGGCCTGTTGTAAGCACAAAAGAACCAACAATGCCTTCTAAAGGAATGAAACAGGCCTGTTGTAAGCATGAAAGAACCAATAATGCCTTCTAAAGGAACAAACAGGCAGTTCTAAAAAAATAAACACACAAAAGAACAAACAGGCCTGTTGTAACCACAAGCTCCACAACAGCATTTTTCTGAACAAACAGGGTTCTAAAAGATATTACACACATAAGCTCATGAACTTGCAATTGTAGAGCACCTGGGTGCCTTCTAAAGGAACAAACAGACACTTCTAAAAGAACAAACACACAAAAGAACAAACAAGCCTGTTGTAAGCACAAAAGAACCAACAATGCTTCTAAAGGAACAAACAGGCAGTTCTAAAAGAACAAACAAACTAAAAGAACAAACAGGCCAGTTGTAAGCACATAAGAACCAACAATGCCTTCTAAAGGAACAAACAGGCCTGTTGTAAGCACAAAAGAACCAACAATGCCTTCTAAAGGAACAAACAGGCCTATTGTAAGCATAAAAGAACCAACAATGCCTTCTAAAGGAACAAACAGGCACTTCTAAAAGAACAAACACACAAAAGAACAAACAGGCCTGTTGTAAGCACAAAAGAACCAACAATGCTTCTAAAGGAACAAACATGCAGTTCTAAAAGAACAAACAGGCCAGTTGTAAGCACATAAGAACCAACAATGCCTTCTAAAGGAACAAACAGGCCTGTTGTAAGCACAAAAGAACCAACAATGCCTTCTAAAGGAACAAACAGGCCTGTTGTAAGCACAAAAGAACCAACAATGCCTTCTAAAGGAACAAACAGGCAGTTCTAAAAGAACAAACACACAAAAGAACAAACAGGCCTGTTGTAAGCACAAAAGAACCAACAATGCTTCTAAAGGAACAAACAGGCACTTCTAAAAGAACAAACACACAAAAGAACAAACAGGCCAGTTGTAAGCATAAAAGAACCAACAATGCATTCTAAAGGAACAAACAGGCACTTCTAAAAGAACAAACACACAAAAGAACAAACAGGCCTGTTGTAAGCACAAAAGAACCAACAATGCCTTCTAAAGGAACAAACAGGCCAGTTGTAAGCACAAAAGAACCAACAATGCCTTCTAAAGGAACAAACAGGCACTTCTAAAAGAACAAACACACAAAAGACCAAACAGGGCTACTGTAAGAACAAAAGAACCAACAATGGCTTCTAATGGAACAAACGGGCACTTCTAACAGAACAAACACACAAAAAAACAAACAGGCACTTTAAGAAAACACGAGACCTAAGACGAACAAACCTCCTCAAAAGAACAAACACATTCACATTTGAAGAACATAGAGGAACATACGGATACCGTTAAAAGAACAAAAAAGAGAGATACCTTTGATTCTTGATTTCTTTTGACTTCTTTCCAATTTTTTTACTCCTCGTAGATTCTTGTAGTTCGTCTTTTGCAGCCGGTCTGATTTTCTTTTGTTTTTCTTGTTTCCCTTGTTCAGAAGCTTTTCTCTTTTTTGTCGCTCTGATTATCGACTTTCTGCAGGGATTAAATACGTTTATGGTGCGAAAGAACGACAAACAATGGAAGATGCAACAGGTTAGATGTACTTACAGTTGCTCACTAAGCGTTTCTTCTTCCTGCGATGTCTTCATCGTTGTTTATCGTCGGCTTGTTTTTTCACGACGGAAGTTTAGCGGCTAGGGCAGAGATTTTGTCCGGCGTTTGAACGGAAAACCGAGTTTAGTGGCTGAATGGAACAGTATGCAAGGATTCGTCGACGACGGAACATAAGCTTCTCGGAGAAGTTGAAATGTATCGGGTTTCGCGCTCAGATATTTATTGGATGGCATGAGATGTAATTTCGAAAGATTTGGACGCGGTGGCACGCTCGTAATTTCATAGAAATTATAGCTCATCTGCCGAATGTTAGTTTCTAATAGGTAGGGGTTGAAGTGACAATAGTTATATAGTAAAAGGTAGGCTTATGGCATAAGCCAGGCGCATACAATCAGTACTCTTCAATAATTACCATGCAACATGGGCAATAACTTAAAACCAATCGGTTATTCCTCATCAATATCTTGCCATGTTCATCTTCTTCTTCATGTAGTGATTTACAATACCCAATCTAATTCCACTATAATGCACCCAATCAAAGCATCAACTTATAGGGCTTTTATTTATCATGGAGTGCAGAGTAAATATTCAAGAAAATTAGTTAGAAGAACACACAAACTGTACAAGTTGGTGTTTTAGAAGTGAATTCGACATTTGGGAGCCACTTGATTCGTGATTCCATTTTGAGGATTTTGTTCTTGGAGCCACGCGAAATCGGAATTTGGTTATTCTTTTATCTGACTTGTGTTCCTATTGGTGGATTGCATATTGTAGATAATTCTTGGGCCAGTTTCCCAAAAGCATTGATGAGCATAAAGATGCTAGCAACAATGGCATGAACGTGAAAGGAAGCGACATCACTAAAGTGGCACTATAAGATCACCATCTCCTGGGACATTGTGTTCACTTCATTCGGGTGAAGATGAAATTTTAAGTTCTGGATGATTTAGTGAAGACAATAGTCTTATCAACTTTTTCTCTAATCTACAACTTATTGCTTTTCCCTGACATGCTTTTACAACTCCTTCGACGACCATGTCCAACTAGCCACATTTAGATGAGAGACACATAGAACTTGAATAAATAAAAAGGGTAACAGAAGGAATTTATGGTAATGATGATGTTGATAAGGTAATTATGATGTTCCCATGCAATGCCACTTTGCACATAATCTCCATCCTTCTGGCAACTTTTATTCGACGTTCTCCCTGGCACTAAATTGTAATGTTCAAACACTTGAAACCTCCAACGCAACAAAACAATACCTTCATTTGGATTTAATCCAGTAAACACAACTTTAAAACCTCATCATTCCCTCAAAATTTTCCTGTTACAAACAAATCCACATCAAATCACAAAACAATAGCATGATAATCTACAACCTAGAATAGACATAAGCTACTAATATGTAATACTAACATCCAATAACTCTCCCATCAAAAAAAAATAGGGGGAAAAGTAAACCAAAATTATAATTTTCCCTAGGGCTGTCATTGCAACATGTAAAGAATTCATGATCCAAATGATAAAGCCCCACATATTAAGGACTGTTATCCAAATTTTAACAGTGAATTGAGGACAAGTGTCATAACCCAATGCCACATCAAAATGGAACCATCCAAACCACAGTAGCCAACTCGACTAAAAAATAAAACTATGGGGACCAAAATAGGAATTAATCCCCCAGCCCAAAGACAAGTGTCAATCGCTTCGTCTCCTTGTATTATATAGATATGGATGAGTGTTTTTTAATACTTACGCGTTTTTTAATGTTAGCCTAACTACAAGAATAGCTCCCAAACTTACCCAACTTAAGCGAATTGGTCCATAACTCAGGTACATAACTCAGGACTCACTAAATGTTGGCCCTTAACTTTTAAAATCTATGCACTTCAGTTCATGCCCTACTATAGCAAATAGACGACGTTATGCTTTGGCTGATGTGGCAGTTAGTGTGGTCGCTTCAGGGGTCGGAATCGATTTCACTGTCAATTTTGCCTATTATGGCATTGTTTGAAAGTCAATGGGGCGAGAGGCGAAATTGAGAGGCCAGTGGTTGGCGTGGCGAAGGCAAAATCGAGAAGCAGAAATTGAGAGGCAAAACTGACAGCAAAACCGATTTCAGCAAGAACCGATGGGGAAACCGCAACAAGGGTCTAAAATCGAGGTCGATCTGACAGCCAAATCGAGAAGCGAAGGCGAAATCAGCCAAAAAATCTTGATCTCAACCCCGCCTTCCTCCTCCATTGCAGCTTCTCCTCAGCCAAGATAGCATTGTGTGAAAATGACAATGCACTCAACGGCCGAATCGACAGCCGAATTGAGAAGCGACGGCCGACGAGTACTGGAACCTAACCCGTCTCGATGGTCGGCTTGTTGGATTTCTTGCTTGTCGACTCAATGGTTGCCTCAGCCATCCTTGGCTTTTAACTTTTGGTAGTTAGAGAGGTTGGTTAATGAGTCGCCAAAATCAGCCATTGTTCTGCCCGTTGATTTGTTTTGCCCTAATGGTTGATTTGTTTTTGTGATGCATCAATATTTATAACGTCCTAATTAGCCATTGTTTTTGCCTGTTTATTCCACCTCAGCTACCATTACACGCCACTTTAGCGTGGACTAACAGCGTCAGTTTTCTACATTATACAATGGACTAAAGTGCATAGTTTTTCAAAATTAAGGGGCTAAATTTTAGTGAGTTCTGAGTTATGCACCAACACGTGCGAGTTGGGTAAGTTCGGGGGCTATTCCTGTAATTAGGCCTTTAATGTTATTTCAACGCGCAACTGAACAGTGAAAGGGAGAAGAGAGAGCAAGACGCAGCGGTGGATGGGAGTTGGATGTGGATGATGTCGCTGTTTTACGACTTGAAGTTGAAGACAGATTCGGGCTTGTTTTTGTGTTTTTTTTTTCTTCTTTCCAACAGAGCTGAAGCACTCAACGACAAGCCGCTGAGCATGAAGTCATGGACCGTAACCCACTTCCCGTCTCTATCTTTCTCTTTCACTTTTACTGGTTTTTGTTGTCTTTGTCTGAGCAGGCAGGGCCACATGCAACAGGTAAAGCTGGCATTTTTCCCCACAACTTTCCTTCTTCCACTAGTAATAATTACACTACCAACATTGTAAAAAACCATGGAAGTTACAACGCCGGAACACTAAAATAAAAGCACAAATTGATCAAATAAAGCATTTTTATTAGTGGCAGCCGTGGTAGCTGCTGGCAGGCGTATTTTGGTTTTGTGCTGAAAAAGGGGCCGTATCAGTCATGTCATATCAAGATTGATTCTTGTTCGTCGTCCAAATCCTTAATTTGCCTCCTCCGCCAGCCGAAAGGCCGCTTTTTTGTTTTTCTTCTTATCCGCTCCGGCCCGCACGCTCTATAGCTCTCGTAATCTTACTCTCCCTCTTCATTTTTTGTTTTTTTTTTGTCCAATTTTATGGTATCTTTATCTCTTGTATAGTATTGTTTGGTTTCTTTATGATGTGTATGACGAATGTTCTGGAATTCCTTTTGAGTTCGGAGCTGCCGTGTTTTGATTTGCTTTGAACTCCGTACTTGTACGTACCCGGAAATTTCTTTGGCCATTTATTCCTTCTTGGCCGCTGTTGGACTGGTTTCGAACTAGCCGACTTATTCTTTGTCAGCTATCACTTTCCGGAAGAGAACTGGGTTTTTTCTTTGCTCTGGGCAATTATTGGCTTTTCTGATCTGGGTTTTGTAATTTGAGAGCTTTGGGTTGGAAAGTTGCTGGGGTTTTGGTTTTATAACTCGCGGTTTGATTGGATATCGATTTTCTTTTTGGGGTTGGTCGGAAGAAAAGGAGGGCGAACAAAATTCGAGTTTGCTGGTGATCTGGCAGGAATTGGTGAAATTGGTCGCAGGGCTCACATTTGATAAGGCAGGGTGATTATCTCCTCTCTTATATTTGTCTCCGCGTGTCCATGCCTGATGTAAATCGTTTGGGATTGAATTGATCAATTTTGTTTCTCCGAAGGAATTCATTTCAAAGCAGCTATTTGATTAGCATTGGTATTTAAGATCACTTTTTACATTGTAAAGATATGGTTCTGTTGCTGGCGCTGGAAGCTTCTATGAGATAAATTCTGTCCATTGCTGATGTGAATCACTGAAACTGTTGTAAACTAAGCTCAGTTGGTCCCACAGACAAGCTAACAATTATGTTTGAGACAGTTGCTTATTATGCACTTCAAGAACTTCATAGAAGTCATGTATGGTCTCTTGGACAACTAGGATATGATTTGTCCTAAACAGTCTTCTCTGTTTGATTGTGGGTGGTAAGTTATCTTAAGGCAATCTGGAATTTCTGGTGATTAATACTTGTTTCATTTTGTGCTAATGGTTCATTCGTTCGTTCGTCACAGAAGTTTTATTATCAGATGTCTCCCTGTGGTTTGGTTTTCCATTGCTGTTTTTGGTGTTACGGGTATGGTTTTGGGAGAGCTCGGATCTGGTTTATATTTTCACCCCATTCATCTTACTACATGTTTCATTAATTGAGCCCATCTTTGGCTGATTATTCCTTGTTTCTTATGATAGCTGACGTTCATGACAAATGATGTGTGCATTTTCAGAAGAGGGTTAAGGAGATTTCTTGCGGTGAAAATCAAGTAATATTTGAACATGAACCAACCTAAAATTAAGCGTCATGTGGGTAAATATGAAATAGGAAGAACCATTGGTGAGGGGACATTTGCAAAAGTAAAGTTCGCCAGGAACTCTGAGACGGGGGAGCCTGTGGCCCTTAAGATCCTTGATAAAGAGAAGGTTCTGAAGCACAAGATGGCTGAACAGGTTATTGTTGATAAATTTCAGTTGTTGGATTCTTCTTGACAGCTTCTGTTTTACAGCTCTGAGGGAATGTCACTGTCACAGTATTGTCACACCCTTCTGCTTGTTCTTCAAAAATATTTTCCTCCAAACTTTTTCTTTATGAATCTGAAAACAGTTTTCTAGCTGTGTTTTTCTTGAAAAATTTGCCTTGCCTCATACAAAGACTTCTCTGTCTGTTACATTTAAGATTACTTATAATTCACCTGTTTTTTGGCTTGCCAAAGGAACTTTCGGGTTTGGTTTACACTGGGTTTCTCAGGTGCTCTATGCTTTTACAGATCAAGCGGGAAATTGCAACGATGAAGTTGGTAAAGCATCCAAATGTTGTTCGATTATACGAGGTCTCTCTCTCTCTCTCTCTCTCTCTAGTTGGTAGCAGCAGAAGAAGTGCTGGATATTTCTGCTTTTTATATATTTAGTTGAAATTGGTTTTTCTAATGGCTGCCTATCATTTTATTTCCAATCCGCCAGAAAGTTCTGTTTTCATTTCATCAAGAGAACCTCAATTACAAATTTCATCTCAGGCATACCTGAGGCTGTACAATGCTTTTCATCTATTCGTTGCTTTCTATATACATTCTTGACAAAGTGTATATTCTTGTCCAAGTGTCTCTCTGAACTATTAAAGGAAGCTCACCTTTGTCTTTCTGTTACCCTGGAAAGTTCTCATGTTCCTTTCATGCCAGAGCTGGTAAAGCATACCCATAATTGCTGTTTATTGATTTATTCTGTCAATCTGTTTTTCCCTCCTTTTTTATTAAAGAATCATTGTACTGTACAAACTGATACTGTCTTGGAAGAAGATGGATGTACCAGGGAGTCATCTTTTACTTATCTTAGAACTTCTTTTGGAACTCATATAAGATCCTTGAGCTTTTCTCTGCATGTGTAATGATATGGTTTTTTCTATTATGTTTATGCAAGGCATCCATGAATCAAGGGTGTTGGTCAACCAGAGATTTGTTTTTGTCTGGGTAAACATTATGGCATAGTGTAATGTTCAATCAGCTTTCATCTGATAGGAATCAATGAGAGTTGGACATGTCCAAATTGGCTTGACATTTTTGCATGCGTCATCAATTTTTTGTCCTATAAATCCTTGAAAGACTCCTTCAACAAGTTTTAACCATTTTATTTTTATTTTCTTCTTTTGCAGGTGATGGCTAGCAAAACAAAAATATTTATTGTCTTGGAGTTTGTTACTGGTGGAGAACTCTTTGACAAAATTGTGAGTCAGTTTGTTTTTTGTTTTTCTTTTGTTAGCATTTTGAGCTAGTGAATCCCTTGAAAGTTCTCCAATATTCTTAGTAGAGAGTGAGATAGATTATTGTTAAAGAATTTTGTACACTGTAAAGCTTTTTTTCATTGTCCATTGATTACAAAAACATCTCAGGGATGCCATAAAAGAACACAAACATTCACATGTAGAAGGTATCATTTGCACATTCCAGAACATACTGGTCCCTGCCACGAACCTTTTCATTTGAAACTATCAACTCTTAATAGGTAGCCATCAGCAGTATTGTCTAATCATATGAAACTGTACTAATATGATTTCCTGGTTTCTTAGAATTGAAGGTAACTCGTTTGAAATCTGGAATACATTCTTTTATTTTCCCATTCCAACTGCTTTGGAATCATGATTTAAGACCATCAGTTTTCATTTGTGTAGCTTTGTACACCATCTTCCTATCGCTTTGCAATTGAACTTAGCATGTTTCTTTATGTTAGAAAATCGGAAACAATATGTGCTATAATTGTATATTGGCTGGAAATTAGTCATTAGCTGTAACTTACATATTTAGAGGTAAATCTGTGTAGTTTGGGAAAGTGCTACCTAGGAATTATTCTTTCTTTAAATCAGTGATTTAGTTTCCTGATTTATTATGAGCTGTAAATCCCTATAAAAGATCAATCTCAATGACAGAAGAATTATTCTGTGCAAACCTATTTTTCAACTTGGTATCAGAGCCAGAAAGAATCACTTTTCCGGAATTCTCTTCTTCTTCCTTCCTTTCGATCCTAGCACCCTAAAACCATGTCTGACGCCTCATCTGATTCCCAAACTGTCCCTCAATCTTCCCTGAACAATCCTAGCAGCACTGGTGTTCCAAAAATCAGTGCTACCTCCTCAGAATCTCATTTTGTCCAAATCACCACCATTCGTTTGAATGGTGACAATTTTCTAAGATGGTCTCAGTCGGTTAGGATGTATATTAGAGGACGTGGGAAAATAGGCTATTTGACTAGTGAAAAGAAGGCTCCTGCAGTGGATGATCCGGCCTATGCTACATGGGATGCTGAGAACTCCATGGTGATGACATGGCTTGTGAATTCAATGGAAGAAGATATTAGCTCTAATTATATGTGCTATCCAACGGCACAAGAGCTTTGGGAGAATGTAAATCAGATGTATTCTGATCTTGGAAATCAATCACAGATTTTTGAGTTGACCCTCAAACTCGGAGAGATGCAACAAGGGGAAGACAGCGTCACAAAATATTTTAATTCCTTGAAGCGGATGTGGCAAGATCTTGACCTCTTCAACACCTATGAGTGGAAGTCTCCCGAGGATGCTCAACATCACAAGAAGACTGTGGAAGACGGTCGCATCTTCAAGTTCCTGGCTGGACTTGCTGTCGAATTTGATGAAGTAAGGGGGAGAATTATTGGGAGGCAGCCCTTACCTTCAATTGGTGAAGTTTTTTCAGAGGTCAGAAGAGAGGAGAGTCGGAGGAATGTGATGCTTGGTAAAAAGGGAACTGGAGTTGCTGAAGGTTCTGCCTTGTTCTCCATAACTGGAAGCAAGGCTCCAGGTTTTCAACGCAAATTTGATGAAAAGCAGCGAGTTTGGTGTGATTTTTGCAACAAGCCTCGTCATACCCGTGAGACCTGCTGGAAAATTCATGGGAAACCTGCAAATTTTAAAGGGAAGGCTGGAGATAGATCAAACCGAGCCAACCCTACTGCCAATGAGGTAGACACCAGCCCCCTTACCAAGGAGCAGGTGGAGCATCTTCTGGCACTGCTAAAATCTAATTCGGTACCCAATGTTCCTAGTGTTTCTGTGGCACACACAGGTAATAAGTTCTATGCTCTATCCTGTCAACTTAAACCTACTCCATGGATAATAGACTCGGGAGCATCCGACCATATGACTAATTCCTTACATTTGTTTGAGACCTATTCACCATGCCCCGAAAATAAGAAGGTTAGGATAGCTGATGGTAATTTCTCACCAATTGCAGGAAAAGGCCTTATAAAACTTTCTGAGGGAATAGATCTTAAATCTGTTCTCTATGTCCCTAAACTTGCTTGCAACCTCTTGTCGGTTAGCAAAATATCCAGAGACACTAACTGTTCTGTTATTTTCTATGAATCTTATTGCATTTTTCAGGACCGGAGCTCGGGGAAGACGATTGGCAGTGCTAGGATGGTTAATGGTCTCTATTATTTCGAGGATAAATCTCTTAGTAATGAAATGGCTCAAGGGCTGAGTAGTATTAGTTCTTTATCTGTTCGTGATCAAATAATGGTTTGGCATTATTGTTTAGGCCATCCAAGTTTTTCTTATTTAAAACATTTATTTTCAGTGCTATTTAAAGGGATTGATCCCTCCTGTTTCAATGTGAGAGTTGTTTAATGGCAAAAGGTCAAAGAAAATCTTATATTCCAAAACCCTATCATGCTTCAAGACCATTTTATCTATTTCACAGTGATGTTTGGGGTCCTTCAAAAGTGACCACAATTTCTGGAAAAAAATGGTTTGTGACCTTTATTGATGATCATACACGTCTTTGTTGGGTTTACTTGATGAAAGAAAAATCTGATGTAGAACAGATTTTTAAAGAATTTTATAGGATGATTGAAACCCAATTTCAAACAAAAATCAGTATTTTAAGGTTTGACAATGGAACAGAATACTTTAATAGAGTTTTGGAAACCTTTTTAAATGAAAAAGGAATTTTACACCAATCCTCATGCCCCGACACACGTGAACAAAATGGCATTGCTGAACGTAAGAATAAGCACTTGTTAGAAGTAGCTAGAGCCATGATGTTTTATATGAATGTTCCAAAGTATCTATGGGGTGATGCTATACTAACAGCTTCGTACCTAATCAACAGGATGCCTACCAAAGTTTTACAATATATCACCCCAGTAGATTGCTTGAAAAAGGTATTCCTTGAATCTAGAATCAATTCTGATTTACCTTTGAAAATATTCGGCTGTAGAGCATATGTGCACACTCCAAAGAGGCTAAGGTCTAAATTAGACCCAAGAGCTGAAAAGTGTGTTTTTGTAGGATATGCACCCAATAAAAAGGGCTACAAATGCTTTAATCCCCTTACAAAACTATTTTTTATAACTATGGATGTTTCTTTCATGGAAAATACACCATACTTTGCAAAAAATTTGCTTCAGGGGAAGAAGATAATTGAACCAAATTTTTGGGAATCTGCAGCACCCTTACCTAGCACACTTCTTGATACTTTTTCTGGAAAAGAAACCTTGGAAACTAGGCCTAAAAAAACTGAATTTGATGAAATTGGTCTGATAGAAAAAGAAATACTACGAATGGAAAAAAATAAATCCAATCTTGAGCCTGCGGTTTATTCTAGGAAAGGCGTCCTTAGAAATGGCAGAGACCAGGCCATAATCCCAGTGCATGGTCAACCGGAAGCCCCAAGCAATGGTCATCCAAATGTCCCAGGTAATCCTTCTTCTTCCTTTCCTATTACTGATTTAAATTTACCACAATCAGATTACAGGAAAGAGAACTCTACACCCACACCTGTTTTGGAACCAGCCCCTGTTATTCTTGAACAGAATCTTGATCTTTACCTGCCCATTGCCCTTAGAAAGGGGACCCGAACCTGTACCAAACATCCTATTGCCAAATATATCTCCTATCAAAAACTTTCTGACAATCATAGAGCATTCACTACAAACATTTCAAAGCTTGTTGTGCCCAGAAATATTCAGGAAGCATTTGGCGACCCAAATTGGAGGATGGCTGTGTTCGAAGAGATGAATGCCTTGAAGAAGAATGGTACTTGGGAGGTTGTAGAATTACCGAAGGGAAAGAAGGTTGTGGGGTGCAAATGGGTGTTTACTGTTAAGAGTAAAGCAGATGGGAGTGTCGAGAGATACAAAGCCCGCTTTGTTGCAAAAGGTTTTACTCAAGCCTATGGGATTGACTACCAAGAGACCTTTGCTCCAGTAGCTAAAATAAACTCGATTAGGGTCTTGTTGTCCCTGGCCGTTAACTCCAATTGGCCCTTACACCGATTGGATGTTAAAAATGCTTTCTTTAATGGAGACCTTGAGGAGGAGGTATGCATGAGTTCCCCACCAGGTTTTGAAGAAAGGTGTGGAAATGGGAAAGTATGCTATTTGAAGAAGTCCTTGTATGGACTTAAACAGTCACCTAGAGCTTGGTTTGATCGCTTTGGCAGGGTGATAAAGCATTATGGATATGTTCAAAGTCAAGCTGATCATACAATGTTTTACAGGCATTCAAATGACGGTAAAGTAGCTATCTTGATAGTATACGTGGATGATATTGTGTTAACTGGGGATGATTGTGATGGGCTGGAAAAGCTGAAGAAGAAACTGGCTGAGGAGTTTGAGATTAAAGATCTTGGGACATTGAAATATTTTCTTGGGATGGAGTTTGCTAGGTCGAGAGAAGGCATTTTTGTAAATCAGAAGAAGTATATCCTTGACCTGCTGAATGAGACAGGTATGCTAGGGTGTAAGCCCACTGAAACTCCTATAGAACCTAATGTGAAATTACAGCCTGCAGAAACTGAGAATGTGAAGGACAGGGAGCGTTATCAGAGACTCGTTGGGAGATTGATTTATCTATCCCATACACGCCCAGACATATCCTTCTCTGTTAGTATGGTCAGCCAGTTTATGCATGCCCCAGGACCAGCACACTTCGAAGCTGTCTACAGAATTTTAAGGTATCTAAAGGGGACACCAGGTAAAGGCCTACTGTTTAAACCACAAGGACACTTGCAGATTGAAGCCTACACAGACGCAGATTGGGCTGGGAGCTTGGTAGACCGAAGATCCACTTCTGGATACTGTTCATTTGTAGGGGGTAACTTAGTCACATGGAGAAGCAAGAAACAGAACGTGGTGGCTAGAAGCAGCGCTGAGGCTGAATTTAGAGCTGTAGCTCATGGTATTTGCGAGATCATGTGGATTAGAAGGCTGTTGGAAGAGTTAAAGGTGACAGAGTCATCTCCTATGAAGTTGTACTGTGACAACAAGGCAGCAATCTCAATAGCACACAATCCAGTCCTTCATGACCGCACAAAACATGTGGAGGTTGACGAGCATTTCATCAAGGAGAAGATAGATAATGGACTGGTTTATATGGAACACATACCTACAGGAGAACAAGTGGCTGATATCTTTACCAAGGGACTACACACAAAACAGTTTGATTTTTTGGTTGGCAAGCTGGCTATGGAAGATATCTTTAAACCAGCTTGAGGGGGAGTGTTAGAAAATCGGAAACAATATGTGCTATAATTGTATATTAGCTGTAAATTAGTCATTAGCTGTAACTTACATATTTAGAGGTAAATCTGTGTAGTTTAGGAAAGTGCTACCTAGGAATTATTCTTTCTTTAAATCAGTGATTTAGTTTCCTGATTTATTATGAGCTGTCAATCCCTATAAAAGATCAATCTCAATGACAGAAGAATTATTCTGTGCAAGCCTATTTTTCAACTCTTTACATGTGTTGTTTCTTTCTTGTATGAAGGTAAATCAAGGTAGAATGAGGGAGGATGAGGCAAGAAGATATTTCCAGCAGCTTATTAATGCTGTTGATTATTGTCACAGCAGGGGTGTCTATCACAGAGACCTAAAGGTATTGTAACCTGGCACACATTACACTTCAATATGATTTTTACTGTTTTCTTTTTACCTGCCCTCTTCTATGGGTGCTTAGGGAAGATAGCGCTTTGGTTCCCTTTCTTTTGGTTTTTTGGGGTTTGGTTCTTCTGGAGCTTCTTAAGAACTTGTGTCTTATCACCTGGACATAGGCTTTTATGTTAAACCTAGTCAAACACTTCTTTCTATTTCTTTCGTACTTAAATTTCTGTTAGTTGGTTGGTGTCCATCTCTCTTAAAAGGGAAGTTCATGTAGTCCACTAATTCCATTATGGCAAGTTAGGGACTCTGTGATGACTATCTCTGCTTTTAGAGAAGTATTTCACTGTTAAAAGCTTGTTTTTGTTACCATAAGGTCCAAGGATCAAATCTTGTCCCCCTTGACCTTGCAGTTATGTAGCCAAAACAAGTAAGAGAGATTGATGGAAGACCTTCACAGGCTTGCTGAACTGTAGAATGATCTTTTTCTTTTGTCTTGTTACCAGCATCAAGAATACAGGCACTTCCCACTTAAAACATGTTTCAAATTTTTATAGGAGTGTAACTAGATTCTTCCTTTGCCATCTCCAATCCTCTTCTCAAATTGGAGCATATAACATTATGTCAGGCTCACAGTTCACCTGCATAATTTAACTGTGCGGCTAATTTTTTAAGAATTGGAAAGACAAAAGGCTTGCTTTTAAGAGCTAATTATTCCTTTGTTTATGGGTTTCAGCCTGAGAATTTATTGTTGGATGCTTCTGGAAACCTGAAAGTTTCTGATTTTGGGCTCAGTGCCCTGTCAAAGCAAGTTGCGGTAATTATCATCATCATCATCATCATTACTTTTATGATTGTTAGTTGGAGGTACCCTGGGAATTTAGACCCTAGTCTAGTTCACCGTGCACACACACACACACACACACAACATTACAGGAGACTAGTCGATCTTCATTGGAGAATAATATCAACATTTTCCTTTTTGTAATTGATTATGTTATTAGACACTATAGCTACTGTTTAGCAACGTTTTTTTTCCAACACTAGGACAATCTGAATCTCACTGCACCTGTTTACTCAATTGTATAGAATATACAAAAGAAGTAAATTAATCTCTTCACTACAATTCACTACATCTGCTAACCCCATGATAACAATCATGTTAAGAGCCAAAGGAAAGGAAAGATGATTTTGTTGGTTGGCATTGAGGAGTCAATTTGCATGAGTGATTTTATTATATTTAGCTCAAATTTAGTTTCCCTCACATGTGCACAAGAGATTTTATTATATTTAGTCTCAAATTGAGTCAATTTGCACAAGAGCTTTTATTATATTTAGTCAATTTGTTGTATGAAGTTGAGGATTGAATTAGTCGAAAGGACTTTGGTATGCTTGGTCTAGAATCTAGATTTTAGTTTCCTTGGTGGCTGGTGCCCAGTGTCAACTGGTTGATCTACCATCTTCAAATAAGTGGTTGACATATTGTATTTCAGTATGCTTATATTGCGTAATTTTTTTTAGCTTCATCTCTATCTTTGATTGTTTCAGGATGATGGCCTTCTTCACACTTCATGTGGAACGCCGAATTATGTTGCACCAGAGGTAAGGACAATAGTTTTCTCATGCTACTTCTCTTGCGCTGTTTTATCTATTTATTATTTTGGCTTGTGGCACTTGATGGATTTATTTTGTACTTAGGTCCTTAACGACAGGGGCTATGATGGGGCTACTGCTGATCTCTGGTCATGTGGCGTGATACTCTTCGTGTTGCTTGCAGGGTACTTGCCTTTTGATGATCCTAATCTTGTGAACCTCTATAAAAAAGTGAGCATTTTAATAATTAATAATTTACTACTTCCATTTGTTTTCTATGTTGCATTCTCATTTTCTATGTGTGCAGATTTCGGCTGCTGAATTCACTTGCCCTCCCTGGTTATCTTTTGATGCCATGAAGTTGATAACTCGTGTTTTGGATCCAAACCCAATGACTGTAAGTTTCCTTACAGCTCATAGCTGAATATCTGGTTATAGAATCACCTTTCTGTTGGTTGTTAGGACAAAGGGGTGGAGGAAAAAAGGTCGAATGGATTTAGCATTTTTTTGCTATTTTGCAGATGCCTCGCACATGGAAAGTGGTAGCAGCTTGTTCCTACACCCTTTGACGAGTAAATATTTGAACTTATATAAGGGAGACTAATTCAGTGGGTAGCAACTTCAGAATAGATAAATTGAAAACACACTGGCAAAATAAAGAAATCAATTACAAATTACATAGACACTAACTAACTAAAAGAAGGTGAAATAATAGTCAGAGTCAACAATCTAGTGCTGAACTAATTGAAATCACATAAAACGCTAGGGGATAAAGACATGCATACACAGAAACACACATGCACATGCAGGGGAAAAAAAACTGCTGCTCACACCTATTTGACCTAATTAAGAATTTTGTGGGCACAAGTGGCAATTGTTCGTGGAAAAGAGAAGCAATTAAAGTATTAACAATATTAGTACTTTTCAGTGGTGAGAGATATTTGATCATTAGCTTCTATCAGGAGTTCAGTGGAGATTAGTCATGTGATTTTGTTTTGCTTTTTGATTGTCAAAGAAAGTAGGCATGTTTCAGTGTGTAAGTCATAACTGTTGAGACAAAATACAATAAAGTATTGCTTACTCATCTATGAGTACTTTGGATGAAGTAATACGTCTCTTGATAAGATGTCTTAGACTTTGTCTTGTAAATCAGAGGTAACCGAGGCAGTTGATATAACTGGTGCTTTGCTTTCTTTATTTTTTTCTTCTTTTTATTTTTTTTCTATTATTATTTTTTTATTTTATGCCTGTACTTTAATACCATTTAATTCATTTTCTTTCAAATGGACACAAGAGTGGAAGATGTTGTTCGAGGAATCTCCGATTTATGTGCTAAAATGTATTATTCTTTCCACTTTTATCATTCACTTTTCTGTTCAGATAAATATCCTTGCATTGCAAGTGTGTATGTTATGAAACGTTTAGACTTATGGGAACTTTAACCGTTTGTGATTATTGTGCATCACTCATACTTAATTAGATTTCAAATACTTAAGATTGCTCTGTTCTCTTGCTGTATTGTCAGTGTTAGGAGTTTCATTGGAATAGCTTTATAAATTTGACATTTCAGTTTCCACATCAACATGGTAAATCTAGAGGTTGTTTCTGTGCATGCTCTTTGTGAGCGGAGGTTGATATTATAGATATTCCTAAAGTTTCTATTGATCCTCTGACATAGTTTATTATAATGAATGAGAAAGCATGTTGTCTTCCTGCTTGGCCAGCCATCCTGCTGCATAAGCGTTGTGCTTTAGTCATTTTGAAGTGCTTGTCTAGATCCTGCGGACGATTGGATCATGCACCTCTTAGGAGTGTTATATGTTGATATTTTTCAGGAGTTTGTTGCTTCGTAGATCTTTGAATTTCTAGAATTTTTAAGCATTGATGCTATCCTTTGCAGCGAATCACAATACCTGAAATTTTAGAAGATCCCTGGTTTAAGAAAGGTTACAAACCTCCCGTGTTTGATGAGAAAGAAGATGCAAATTTGGATGATGTTGAAGCTGTTTTTAAGGATTCTGAGGCAAGTTCAATTGTTGGCCTTAGTCTGGTATTTAGACCAATACAATATATCCACCGAGCTAATGTCATCAGGATCATAACAGGAACACCTTGTCACGGAAAAGAGAGAAGAACAACCGACAGCAATAAATGCATTTGAGTTGATTTCTATGTCAAGAGGCCTAAATCTTGAAAATTTGTTCGATGTAGAACAGGTTTGTATCTATGCAGCTTTTCACTGGTTTACCTTTAAAATTGTTTTTATATAACAAAATGGTTGATTTAATCTGTTAGAATCAAAGGGGTAGGTCACAGGAGGGTCTCCAAACCATGAATCAGAAAGAAGAGTCACAGAAGGTTTCTCAAACCATAAATAAAAAAGAAGAGTCAAGAGTTCATCTTTTATTTTCTTCATCTTTTTTCTCTCTGTTCATTTGGATCTCTTCCCTTTCAGATCCTCCCATTCTTCCTTTTCCTAAAAAAAGGGGAGGAGAAGGATCTTCTTCGGTGAATAAAAACTCTTTTAGGAAGGCTAAGAGTTCTCTATCTGCCTAGTACCACTCTTCTTTCTGCCTGACCAAAACATTATGTCTTGCATTATAGACATCGTCCCTATTAGAAAGGTTTGGTTTTAGTTAGTTAATACCACAAGTAAGGCGTGCTCTGGAAATTGAATGTCTTCCTATTGGTTTCTCTTCAACTATGGGTTTGCTTTTCATACACTTGTAGTGTTATCTACAAATAGTTAACTGACACTAAGAACTTCATGCCACCAATTGTATTGAGGATTGGGGTGTGGTATGATGATGGTGATGATATGTTCTGCTTTTTCGTTTGGTGTGTTCTATTAAAATTGAATTCAGCAGAGGAGCTTCTTGCAAAACTTAAAAGGATTGCTAATGCCATATTTAGGACACATGTTGGACGAGCTCAAATATTACTGCAATCATGAAATTATTCTCTTGAAAAGACACCTGCCGAATAAGTGAGGATAAGAAGGTATCATGTTGGTAGTGCCCAATTTCTGGGTATACAGAAATCATCAATATCTTGCATCATGCAAGGGGAAATAGTGCTGAAAACATATGTGGTTGATGGCAAGAGATGGATCATTTCTTAGCAAAAATGAAATGTCATGGGTTCAAAACTTAGTAAACTTGAATTTTACACATGCAGGGATTCAAGAGGGAGACAAGGTTCACATCCAAATGCTCTGCTAACCAGATTGTCAATAAGATTGAAGAAGCTGCCAAACCTCTTGGATTTGATGTTCACAAGAAAAACTACAAGGTAGGCTGATGAAAAGAATTTTGTAAATACTACCAGGAGAGAAAAAAAAAAAAAGGAAATACCTATGTGTTTCATTTACCTCATTTTCTGTCAGATGAGACTCGAGAACATGAAAGCTGGGAGGAAAGGAAACCTTAATGTGGCTACAGAGGTAAATGATAATGATTCTTTTCCATCATAAGAAGTCTTGAGTTTGAACTGTCTTTTGTCTCTCTCTTAACATTGCAATCCTTCAGATATTTCAAGTGGCTCCTTCACTACATATGGTTGAGGTACGGAAAGCAAAAGGGGACACTTTGGAGTTTCATAAGGTACATCATCAGACAAGAGCTTGATAGTTGCTTCCATTTTTTCGGTTTATTATCCATTGAAACAGAAATGGAAAAAGAAAAATTATCCTAGCGATTTTAATGTTTTGTTATGTCTTGTGAGCTGCAGTTCTATAAGAATCTTTCAACCTGCCTGGAAGACGTTGTTTGGAAAACTGAAGAGGACATGCAACAAGTGAAGTAAAACTGAGTGCTCATTTTGCGAGTGTAGAAGAATTTGGGATCCTCAGTTCAATGTGGTCCCTTTGCCAAATGTTCTATAGTTTCTCAATCTCTTTCATTCTTTTGCCGCCGTTTTCCTTTTCTTCTTCCAATAGGACCAAAGGGATCTATATTGTAGCTCCCTTTGTTTTTTTGGGTTTTAAGATTGGCGAAATATGAGCCATGATGTTTGTTTGTTGTCACCTGTGAATTGCGATGTTTCACAGTAATTTCAGCAACTGGATAATTGCTTTTTCAAGTCTTTAGATATTCCCCAAGTTTAACTTTTATTGAACAAGTACTCTGGGAAATACATCAAATGCCTACCCTGGTACAAGGAAATAGTAATCAGAATAAATGTCTGAAAGCATTTACTGATATCCATCTCCAGAGAGGAAGAAGAAAATCTTAAACAAAGAACAGCGGTCACCTAATTTTACAGCATAACCTCTGGGAGAAGAACAACAATGTCGTGCTGGTCTGAAATGCTCTTGCCTGCCATACCAAATACATTCAATTGCCCATGTACATGGGAACAAAAATGGCTTCTAGAGTACAAACGGAGAGCTTTGTAATTGTTAATGTGCCTCAGATCCTGAGCAAATGCGTGCGACCCTGCCCTTTCCATTACGTACAAGCGTTCAAGATCTCCTAGAAATTGATTAGGTTTTGAGAAGGCGGTACATGGTAACTTCCTGCTGCTTGAAATACCGACTATCTTCTTCGTCCACCATAACAACATTTAAGTAGTATTTCACACTAAACTTGTTATTGATGTTGCGGTATGTTGGCGTCAGCTCATATGGACTGAGAAAAAGCCTGATGGGAATTGATTCTCCTGCACAGGTATTAAAACTAGCATACCATAAGATTTCACCCTAATACTATCAATAACATGTGATGGCATAGATCACCATATAAAACAATTAAATATATAGCAAAAGTTTATCCTAAAGAACAATAACATAGAAAATCATAATCCATCTACAAACTGACTCCTATTTCATTCATGTAGGTGTAATAGCCTCCTAATATAATAGTTATGCATGTTATGGATAATCCTTCAAATCCATATAAACAGCATGTAATTCTCCTGCATAAGATAGTGGGTTGAGCGGATTGCTACTTGCTTGATGGTTTTCTGTTCGAGACCTGCACCAAGATTGGGCTGCAGCATTCCTGCAATTCACCACAAAGGACTGTCTCCTCCATACTTTCTCATTGATGGAACAAGTGGTGTTTATCTTAGAAGTGATGGCATCAAAGGACCCAATGGCAAACATCAACTATGGTTTTCAGCTTGACTCTGAATTTCATCATTGTTTAACCTATCTAAAGATCATTAGGAGCATGTGCCGTTATCAACTCAAGCACACAACAGATAGTCATAGGAGTGCGCTTTATGTGCACGTGGCAAAAAGTGAAAAAAGCTCTGTCGAAGCATCAGTAGAAACCAGACATCAACCAGAAAACGCGTGGTTATAGCATCAAATGAATTTTATTAACCATATAAAGTAAGAAATGAGATTATAATGATTTGTCCTTGAAAAGAACTTCTACCTCTGACAGGCACACCATCCATCAACTCAAATTTGGCGAGGGTCTCTGTCTCAACATATGTACTAGGGCCAGATCCAGTAGACTCTTGGCGCCTTATCTCAAGCTCCATATTTTTTAGCTTTATTCTCACCAGAAGAAAATATATTTTGCCAATTATAACATCCTCCAGATGGTACCTGAAAATGTTTGAATATAACACAAATCCACAGTCCCTTGCAAACTCGTCCAATGATTTCAACAAGGCAGCTTTTGTTACTCTTATGTTCTCACCAACTTACTTGCTTTTACTGTATTCAAACTCAATATGTAGACAACCCTCAATTCCAACTTCCATCTAGAACAAACAAATAGGACATGTAGTCATTCTTTCTTGAACAAAATAAAATTCTTTTGGAGTTTCTCCCATCATACAAGCTAACTACATAAGCAGTAAATAAAGTAATCATCCCAATTAGTAGTTGTTAGCATGTAAACAAGATTCCAACTCAAAGTACCCGGATCAAATACTATGAGAAGAAACAGCATTACTCTACAGGGCCTGTTCCTAGAGAAGCATGAATTTTGCAGTTAGACAATATTAGGGAACATATATTAGATGTAGAGAAGGAAAATGAGAATCACAATCAACCTACTCAAAAGCCCATCCCCGCCACTCCTGTATCCTTCAAACATATAGAAACAAATATCAAATCCAGTACCTTGATACTGTTATTAATTGATGGCATTGGAGAGTAATTGCGAACCTTGTACATAAGTCACATATCATGTGAAAAAATATAAAAAGTTGAACTTTTGACTAATGATCTGGAAATGTAAGCTTCTGAAAAGCTAATCTTGCAGGGCAATTGCTAGCAACTGCCGCTTATTCCTACCAAGCTGTGATTTTGAATGAATTTATAATTCCACAAGAGTAAGATTGCTTCTAGTGAAACAAAATTTACCACAAAGCCTTGGTAGTCCATAATGTTGCTGACAAAGTTTCTGCTGATTGTCACTTTCAGTAAGTATCTGCAAGTTCGATTTCAAAGAAAACAGTTGAAGCTTCATTTCACTACATTTTATCTTTTTGGAAGGATCATATGTTCATGTTAATCAAGCTATAACAATCATTATCATGCAGAACACCAAGTGCTGCATAAGCTCCTACTTAGAAACAATTATGAATCAATTACAGAACCAAGCCATAAATATCCACACTCTTGCTCAATGACTGCAAAATGCACATGTATAATGTGCATGTGTAATGAGCTTAGATAAGTAACTGCTATCATGATGACTAGGGGCTTGTTCATATGTTGTTGTAACAACTATTATTTTTTCCCCTTTGGGGACAGTTTTACCCGAAGGGTTTAATCCAGATCTCTAAACCAGGGATCTATTAGGAATCCTTGGACATCAAACTTAGACTTCGAACAAAAGTTGACATGAATAGAGGAAAAAATATGCGAGTCTCAAACATGACAGCAATAAAAACAATAATTCACAATAATATCCAGAAAATGAACAAAATAACCTACCTAAGTCTTACATTGACTCCATTATAAGACTCATATGGCATCTCCACCGTTGAAAATTCAAAGGGATATGTTTTTCTTTCATATAATTCACCAGGAACATCTAGTTCACGTACTGCAGAAGAAGAAAGAAGTTAGTGCAGAAAGGGAAGCAATTTATTATCCCTGGACACGTGGTTAGAATTGGACATCTATGGCCTGGAGACCACCTAGCTCTGCCTTGTTCCACCACGACTACTATGAATGATTGACCTAAAGTGCTTTTGTCTTCTAGAGCATGAGATGATGAATATACTCACCAAGAGATGTAAAATCATAAAAGTTTCCTCTGTCAAAGTATAGCTCTGCATAAAAGAGAAATAGATGTCATGGTCCCAAAAGCTGTGGAAGTACAGCCATTTTGCTTTGAATGAAAATGACAGTCCGTCTTTTATCAGTTAATTGACATTATGAACTTCAAGCCACCAACCCCAAAGTAGCTAGGATTAAGGAGTACTATTATGACGACCCAAAAAGATATGGAAAATTATATAGTGGGAATTCTGATGATCAAAGCCTGATAACAACAGAAACACATGACAATGACTACAACTTTGAGATACTAATCAAGAAACACTTTCATGCTAATAGTAATTAACAGAAAACCACATCAAGGTGCAGTTAACAACTAAATGCATGGAAAATACCTTTTTATATCTTACGATTCATTTTTCTTTGGCTAAGAATGTTCTGCATTTCAAAGGAGCCCAAATAGTTGAAATATCTATTATAGAGGAAGGCAGCTTGGATCATGTAACAGGTTGAAACTAATCAAACAGCAATGCAGAAGCCCCTCCAATTTTCAAACTTTGGAAAGAAGAGAATGACTGATAAGAAAAAGAAGCACACCTATCTGCCCAAGGAGCTCAATTTTGACACCATTGTGTTCGACCTTTTTCCCTTGTGTTGGCTCTATAATGACCTGTAGTTCTCAAATAAAGACAAACAGCCTGCTCACTGGAACAATCAAATGATGAAATTACACAAAAAGATGCAAAATAATAAAGGGACCATTTCTGATGATGGATACTTTACCTCCCCAACAATGTTCTCTTGACTCTGGAAGAGAGGAACCATAACCATTTTCCCATCCGTCTTCAGTGGAACCTATAAAAGCAAATACACATACTTATTTAGTAGATCTGATGAAAAAATGACCGAAAAAGCAATGTATAACTATATTCAGCATCCTTCCTAAAATGGAATAGAATTCTTGATGAAATTTAGCATGTCAAAAGAATTGCAGGGGATGGAAAAAAAAAAAAAAAAGAGATGGTTTCAAAATTATGGGGAGGGAGGGAAATAGGGCCAAAGCGCTGGAGCTGCAAAACTCTGCCAAAAAAATGGAGAGTTTATATGAAGGAAAAGTTCTGAATGCATTCATAAATTAACAAAGGGCAACCTCAAGACATATAATCAGCAATGATACTGAAGTTCTTATGCACATTCTAGCGAAAGTGGTAAATGATTGTTGAAGAATCAGGGTACTTTTCTTATTGGAATAAAATGAGTAAATTTAAAATCAACTGAAATTGTATTGTTATCTTGGATGCTGATTCCCAGCACAACTGATATCACTAACTTCAACATAAAGGCATCTAGTTCCTTAATCCTCTAAAGGCAGAATTGATAACCCATTTCTCCTCCAAGGGATTGGTAATTCCCTTGACAGACATGGACTCGGCATCATTAATTGGAACTTGCAGACGGTAAACATGGAAACTCGCAATCTACAGTTGAGTTTCTAGCTGAATGGCAAACTAAGTACCTGCTTTCGTGTTCTTCCATCTGAAAACGAGATTGAAACCTTACATGGTGGCTTGAAAGCTCCAACTAAAATATTCTGCCAGAAATTGACAATAACAACACTCACATTCACACACAGGAGGCTTGAACCGAGATGAAGCGAGTAGCGAGAGAGTAAGCACAGAAGAACTACGACATCAAACCATGTTGAAATTGAAACCCACCGTGATCTTGTAAGCGAACCCAGACCAAGAACAGCTCAAGCATCAAGAACCTAGCAATGCAATAGCAACGCCCAACTCATGCACTTACGCATGTGCAACTAAGAAAATATTGAGGGAGCCGAAATTCCACGGCAGATCGAAGTCCGACCAAACCATGGAGTAAAACTATAATCAATACCGGCCGAAAGTAGAAGAATTTGCGAAACCAGGAAAAGAAAAACGAGAACTAGAACATAAAAAGAAGCTTTGATTGGTACAGTACCGGGTAAGAAGAAGATGGAAGTCGAGACTTTGACACTGCTCGACTTCTGATCTGAAGATTCTCTCTTCAATTGAAGCAGAAGAATCTAACTAATTGTAACAGGTCGTCTCCTCTGTCTTGAGGTTCTGTGATCTCTAACGAATGTGAGTAACGACTGCTTTTGTTTTTTTCGAAAACTGTTCTTTCGGCTAAATCACTTTTGTTTTCTCCATCTATGTTAACTCGCTCAAAAGAGTCCCTGCATTTTGGAAGATGCGCTTTAACCTTATAACTGTTAGAGATGGCAAAATTTAACCCGACCCGAAAACCTGACCCAATCCACCCGAACCCAAGCCCGACCTGACTTGATTTGATCAGAAAAGTCAACAACCCGAACCCAATTGTACCCAACCCAACCTTAACCCGAACCAAACTAAAGTGAAACCCAAGAAAACCCAACCCCGAACCCGACCTGACCCGAACTCAAAATGACCCGATGACTAAACCCGACAAGACCCGATTTTAACTTAAATCAATATGAAATATATGGTTGGCAAAGAATTTAGAAAAATTATGATTTAATATATGTGAATAAGTTTCTTCTATTCTATTGATTTATTTTGCGTTGTAGAGTGAGCAAGTGAAAACTATAGGAAACGATTAGTGAAATGGTGATAGAGAGATAAAAATAATTAGGTTTTAGAAATTATAATACCATTTCTGTCCCATATTCTTTGAAATATTTAACTTTTGTGAATAGTTTGAATTGAATTTATTTATATTACTTCTTATATCTCAAATTATTTGCACCATTCGTATTTTAAAAATTAATATATAATTTTTTGTTTTCAAAATTTTAATATATAAATAAGTAATTTTATTCATGAATAAGAAATCAAGATCTACAATTTTTAAATACATTTTTTTAATTTTTTAATAAACAATAATATAAAAAAATTTATATCAAACTAGTCAGAAAAGTTAAATGGAGCAAAGAAAATGGGACGAAGGAAGATTATTTGTTAGAAAAGAATTTAAAAGTATATATTTAGAAACTATAGGTCTTTATTTATTATTTAATATAATCATTTTTCATTTATATACTAAAATGTTGAAAATAAAAAATCATAGATTAATTGTTGAACAGTGAACATTACAAAGAACTTGACATAAAGGGAGTATTTTATTAAATAAATTATATATTAATATATCTTCATAAATTTTATATTATTTTTATGTCTAGTTAAATTAAATTTTAATAAAAATTAAAAAAATGAATTAATTTAGCCATTTTGGCTTATGCACTAGTTAACAGAGTAAACTCGACAATCAAGTTGAATTTGGTCTAAGACCCGATAACCTGACCTGATTGGATCCGAACCCAAATAAACCCGACTTGACCCAACCCGAACCTGAAATCTATTCAACCTGAAATCAACCCGAGCCCAAATAACCTGATCTGAACCCGACCTGGACCCGAATACATGCTAACCCGATCAAACATGAACCTGAATAACCTGACCCGACCCACCTAATTGCCATTCCTAATAGTTGTTGCTTGACTAACTCATAGGAAAGAGAAAACTGTGTATCTAGTCACTTATCTTCTTAGTTCCTTTTTTTATAACCTATTCTTTAGTATCTACTAATTTGAGCCTCGCCCCAACTCATCTTCCTCTCAAACTTTTATGCTATATCATTCGCTAATCTTGGTGCAACTAGTGGCATAACTAGGATTTTTGGCTTGGGGAAGGGGGGCAAGAGCGAGGGCTGGTTGCAACTAGCAAGCAGGCAATGAGGCGAGGCTGAGCACAAGTAATGGAGTCATGGAGTGGACAATGTATGTGGTTGCGGTCAAAGGGTGTTCAGGGATTTGGATGTTCTACGAGAAATTAAGAAAGGAGCATTAAGATATTGGAGGATATAACATCATTTAGAAAGGGAACGGGTGAAGAAAAAAAATGTTTGCCAATGGGAAAGGTTCTAAAGCTTAGGGGAGAATTCAGCACATAATCCCAAAATTTTTGCCTGCATGTCACACTGCCCACAAGGGGCAAAATTCCACACATGATCTCTAACCCCTTACAAAATAATCAAGTTAATACCCCTGTGTTACACATTTCCAAAATTCCTAGGGGAGGCCGCACCCCCCTACGCCCCTTGCTAGTTCCGCCACTAAGTGCAATAACCACCCAAGCCCTTCCTGCTTCTCGTGCCACATGTTGTCTTGATCTTCCCTATATTTCTCCCTAATTTAGCCATTTTGAATTTCGATATTTGTTTCCTAATGTCCATGAAGCTTGTGTCATCATTGACAACAAACAAACCGCCGCAACTTGCCTGGAGAGTGAATGGTCTTTCTCCTACACGATTCACGTCTCCAGCCATTCAAAATTCACGATTAAAGCCTCAAGCCATGCTGAATTGAGAATGTGAAAAAATGAGGAGACGACACCTGCTAAATCCAACCGCAGCTACCTTATTTTGCACTGCTTGCTTGCATCTACTGCCGCTAACTTAGGTTGGGGAAAGATTTGCTTGCCTTCTATAACACATCCTTCGATCCTAAATAGACCTAGCCACCAGTATCATTTACAACAGACCTAACCATTGCCATCCTCGTCACAATTGTCCACAACAAACATAGCTCCCTTCAACCATCATTTCAAGCACCACCGACCTTCCTTGTCGTCACTTAGTGCTACATAATTTCACTGCGCGTTGTCTGCTAGCCTTTGATTCCCATCTCTGCTAACTAGATACATTGTTCTATTGTGGCTAGATCTGTTATTCTCTTCTAGCCATATCCATTGATATGTTAAAAGTGCACTATCAATCTAGCCAGATTCATTAATCTGTTAAAAGTACACTATCAATCATTGTGATTATGTGTTCATTTACATATTCACCTAATAAATTTGTGCATAATTACTATTAAGTGATTGAAATTATGTATTTTTTTATTTTAGGACCCAAAGCTTTAGAATCTTACAAACTAGGTGGCTGAACCATTAAAACTTAATGGAGTTAGTGCCGCATAATTGCACATTAAGCGAGTTAATGAGTTTAAATAGGTTGAGTACCCCACTAAATGGGTTAAGTGCCCCATTTTCTATAGTTGAGGGGCTAAGTTACATCATATTAACATTCGGGGATAAAAATGTCTAAGCCAATATAATTCAAGAGATAAAAAGTGATTTAGGTCTTTTCTTTCTTGGGCCAGAGAGAGAAAAAGCATAGCGTCAATTTTATACTTATTTCCTCCTATTTTACTTTTATTCTTATTGAAGAGTTTAACATTTAAATTCATAGTTAGAGTATAAGGATTACATTGCTCTTCAATGATTTTTTTTTTGTACCCATAATATTACAAAAGAAAGGATATAACAGATATTCTACATCTTTAGGTACCCTACTGCATTCTATCTTACCAAACCTAAACTCATCCATTAGTTGTAAAGAGAAACAATATCTTGTATAAGCTAGGATCCGAACCCTGATTGGCCACATGATATGGCGGTCTACATGCCAATTGTTTTAAAACCCAAATGGCTTTTCAATTATTCTTGATTCATACATGCACAAATTAGGGAAAAGTAGCAAAATGGCCTCATAAAAGCTAAGCCTAGTGTAAATTTGTCACCACATTTTTTCAAATGCAAAATTGTCATCACCTTTGCAAAAGTGCAAAATGATTGTTCCATTGATTTGCATAGGGCACTATAGGGAAATGGATCTGGATTTGGAGTTGGCTTGCCCATGTTGATTTGGGTATTCAATGTTGTATCATGCCCTTGAGATGTTCAAAAAGACTTTCAAGTCTTTGTTGATCAAGTATTACAATGATTTTTTCTTATTATTCCACTATGTAAGAAAGCTAGTCTAGGTTTTTGAATTTTTGGGGAAATTCAATGAAACTTTTAGAAGAGAAACTATATTACAAACTTCATGACACAAATGTTACAGCCATATGATATAGTAGATCACTAAGTTTCAAATAGTACACCTCCAATTCAATAAATAAGATGGACCACAATTTGAAATGTATTTGACTCTCTATCACAATATACCTCTTTTTTTCATTTTCAAGATTAAAAAAAGAAAGAAAAGGAAAACTATGGAGGAAGTGGTATCCTCTACCTTGTAAAATAAAAAAATGTTAAATAATGAACAGTATACTCACCTAGGTAAAGTCCATTAGGCAGCAAAACAACATCATTTTGATTTGTGATGTAGGAAGTTTCAAAATATTTTCCTATTTTCCCCGATACTATCATATAATACTTCAAATCATCAAATCACTATTTGTCATGTTCCTCATAAAATTCTCTCTCTACTTCTAATTTAATTTTTAACATGTTTCATAACTTGTCTAATGAAAAAAACAATACTTCATACACAACATGCTTGTAAATGGTATATAAACAGCAACTTAAAATTGAGTTATGAGATAAATCTAATAAGTTCAGTATTACATCACGTGCAAAGAAATCAAAGTCATATATTATAAGGATAATCTATTTTAAGGAACTCAGCAATAATGTCACAATCTTCGACAAGTTCAATCTTATGAAAATGGTGAGCAGGTGTGGCATCAATGTAACATTTAGAGATGATTAATAATAAAACTATAAGAAATGTATCTTAACTTAAATAAATATAAATTTTAAAAAATAGAGATTACAATTCATGTATTGAAAGCATGTGGTATGAAAATTAAATAGGCATATGCAGAGCACAAGAAGTTTGCAGGTTATGTTGAAGATTCAACTTGTGGAGAAAAAAAGTTGGGCAGGTAAGCCAGATATATAATCAAGGAAGAACATGGTATAGGTTGACACGGCCCCTCATAGGCCCATACAGGAAGCCTATGGGAACTTATCTCACATTAGTTGCAATTGGCTAATTGATTACATGTACACTAGTTAAAACCATTATGCTTCTAGTTAATTAATCATACTATACAATCATGTATGAGTAATGCTTTGACTTGAATGATAAAACAAGTAATGAAAAGATAAAACATTGCCATGACATCTCATTAAAATTGAGCATTAAAGCCGTCAAAGCATACAAAGCATTTATGTGGTTAACTATACATAATTCACCACGTGTGAACATCCAAGCAAAAGTATACTATGTTCACCCCCAAGAGCGACTCTCAAGTACACAACTCATACATGAACATTGGAGGCAAAGTAGTGTATAAAAACTATACACTGAACAACACTACTAAGATCCATAACTAAACTCCCCCCTTAGAGCAACTCCCAATGGCAAGCTCAAAAGTCCTCCCTTGTGCTTCACTAGCCTCTGTTGGCCAAAAAGACAACTATAGTTAGTGCTGTAGCTTAACCAATAAGTGAACTACAAACTAGAATCCTAAATATTCAAATAAACAATATACCTGCTCGTTAGCTCAACAACACCAAAAAACTGCACAACAAAAGCTAAGGGAGTGAGAATCAAATATTCTCAGTAAGGGATCCTTCAACCTACAAGAAAAATACTGAGGACATACATATATATGCTATATGAAATCTACTGTGCACGCTTGCAATCTAAGGGCTAACATATGCGTAATACAGTTAAGTCCATTAAGACCCCTCCTATTCCTAGTCCTCTCATGAGCGTCACTCCGTGCCTAGTGAGTTCTGGCCCCTAACTTGATCCTAGTAAGCCTTAGTTTACTAACATAATAACTTTAAACTTCCCTTGATTGTTGTGTAGGTGAATATGGTGAATGCACCTTGCTTGAGTTCCAAGGAACTTATTAGGTGTACTAAGCCTCCACATAGTACCTCAAGTCCTTAGACTTGAATAGGTTACTTGTATACTAAGCTTCCACCTTAAAACCTTACCAATAGTGCACTAGGCTTTCACTTGCACCTCAAGGAACCTTGCTTAGGCTATAAAAGCACTAAACCTTCACTCAAGGCATATACTTATCCACCATTACTTGGTTCACCTTAATGGAGTGAAAATGACCATGGTTGGACTCATTCCCTAGGTTCTTTTGAACCCACCTAGGTACACTAAGGTTTCCACATTAGGACCTCAAACCCAAAGGTCCAACTATGCTCCCGATGATACTAAACCCTTTACCTGACTAATGGTGCTCTACTGTGGCCAAATATACCCTTACTTTGAAAACAAATAAAGAAAAACCTAGGCATATTCAAGCTTAATGAAGGCATGGAAATGACAGCTCTTTTTCTTAGCTTCGCATGAAATCTTGAATCGCCATAATCGAACACATGAGCAAAAAGTTATCACGAAAATACTACCAGGTGTCAAAGTTGGTGAATGGCCTCTGGCACAGCGGTGTTGGGGGTGCTGCAGCCCCACAGGCTTACCAGTCTGTGATTTTTAGAGGTGTGTCCTGGGTGCTGCAGCGCCAACGGTGTCGCGACTCCAGAAACACGTCCCCTGTTTTCACAAAAAGCTTCCTACACTTCTTGGGAAGCTTGCTATGGCTTCTAAGCCAACTTGGGACGCCTCCAATCACCATATACCAATAAACCAACTTGCATAGGCCACAATTACATCATTAGAAACATACTATGATGCATCAAAACATTACACAAACCACAAATTCAATCCTAGTCCACCATGATCATGCGTACCTATAACTGATGCTATTGCCAAAACTACTTGAATTCATCAAGTAACAACACTCCAATAACATCAATTAAACTTAAAACACTTTATCCCTTACCTCAATTTCAAGTCACAAGCAAGAATCAACCAACTCTTCACCAAGGTTAAAGTTCCACAAAGTTTTACCTAGTTTCAAGCAAAACCAAAGCACAAGGCACCAATTTATCAACTTCTAACCAAAACCCAAGCTTCAAATCATCAAATAAACATTAAATCACCATGAAAAATTAATGTTACCTCGCATAAAAAATAGGGGCTAGTTGGAAACATGATTTTAAGCTTTAAAAATGTAAAAATCTACTTGAATCAAGCTTCCTATAACATGTATACCCCTTGGGCCTTCAAAATCCACCAAGAACTCTTGAATTTAGGAAGAAATTGAAAAAGAAATCAATAGGGAATGGAGGAGCTCGGGTTTGAAGAGGAAAAGATGAATAGTAGCAGCCCAAGCCTCACCTTTCCTAATTTATAAAGCCTTTTGTTCCAATAGTCCCCAAATTTTTATTAAGTTGTCAAAAAGAACCCCTTTCCAAAATAGTGACTTTTGGTCAAAATAAGTCAAACCTCAAACATTTAATGAAATACTTGGTGCTAAGCAAGGGTTAGGTTTTAAAACATGTTTTGACTCCCAGGACTCGGTCCGGCACCTCAGGATGCAAAATTACCATTTTACCCCCGAACTTCTTTTGATGCCATAGTCTCTTTGAAACCAAGTAAACGTTAACTAACTTGCTTGAGCTTCCTAAAAAAACTTAAAATGAGGTATTGAACTAGGGATTTATTAATTTATACTCCTTAATTAAGCGTCTAACTAGGAGGGCTATAACATAGGTTAAGGATTGAACTCACAAGATAAATGTAATTTCAAGTTCAATTGATTATGATTTGGCCAACAATGACGTTTTGCCATGAATGTAACTAGAATTACTTGTCTTGCTGCAATATGATTAAGAATGTGAGATTGAGAGAGAACCTTATATTAATGGGTAATGAAGCAAGATGGATCAATAACATACTCCTGTATGAGTTAAGTCAGCATTATTAGGCAAACATTTTATTGGAAGTTAGTTTGGCTAACAAGCAAAAGATAACTCGGTTGATTGGTTTGGTTCTTATAAAATGAAAACAATGGTTAGGTAGAATTAAAAAGTGGAAAAGGAAGAAAAATATGTGCAATTTTGAAGTGTAGAAGTGTACAAGGTATCATTTTAAGTAAAAGGCAAACTTTTCCTCTTCATGATTAATGGTGTAAAAAATTTTAAAATACAACAAGGAAACAGTATTTTAAAAGTTAAAAAAAGTAAGCTCGGGTTCAAAATGAGTTCACGATTGGTCTGTTAATGTTGTGCCCAAAAATCAATTATGAGATAATTATATTTTGTACATTGAGGTATAATATTTTATTTTGGCATTAATCCAGTAATTGTGTTTGTTGTTTTGTTTCTGAATAACATAATAAATATAATTATAACCCTAGAATAATGATATTCTTAAATGTCCTTGATCTAGTATTATAGTGGAGTGGGTTGCAATAATACATAAAGATTAGCATATGTGGAGACTAATATAAGATATGTAGTCTACATATAGGTACAAGTTGGAGAACTTGTGTACTGGACCGACCCACCATGAGTATGCTACATGAATCGTTATATAAGTGTCATAAGTGATTCTCATAGTGATTATATATATGTAGTTCTTTGACCTAAGGTCATCAAGGTTCCTTATATATGAGTCACATACTTTGATACTTCCCTTTGTTGCTCGTAACTGAGTAAACTTGAAGGAGGTCATTTGGTATATCACATATCATGCAGAGGGTTTTGTATGATAAAGATGGGATTTGTCCCTCCTATGTAACGAGAGTGCTATCTTCGGGCCCTTTAATAAAGTGAGACTAAGAAAATGCATGATCATGCTCAGATGAGTTGATATACGATATCAATGTCATCAGTTTAAGTTAGTATACTCGGTAATCAAGAAACCATAGATCGGGCTATAAAAGAGTGACACATTCCATATCTCATGTTTGGTCTTGATATATTGGACAAATGACCAATGACATATACGGATAATCATCATAAAGGTTTAGTCAAATCACCGACAATCTTGTCATTAGGGTAGCAATGATGTGTTGCTAGGCACCACTCATTGTTTATGATCATAAATATGATTTATGATAATTGTCAATGTGATAAGAGCCTATTGGGTCAAACACATAGAGCCAATTGGATTATTTAAGTGAATGGGCCAAATTGTTTAGTCTTGGTTTCATGATAATTTCGTATTAATGATTGGCTCAAAGGTTAAGCCATTATTAGGCCCAAAATTAAAACCCAATTGGATTAGGACTTTGAAACCCATTAGGCTTGGGAATTGAGTTTCACTATAAATACATCATATAGTGATAAATTCACAGCTCCTGCCCTAGCCTTTTTAAGGATAAAATTAGAAGAATTTTTAGAGTTCCATCCATACTCTTCTCTTACCATTCCTTGGAGGACGTAAGTTAGCACTGTGAGCGCAAGAGGAATATATCAATGGGACGTGGTGATCCCGAGAGGCTCATGTGGATATCATAGAGAGTTTGAACACGTCAATTGTTCAAATTTTGTGATTCGACTTAACAGTTGGGTGAAAGATCTTAACCGAACTAAGTATAAAATTTTGAGCACTCTATTTACCCTGTTTCAATTAGATCCTGGAGGGTTTCGATTATATTCCACTACGCTTGCTTGGCTCCCGAAACCATACATGGTCAACTATTGGAATTTGTCTTCAAGTTTTGCTTCATAGTTATCCTATGTATTGGATGGCAATATTATAGAAACAATTCAATGGCATTTTTCATAAAGTATGTTATTAGTTGGAAATAATATGTTGTGTTGTGTGATAATGGCAGAGAGTCAGTTAACTACTTGTGTGCAAGGGGTTGGGACATATAAGGAGCAGGAGTTACAAAACATGGTAAAGAAGAAAAAAATTTATCTAGTTTTTAAGTAATATATAGAAAAAAAATGCGTGGTTTAAAAAAATGAAAAAAAAAACTTACAAAATACTCTTTGCTTAATCAAACATGACACAAGCCATATTGTAGCAAATACAAGGTTCTTTGGCACCCGCATGATACTACGACATATGCTGTTAGATTTGTTGAGCATTATGTAAGTTGTGGTATATTTGTAGGCTCCGTTTAACATTAGCATAAGTAATTAGCATTAGAATTTTAAAACAATTATCTAAAGGTAGTTTTTAACTTTTAGTTTTAGCGATTTTCATATCCATGATTTGATAAATTATTTAAAAACTTTAACGTTATCCACAAAAATTGTTCCCAAATAAGGCCTTAACATGCATCGTAGTATTATAAATGAAAAAAAATACAGTTTAGTCAGGATACAAAAGTTTGTTGCAATGCACCATGCATATGCAATAAACATTGTTTATATGCACATTTGTAATGCGTGAATTCAACGAGTGCAAGTTATTGAGTAAGAATAGTTGCTATAGGAGGTCATAAGCTTGTTATGGCCAAAAGTTTGTTTCATTGGCCCTCTCTCATCATCTTTCTGAGTAACATTGATGGTTTCTAAGCTAGATACTAAATAACAAATGATTGAAATAATCACTAGCTACTTAATCAAAATTAATTGACATTAGTCCTATAATGCATGAATAGGAACAAAGTAAAATAAAATAAAAATAAACAAAATATAAACACAATGAAATCATTTCTTTATATATCAAACATAAAGTGTAAACTTTAAATTCCACCGAATCCACAAAGAATTCAACTCCATCAGCATTACACAACAGGATGCTTTGAAAAAAAGAAAATTGAAGTTGCTATAACCAAAGAGAACCACTTATAATAGGATAGTATCTAAGAAATTTTGGAAGAAAAAAGTGAAGAAAGAAAAAGATTTTACCAATAAAAGGCTTTATTTAAGGCAGGGGTTAAGCTAATCACATTGTTGAAGATGGCGAGATTCTTCAGACCAACTGGGGAATTCCTCAAGCGATCTAACTTTAGTTCTTCAACCAAACTTTGCTACTAGCTGAATTAACACCCTATTATTCTCTGACAACAACAATTCATCTACTTCCTTTCATTGCCTTAGTGCTGAGGTAGCCATAAAACAAATAAGGTCTGTCCTACATCATGTACATTCTATTAATCTTACATAAAATAAAAGTGAAGAAAACAAAAATTTTATCTTTATTTGAATTTAAACAACTTCACTTAATCATATCCAGCATCAGGTAAGATTTCTTAGCTAGCCTAATAAAGAATTTGTAAATTATGGCACTTCTTGTTGGAATTTAATTAGCAAGAGTGATTACTAAATTCTATAAATGCACTGAAATATAATTTTTTTAATACTACTTGGTGTAGTTACACCATATGTTAGTGTTATCAAATTAACTCACATCGCCACTTCTAACATTTACTAGAGGTAGTTAAATGGTTAGGATAATGTAGCACATATGTGTGACACATCATCATATTGGAACCAATAATATGTTGGCATATGGTGATTATGTGACGTGTATATGTACACCTTAACACATTGAAAATTTGCTTAATAACCACCCCATAACTACTCATATTATGAAGGGATATGACCTTTAGATGAAAAGGGTATGTCTATCCTAACATATATGATCTTTGGGGAGGTAATTTTCCACCATAACTACCTTGGTTAGTGAAATAACATGACTTTTAGTGAAGGGTCATGTTTTAGACAAATTTAACAACCTTTAGGAGGTGGTTATGGTCTTGATTTAAAGAGATATAATTATTAGAAGAGTTATGACTCTATGCTCAAACCAACACATCCCTTCTAAAGGTAGTTATTATCTTATTTCAAAGGAAGAAGTTATGGGTGGATAACGGCACCTTTTGGCAAAGTAATACAACCTTTTTATGAATAGTTTGACTCTTTATGAATGGTTATAACCCTCCATAAGTGCTAACTCACCATCTATAAATAGAGGGCAATAGAATGGTGCATAAAAAATTGCAAACACAACTTCTAGAGGCTCTACTTGTTCAATTTTGCCCTACACACTTCTCTATCATCATAAAGAGAATTTTGGTTGAGTATTGAGTATAAATCAGCATATTTAGTTACTTGTATTTTCAAGTTAATTAAATATCTGATCCTATGCATTTACAATAATTCACGTCTTCTGCAACATGCTGAAAGAAGTTTCTTTCATTAAGAAAACTATCATTTGGTTTTACAGTAATAATCAAGTACACCTTAATTTTCACATTTATTCTATATTTTGAAAATAAAAGTGTTCATTAGTTGTGTGCTTAAATTTCCTTCATTGGTATCAGAGCTCATAGGTTCAATATGCATGCTCCCTTAGACAGTTTTAGGTTGTTTGAAAATTTTTTGCATGCTATACCAATATGATGGACCTTAACTCGAATCTATATGCTAGAATTTAGTTTTACTCACTAAATCTAAAATTTACATGCATGTTTAAACTTGGTAAGTACATTAAGTTAACCAAAAGATATGAAGATAACCATATAGATTATTTTGGGTTGTTCGGCCTTGTGTGTATGCAATTTGTGCACCTTTTTTGAATTTTGTGTTCTTAAAATTTTTTTTCTAAGCATACTGGTAAGTCGAATTATATATATGTTTTTTGTTTGATTATATTATTGGCTTTGTGTCAATAATGGCTATATATATATATAAGGAAATTTAAGCCAAGTAAACTAAAATAATAAAAACTTGTCAAAACAAATTTGATTACATGTGCATGCACATGTTTTTGGTTTGTTTTGGAATAAATAACTATTTTTTTACTTTTTTTTGAAATTGTTTTATTATGATAATATATGCATATGTCTAATGTATTAACTATTACATGTTGTAGATTTCTAGCTTCATAAGTGAAGTTATAAATGAACTAAGTTTAGATCTGAAACTCAATGATGACAAAGAAGTCATCACGTGCAAAGATGTCTAGGAGTGCTGCATAAAATGAATTTATTAATCATCATATTTGAAAATTTTGGGAAGGTAAATGCAAGAAAAAACAAATCAAATGTTTCATTTGTGGTTGCAAAGAAACCTAAGCAAATGGTTGCTTAGTGACTATGTACATACTTTTTCATTCTCTTCAAACTCTACATTATATGTAGTGTATGCATTTTAGCCGAATCAAAATTCTTTGTGAATTGGTGATTTAGGAGACAAAACCCACATTTTATTGTGAAAATGATTGTTCGAAAGGATATATGTGTCTCTGGTGAACAAAACTCCATGTTTAAAGATGAATAGTTGGTCATGCGAGACTTTTTAGTGAAAAACACACATTAGTTATGTAATATGTACTTAATTTAAGAGAATGTGCTACTCTTAAATTCTTTGTAAAGATTTTGCTTGTCATGCAAATTTTCACCGCAGGTAATGTTTTATCTTAGTGATAATATTAACAATTCCTTGATTCTTAAAATTATGATTATATAGTCTTAGTGAGTAATTTTTTTCATAAATTTTAATAAGTTTTTACTAAGATGTCAAAAGTAATATTCTAGTATTGCATGCTTAGGTTAAGAAAAAAGTACTGGTGTGTCATAAGTGATTCACCTGGTTCTTTTTATAAAGTGGTCTTACAAATGTGCTTACTTTGCATATATGCAAGATAACTAGGATAACCATGTTTTGAGAATATTTCAATTAGAATGTATTTTAGGCAATTTACTTAAAATCTTTTAACATTCAATGAACATCAAGTATAGATTAAGTTCTATATGTAATCACTTAAATTTTACTTCATACTTTCTATCATAAAACATATTTCTTGAAAGAAGTTTTGAGTTTATACAATTTAATACTCAAGGAGCGTTAGATACAGCCCATTTTGTATGGGAATGATTGAGGCCAATGACAAATATATTGCTACCACTATTTCTCGAATATAAAGAGGTTGATCTTCATGATCATCATGATTATAGTTATAGTGGCTAGACTAATAATCACCATTATAAAATAGGCATATAACATGAAGACTCAATACTACTAGTGGCCAATAGGCCGAGTTGACCCGGGTCCAACCTGGGCCTGGCTTGGGTCAAACTCGCTTCGGCACAATCAAACTCGGGCTTAGCCCGGCATAAAGTAAGCTTGAACTTGGCGGGGCGAATATGGGGCCTGGAGGAGGAAGGAAGCCTAAATCTGCACGGCTCAGACCAAAGAAGCGATTAACTCAAAACAGACCAAACCATCCCATGACTTGACTGGACCGGGTTGGGCAGAGTTGACTGATGTATGCGTGCCGTTGGCAGTTTGAAATTTTTTTTAAAAAAGGTAAAATGCCAACCAGCCCTTTTAATGGCTTTAGAATATTTGTTTTGGCCCCAGCATTTTTTACCCTCGCCCAGCAGCCACTAACGGCTAGTTTTTTAAGGCTTTTTAGGCAAAACACATTTTTCCTTCTCCTATAAATAACTAGCCTCCTCCCCACACTTCTTCACACCAATCCTCTCTTCTCCAATCTCCTATAATATTCTCTCATTCTCTCAACTCTTTTTCCAAGTTTCTTAATCTTTCACTAATATTTTCTTAATTTCCTCATAATCATCTCTTTATCTCTTTAATTATTTTCTTTCATTAATGGCTTCACGAAGGAAGAACTCTAGTAAGGGCAAGGGTGTTGCCTTCTCCTCATTCAGCACTGAGATCTGTTCATTTGTGCGAGGACGTTTGTTTCACAAAAAGTAAAACCCACACACATAAGAAGTTGCCGACAACGATTCCAACATCAACATGGTGGCGTATGACTTAGGCCTTAATGATCAACTTTCCCATGATGATGTGGAGGAAATTCCACCCACCCAAGTTGGCGCCGAGAGGTCCCAACCGATACCACAAAGTAAGCAACCCGAACAGACGTAGGTCAAGAACAGGAATTTGAAGGTTTCCATTTGAGCACATTTTGAGCAAGTTTGGGAAGACGACATGAGGTATGCCAAGTACAAGCACTACCACAACAAATTTGCAAACAAGTTAAACTTCAGGACAGGCACCCTCACGTCTCATTTAAGCAAAGTCCATGGAGATATTAGCAGCACATCTGGTGGACAAACACAATTGACAAGCGTTAAGAGTTCCGGCGGCCCAGGTATTTTCTAATATAATCCAAAAACTGCTAGGCAATGTCTAATTGATTGAATGATGATTACAGAAAAACCGTTCAGACAAGTTAAGGATGAACGCTTAAAAAGATTTATACAAGAAAATCTAAATCTTGCTTATAAAGAAAACATCTAGGCAACGGCTAGGAAAGAAAGTTTTAAACTATATAAAGCTAGGAGAAGTGATTTGCAATTATATTTTTCTACCATTGATCATTGTCTGTCATTTACATCTGATATGTGGACTTCTTCAATAAGATAAAATTACTATTGTGCCACAGCTCGTTTGATAGATGATGATTGGGTTATTAAAAAATGAATCATTACTTTTAAACGTATGGAATTTGATCATACGGGTTTGAATATTTTCAACTGTATTATTGAAAGTCTGTGTGAATTTTTTGTTGCCAATAAAGTTTTGTCCATTTCTTTTGACAATGCTTCAAACAATAATTCAGTAGTGAGAAAATTGATAAAAAAAATAAAACCACCGCTTGATGGAACATTTTTTTATGTTCGTTACTTGTGTCATATTTTGAATTTATGTGTCCAAAATGGTTTACAACAACCACAATACCAATTCAAGCCAATTCAAAATGTTTTACTTTTTGTTAAAATAAGGAATAAATTGGTTTGTGAATTTAAAATGTTTTGTATTAAAAATAGGGTGAATTTTCTTGGAAAAGGTTTAAAATTGATTGCCCCACTCGATGGAACTCAACGTTTGAAATGTTAAATGATGCCTAACTATGGGCAAATATTTTGACTTGGTTTGTGAACTCAAAAGTACAAGGCGACTGGCTAACGAACGAGGTTTAGGAAAAATGTTTTAAGTTAGTTGAGTTGCTTAGATATTTTAATGAGGTAATAAATTTTTTTCTCTGATATTTATTACCCAATTATGCACCAAGTAATGTTATATTTTGTAAACATCATCTATGTTTTCTACCAATACAAGGATGATGAGTTTTTGCAATCAACTGTTGAAGCAATACAAAAAAAATGACTTGATTATTTTCAACAGATCCCACAAATTTATCTAATTGCATATGGATTGATCCCAATGTCAAAATCACGGGTTGTTTGCAATTGTTAAAAGTGTACTATTATGCATATTTAGGTCAAGCACAAGTTTCTGCACTTGCTATTTCTGCTGAAGCTGACCACAATTTGAGAGAATTATACAAACTCTATTTCGTTAAGCATTCTGATAAGGTTAGGTCATCCGATCCAACATTCACCTGACATTCCATCTCCTCATCTTCATCAACGTTCTACCCAACGACAAATATCCTCAAACAACCGAGACCCACAAACCCGGGATTGAAAGAATAGGATGATTAACTCTACAATTCATTTGAAAATAATGAGGAAGACATCCTCAAGTGGTGGAAGAACAAAAGAGGAAGATTCCCAATCTTATCCATATCTGTGTAAAAGATTTTGGCAGTTCCGGTCTCTACCGTCGCCTCCAAGGTTACCTTTAATGTGGGAAAACCAGTCATCTCAGAGAACTGGGCAAGACTCACACTTGAGGCTGTTGAGGTTTACGTCTGCAACCAGGATTGGGCCCTTACTACTCTAAGGAAACAATACATGAAAAACTCGGATGATGAGGTCCCCTCTGATGATGACCCGCAGAAGTAGATTGTAGGTTTTCATTACAATTTAAAAATTGTAGTCAATCTAATTATGCCGTCAAGCACAGATATTATATTTTACCTTCTCATTTTTTTTCCTAGAACGTTTCACCATTTTCAAGTGTAATGCATGTTCAAAATTATGTAAGTGCCATTTGAATTTTTCATTAATAAAATTTACACTAGTAAATGGTGTTTTTCCTTAAATATAAATATATTTCATAAAATTACTCGCAGAAAATTTTTGGAAATATATTAAAACACATTTTTCAATAATCGGGAAAACTCAGCCCACCTCGGACCCGCCTTGTCCCGCCCTGGGCCCGAGTCCACCTCTAACAAATAGATCGGCCACTCCAATTTTTTTTAAGTGTCATTTGATTTTTATTTATTTAATAAAATCTAATCTAGTTGTGGTGTTCCCCTTTTTAAAAGAAATGATAAAGTAAAACTAATTAAATACATTTTTTTAAATAAACAAAAAAAGTGCAGCCTAGCCTAGGCCCACAACCAGCTCGGCTTAGGCCCGGGTCAAGCCCGACACAGCCTAACCCACCTTCAAGTGTGTCGTGCTTGGGCCTCACCAACCCAAGCCTAGGCCCAATCGGGCCAGGTCAGCCCGTTGAATAACTTTACACTAAGAAAATTGTTGATTTTGGTTGAGAAGGAGGTACACTTAGTATTGTCTTGATATAGATGAACCAAGTCATGTCTAAAATTTATATTATTCATTCTAAAGAAATTTTTGTGCTTGATTCTCAACATTTTGGCAAAGTGTGAATATAAACTTGATTGATCATGTCTTTGTGATCTGATCATAAATATGAAGTAATTATCAATAAGATTCAAGTAGTGTGTGCATATGATTATAAAGGTAGCAGATGAATGCACTCATCTCAACTAAGTTGGAAAGCTTTAACAAAAACTATGTATTCTTTGTGAACAAGAAATATTTTAATTCAAGTATCTACTATTGTGGAGAATATCTTGTTCATGATTATAAAGTTAGCATGAAATGTCTTCCAATTTTAGTTGAGGTTACACCTACTATGATATGGTTACATGACCCTCTTAACAAACTTTAACATCCAAAGGGCTGTAAAAGTTTGATTTCAATATTATTGTCATTCTTGTAGCATGTAGTAAATTAACATTTAAAGAAAAATGTTGATGAACATGAAATGTGTACAAGGTCATAATCTTGAATCTTGAAAAGGTGTCATCTTGGTTAAGTTCAAAGAGACAAGTGATTATAAATGTTCATTTTAGTTTTTTTAATTTGGACACCTTAATATGCGTAGAGAATTATGAATTTTTTCTTTCAAGAATAAGTGGTCCAAGGCTCCCTAAGATATTTGGTTCTTTTATGTTCTTAATTATTTAGTATCTTATCAAAATCATATATTGGTCATATTGATAAATTTTGTACCTAGTATAAGTGTAAGAGCAAGGTGATTAAGAAATGAATTTCAGACATGAGATTATGCACCTCATATCGAGTTCATTGATTTGGCATAAGTGCTAGATTAATTAAACTTTCATAAGTGAAAGTGGCTATTTAGTTGTCCAAATTAGAAATACATAATTGCCATAAAAAGATAATCTTGACATCAATTTTGATGATCTTTTATTTAGTTGAAGAGGCTACATGAAAGCCATTGAATTCTAAGTATCATTAGTTGATCCTGAACATTTTAAGGGCTCAATGGGGCTGTATCTAAAAGTTGAAAATCCATATGTGGATAGCTTCACACTTTTAATGGAATTTGTGTCTATAAGGTTCATTATAGTAATAAAATTTAGATTTGGATATAAGCATACATCTAGTAGATGATAAGCTCAAACTTCCTTAAATGACGAGGAAGTTTCCATAAAATTATGTTTTTTCATTACTTTTGGCCTTGAACTCATAGTATAGTCTAAGGATTATATGATATAATAAGCGTTGAAACTAAGGTCTCAAAGTAGTTCATGTGCAATCCCAAACTTAGTTTAAGATAATGTAGAAATAGTCATTTTGTTCTTGGGCCATACTTCAAGTCTAATTTGTGGTTATTACTCATAACCCTTTGAGTACTTCTCCTGGAATGGAAGAGTTTGGATTAGTTTTTCATTTAATGTCCTTGAATGGAACAGTTTGGTTTAGTTATTCATTTAAGTCTAACATATATCATGAGATGTGCATGATCGAATGTTAGCCAAGTTGATCAGGATAATTAGTTTAAGTATTCATTTTTTGCTCTATCATAAAAATCATGTTAGTGTATAATATGTATCACATTACATCATTTGAATGTAATGAGATAATGATGAATGTTATCAAGGTAACATTACAACTCTCAAATATGGTTAAGTTTAGAGATCAATACACATCTACATTTGGTTAAAAGAAATTACTTTGTGTAGCAATTTTTTTGTGTGGTATTTACTTTCATACAAAGAAGCTTGTTTTCATAAAATATAAAGGTCATTAATGACTTATGCAAGTTAAGCACTATCTTAGTGGTGGTTTATGCATATTTGATGTTCATATTTCATGAAAATGTAAAACTTATGATATAACTATTAAAATGTAATAGATGAAAATAAAGTTAGAGTTAGTTTAACTAACTAGTTAAACTAACTTCATTTTTTGTGTCTCTTATTAGTACAAATATATGATAAGTTGCACTACACATGTGTAGCGCATGTTTATCACATATATGCACATACTTATATGAGTTAATTATATTGCATGTTTGTCATACATATCATCATATATGTAGCTTATATCATAGTAAAAAAATTAAATATATGTCAAGACATAGGTTGAAGGTTGGTTTTCCTACATAAACAACTTGTCTTTGTTCTTAGAGTTCAAACAAAGATGAGACTGTTAAAGTCTTGAATGTTGGTTGTTACTTGAATTAGTTATATATGACTCAATAAAGACTTATATCTAAGTGAAAGTCACATAATCCAACCTATTACAACTTTAGCATAAAGGTCATCTTGATCTAAACTATTTGTTTGAGATTAGGGTAACATGTTAGGCATACAGCATTTGTATACCCACACATACATCCAAACATATTTGACCAAGTAAATTTCTCATATGTGAGAAGTTTGACACTTGCCTTGTTTGTTAAGGACATATACTTCTAGTGGGAGTCCACATAGAGTCAGACAAATAATGTTTAAGAGGGAGATAGACACCTCCTAAATAATAGTTGTCAAACATTGTGTTTATGTACACTAACATGCCATGACACTTGCACATATCTTGTGTGTCTTTTAACTTGTCAAATTGACCATAGAAAGAAAATAAGTTTTCTTTTTTCTTACTTATATGTGAGTTTCTTTCACTATACCCCTACTCACTATTGACTACTATTTAGTGATTTAAACTCACAGTGTTACTTTGGTGAGCTTCCTATAGCTATGATAATATGGCTAGATGTGTTTTTCATTGGATAATCACAAGGTTTTAAGTTATTATATAGTGAGTGCTTTAGGAAAGACTTTATAGTGTGTTTGTAAGTTATAGCTAATCACAATCCGATTATATATGTTGTAAGTTAGATAGTTGATACATTGTCATCTATACTTGAATATGAGTGCTCATAAGTATTACCTGATGTAATATTATTTTACTTAGTGTACTACCAGATTCAAGTATAAAATGACTTTAAAAAAAGATGCATCCTAAATTTGGTACATGATAGAGCGTTTATTAGTAAACTTATAAAAGAGACATGTTATAGCCAAACCATGTATCAATAAAGTCTTGAGGCATATAAACTTGGTTAATGATATATGTATTATTAATAAACCTTGATTTGTTCAAGGATCTTTGATTAATTCAAGGATTTGGGGTAAAGACAATTCTTCTATGTATGTTTAACAATTACACAGTGAGGAAATTTGTTTTCATGCCTAGGCTCACATAGCTAAACTTGCATATGTCATTTTTTGTTTTGTGATAGGGTGTTTCGACTATTCCTTATCCATTATCCCTATGCTCCATCAAGTGTATCTAGTGTGAATAGAAGCTATTGGAATTTAGTTAGTAAGAGTGATTAATAAATTCTATAGACACATTAAGGTACACTTATTTTACTACTATTTGGTATGATCACACCATATGTTGGTGTTGTCACATTAACTTACATCACTACTTCTAACATTAACTAAAGGTATTTAAGTGGTTAGGATAATATGACATATATACATAACACATCATCACATTGGAACCAATAGGAAGTTGACATGTGGCTACTGTGTGTATATGTAGACCTTAACATATGGGATAATTGTTTAATAATCACCTCATAACTACTCATATTATGAAGGGATATAACATTTAAATGAAAGGATATGTCTATCTCAACATATATGACCTTTGAGGAGGCAGTTTTGCACCATAAATACCATGGTTAGTGAAATAACATGACTTTTAGTGAAAAGTTATATTTTAGGCGAATTTAACATTCTTTAGAAGTTGTTATGGCCTTAATTCAAGAAGTCATAACTCTTAAAAGAGTCGTGACTCTATGGTCGTACCAACACATCTCTTTTAATGATACCTTATTTCAAGGGAAGAAATTATAGGTGGATAAGGGTACCTCTTAATAAAGTAGTACAGTTTTTTATGAAAATTTTTGACTTTTTTATGAAGGTTACGACCCTCTATAAGTACAAATTCACCCCCTATAAATAGTGGGCAATAAAATTATCCATAAAAAGTTGCAAACACAACTTTTAGAGGCTCTCCTTGTTGTATTTCATCCTACATGCTTCTCTATCATCATAAATAAAATTTTGGTTAAGTTTTTGGGTGAGCATCAGTATATTTATTTACTTGTACTTCTAAGTTAATTAAATATCTGATTCTGGGTGTTTACAATAAATGACGTCTTTCGTTATATGCTTAAAAAAATTTCTTTTATCAAAGAGACTATCACTCGATTTTATATTTATAACCAAGCATGCCTTAATTTGTGCATTTATTCTATATTTTGAAAATAGAAGTATTAATTAGCTGTGTACTTAAATTTCTTTCACTTTTATGGCTACTTATTAAGAATAGCTGCACGTACAACTAAAGAAATAAGATTTGAACTTATATGAAATTAGAAATAAAGCCCATGGCCATATATGGTTTGAATTGGCCATGATTTCTTTCTCTAATGTTTTCTACAAAGAATTTAAAACTTAAAATGGATGTTTATAAATCTCAAGCTCTTATCTGTGCTCTTAATTTCAAAATCAAATATGAACAAATATCACATATATATAGTAGACAAAATTTAAATCAGATAATTACTTTGTTAGAGAACAAATAAAAAGAGTCATTATTTAGGATGATGAAGGATCAACGACATGCAAGATAGTAAAGGATAAGTTGGAACAAAGCGCCTTGCTTTGGTTCTCATTATGTCTCTTTATTAATTTGGTACTAAAATGAAAAAAATTCCTAAATTGTTGGAGAATTTCCCTTCTTTCCATGTTTAGAATAATCACCTTCATATTCAATTCCCTAAACCCCTTCCTCATGTTGAATGCTTGGTCAATACTTTCACCACCTCCCATCCAATAATATTCCAACTGGATGAAGCTTAAAATCCTAGAACAGGGTTGAGAGCAGTGGTTTGGTCTTTTGGAAATCCCTCATCTGTCTCATCTGGTGATTTCTTATGCTTCATTGGAGAAAGCCCTTTTGTGATATTCATAGAAATTAGGGCTATTCTCTTATGACATGTATAACATTCTTATATTAACAGATTGTATGGTTGGTTTTTCTTATATTGTAGATTATTATTCCACAGTTTAGATGCGGCCAAGGATGTTAACAAGATCAACAGTTTGGGAAAGTCTTGATATTGGTGGTTCACAAATTAGTAGTAGATCACACACACTAATTGGCCAAGATGGCTATTAGATTATCTTATTACATGCTTTTATGTTCTTTTTTGTTTCTTATTCCTTTATGACTACCAAAAAGAAAAGCAACAGAGAATAGCAACAATAGGTTGGAGAATGCACCATCTTTGAGCATTGGTCAAACCCATTATCAAAGTTTCCTAATCTTCCATTAGCGTTCCGTGATAAAGTCTAAAAATGATGAAATTAAAAATATCATAAACGAACTTATTGGTAATCCACTGCTGAATCAATGAAAATAGAATATAAATAAGTATTGACAATAGCATAATCCTTCATACCATCCCATGTCATAAAGAAACAAAAAAAATCATTTCATTAAATTATAATTTATTAGAAGGCTATTGATAAAAAAGCTGAAAAAAGATTCATTTCATTAGACTATAGTTTATTTGCTGACAGAAACACCTACACATTTTGAGTAAATGGAAATATTCAATCACTCCAATCACATTCTTCATTCAATTCCCTTTTTTGCCTTTTTGATCCCTTGTTTGCTTTAGAAACAAAATCCAATACTCTTTGAACATATTGAGCATCTTTGAACTAAAAGCTTATAAAATGAAGCAAAAATAAATTTTCTATTCCAAATATACTACAGCACATTGTGAAAGGGATACTTGCTAGGATAACTTATTTAATCTGGATGATGTTATCCCCGTGCTTAGTCACATTTGGCTTGTCAATACTTATAATTCTTTAAAATTTTTTGTGAAATTGGTTTATTAAAATATAATATGTATATATATATGTTGATTTGGCTTTAAGTAACTGGAAATAAACAAACAAATACTTTAAAAACTGTTGAGGCTTTAATAAACAAACTGAAAATAACAACTGATGTCATAAGCCCAATATTTTAATCTTCAAGCATTGACTCTATGTACATTGCAACACTTAACTTAGTATACACCCAAAAGCAACTTTAGTGTTCATATACACTAACAAGTCTTGATAACACTTGTTCATACTAGAGGCATAACTTGGTATTACTACTACCTAACTTACTAATCTTAGAATCAATAATGATTCAAAATACATATCCACAACAAAGTCTTGGCATAACACCTTTACTTGGTGTTAAGCCCCATAAAGATATAAGTTGCACAACATGAAACTTAAAGGGATGATAATCCGATGATTCTTAGTATGGAATTTATAAACCTACAAGGAAGATTTTTATGACCCAACATATATAACAATATAATGCAACTTAACATGAGCTATTTACGTTTCAAGGTCTTAACTAATGTCACTAGCACAGGTTCTATGATGGCGAACCCATCCTCAATTTAACCTACTTCGCAAGAACCTAATTCTTGCCTTAGCATGCTTAGCTTGCCACTTTATTACTTTCCCTTATAATATTGTACAAGAGTTTCACTTAAATCTTAGTGGCTCATCTTGCTAAGCATGGAAGCTTAGTCAAGGTATTCCTAAGGTTAAAGGCCTCCCTTAGACACTTAGCACCCATACACTTATTAAAGGCCCTTTAGGTTAGTTGGGTCTTACGCTTCCCTTTCTTTTCCACCACTTAACTCAACTTACTCCTTTATGATGTATTTCTAACTTAGGTAATGTGTTTGAGCCTTGGCATGAAGTGTCCAAGCCTTAAAAATAGCATTAAAAACCTCTTTGCGAGTTCCCTCGCACTTGGCTCCTGTAACACAACTTAATGCTCTTCTTGGCTCAAGCTAATGGATAGCCCAACATGTAATAACCCTAGAAATTAAGAAAAAGAAAATTTCTAAATTACCCTAAATAAAAAAATAAAAAATTTAATAATTAATAAAATAATAAATAAATAAATAAATAAAAATAAATTAATTAAAACATTTTGCCTCAAGGGTATTTTTGTAAAATTTTACCTACCAATTTAGAAAATCAATATAAAATTAAGAATCTTGATCCTTAGATAATTCCTTTAGTGCTTATTAAGTCAAATAACTCAAAGTCATTTTCTTTAGGCTAGGGGCATTTACAACTTATGGAAAATCTGGGAGCACCATTGGATTCTTCTCAAAAAAATGAGTCTTTACCTCACTCAATTTTGAATTCGTTTGCTTAGGTTTTCATTTAGCCTACACATGGGTAGGGTTTAAACCGGGTTCGTGCTTTTGTTATACACTTAACCCTAATTTTATCTTAGTATAAAAATATAACTTCCTGCCGCATGATTGACTGGAAATATATATATATATATATTCTTTAAACCGATTTAATATACTTACCTTTTTCTTATTTGACTAATTATCCCATTAACCTAACTTTTTTTTTATTTCTCCCTTTCTCCCCGTAACTATAGCTAAGTCAGGATCTGAAACCTTCTCTTGAAAAACAAAACCTAGGCATATTCGTTTTGCCTTCAACTATTTCTTTTTCCTCTCCGGCCGCCAAGCCGCACCACCCCGACGCCATGGCCATTATCCTACTCTTGCCAAACGAATTAGTTTCTAATATTTTTTTTACTATTTTTTTTAACTATATTTCTCTCCGAAATTCTTCTTACTCCATCTACACAGCCATTTAATTGACCCAATATTGCTGGTTTTGCTATTTGGAGAGTAGAAGTCATTGCACTAGAAGAATCATCATCACACTATTGTGTATCGTGGTCATCTCGATTGTGTTCTTTGTCGAACCGTTGTAAGTCCAACCATTGGGCTTTATTCTCCATCACCCAAGCAATTTTTTTATTTATTTATTTTTATTTTATTTAATTCCCTATTATTGCTTAGGTTCCTTAAGTTGAAGGGAAACCACATCCGGATACCAAAATCGATCTTACGCATACCGATGATCCCAGATTCATTTGTGTGAGTCCAAATCCTTCAATATCATTCTTTTAATTTTTTTTCCAGCACCTAAAAGCCTTATATCTTTGCTGTAATTCTTTTTTTGGTCGATTATCGTTAATCCGAATTTTAGGTTTTTGCACTCGTTTCCAGTGCAATCAGGTCCATGCTTGTTCCTAAGCCCCGGTAAGCCACCGTAGCCTTTTTAAAATTATTTTGGCTATCATTTTTTAAATCTTAAGGCCATAATAATTCTCTTTTCCTTGCTGTCCATGTTGTTACAAAAGGCTAGAAATTCCTTACTTGAGGATTTAGTGTTTCTTTGGACTCCCGGAGCGCTAGAGATCTCAAAAGCACAACGGTAACCGAAATAAATACTTTTTTCTTCCATGATCACTTTTTACAGCTAGTAAATGAGTATATAACTCAGTGTGTGGCCGCTGTAATTTTTAGGATTAATATCAAGAAGGCTCCCGATACGATCCTGAATAGGCACGAGGTAACCGGAGACACCCCGAGACCCTTTTTGCCCACTAGGTAAAATTTCGGCCTAGATGTTAAGAACATGAACCTTCTAAGTACCATTTAGGAAAATTTCTAAATTTTAGCATATTTTCTAATTTTCTACCTTACTAACATTTTATATGACCATCCTAAGAAATCATCCTTTTTCGCCATATTATTCCGAATTAGGTAAAGGGGAAGAGCGAGTTAGTTCTAGTGGGCCTTCTTAGGCCCAAAATAAGCATCAACCCAAATAATAAATTTTTAAGTAAACAATTGGGCTAAACAAAATCCTTAAATACGTGGGCAACATGGGTAGGGTAATTAATTAGTTTTTCTAAAATTTTATTTTATTTTATTTTATTTTAGTTCTTTTCCATTGAGATGTAATTTTGGTTGGTTGGTTGCATGGTTATAATGATGTGATGTATGATGTATGTTTGGCACTAGTATCATACTAGGACCGCTTGTAACAAGAATTAAATTAGAAATATGTTAGGGCCGCCTAAATCAACTCGTTAGTACCATGTTTAGGGCCGGCGAGACAAACACTGCTAGTACCATGTTTAGGGCCGACAAGCTCGCTAGCAACATGATAAGATTGAAAGCAACCGTTAGTGACATGTTAGGGCCGTAATACATTACTATAAGCCGATAGATAAAGGATTATGAGCGTAAATGCTAAATGACCAAATTAGAAAGAATTCACGAGAAATGAAATGAACATTTATCACAAATACACTTAAAAAGATATCATTGATTGTCATGACATCATGTAACACTAAGCTAAGATAACGCGATAAAAGAAATAGGATGCACTAGAATCATGACACTATACTAAAAATAGCTAAAATAAAATGAGCTACGATCATGCATCAATTGGTTGTTGCATATTATTGATGTTTGTCATACACAAGATTGCATTAAATAAAAGATTTGAGGAGTAAGATAAAATACGAGACATGCAAGATTGGTGACGAACCATATCTATATGACCTAACAAGTCATAAATTTAGACGAGAGGTTCGGAACGGACGATTTGAACCCGAGAGGCATGTTAGGGTGGCGGCGGACCGTCTTTATTCATGACTCGATATTGACACAGAGTATGGAGATATGATTTGTACGCTGTCAGACCATAGCTGGTGAAGCATCATGCTTATGGCTGGTATCACGAGAGGCTCTACCTCGGCGTAGATATCTCGAGAGGCTCTGGCTTAGTGGCATCCCTAGTGGCACTGCCTAAGAGTTATCACGAGAGTGGGTGATGTACACACTCACCACCCTAGGTTCGTCCGACGGCATTTAAGTATTGGATTAAATAATCGATCAATAAGATCTTAGTTAATCAGTAAAAGGAATTATGTATATGCATGGTAGTTCAAGGATGCTAGTAGAACTTTGATATTGTTGTTATGATGTTGTATGGATTGTTCTTTAATTAATTTGCTACAACTTAAATTTTATTATTGTTGTTGTTTGTTACGGGAATATTAGGACCCACATGATGGGCCTGATACTTCCCCCTTACTGAGCAAGTTGTGTTCACCCCTCCTTTTAACATGTTTTTCTTAGGTGAGTACTATGAGGAGACAAAGTACACTGAACCATATAATGAGGTTCAAGATGTGGAGCAGACTGAGTGAGGGTACACTGTAGCCCCTCGAAAGTAGAACTGGCTGGGACTGGGTTTCAACTTTGTGTTATTTGATTTCTAAATAAACATATGGTTTGTTTAAATTGGCATATTATCCGCATATTAGTTTTCTTGGGATTGTCACTTAACTACTTTGATTTCGTTTAATATTCTTATTGTTTGGAAAATAATTTAAAATAAAATGTTTTACCTCATATTTCTTAAATTATTTTTAATTAAATGCTTTATAATTCTGGGAATTTAAGATATCTTTTAAAATTAAGGTTTATAAAATTGGGGGCGTTACAATTTATGAAACACCTACCCATACCACATGGGCTATCATTTATAAAAAGGATAAGCGCTAGGTGTTTATGTTCTGGAATTGGAGCCTATATATCCACATAAGGCTTCCCACAATTCACCCATGTGGGATATGGGGGTGTTATAAACTCCCCCCCCCCCTTATGTACCCAACGTCCTCGTTGGGGTCAATCGGATTACTTGGTTCCTCAGACCAAGTAACCTCTCTAATCGGACTACTTAGCCCCTAGCCAAGTAGCCTCTCGAATCCAGGATCAGTCCCGATAGATAATGCATGTGCATACCCACTATGCCACACCATCGTGGTCCCGGGTTGGCTCTAATACCATCTGAAATGACCCAAGTTTAGAACTGGTCAACGGAACACCTGCCTACACCACATGGGCTATCCTTAGGAAAAGGATAAGCGCTATGTGTTTATGTTCTGGAATTGGAGCCTATATATCCACATAAGGTTTCCCACAATTCACCCATGTGAGATATGGGGGTGTTACACAACAACATAGCACGCAAAATACATCAAATATAACTTAACATGACTTAAATCCCTTAACTGGAATGATCAATACAAACAACATAAAGCTTTAATATCTTTGTAGTTTTGGTTTTGTGCTCTCCTTTACACCCTTTATAGTAGCTTGATAATTTTTTTATAATTGATCATTTAATATATAAATTAAACAATACCTAGGCCAATTATTAGCAATTCCCCATATGGTTTGAATAATTATCTTAATCCTTATCTTGGACTTATTTAGTAATCAACCATTAATGTTATTTATCCAACACGGATTTATTTGCTAGCTTTTCATTATATCTAGCAAATAAATTAAAAGTGATAATTCTACTCATTTCCAGCCTTCCTAGCCAGAAAAAAAAAAACAAACAACAACCTAATTTGTTTCTTACCTCTTCCAACCGAAACCAATTTTTCTTATTGCTTAAGTTGTTTTTCCAAGTTTCCTATGCTTGATTCATCTAACAAGCATTCATAGAGTGAACTTAAATTACAAAACCAGCAATTACTCAACCAAACCAAACCCAGAAAACTCAGAATGAATTCAACCATAGTTTACGTAGCAAATTGGAGCTCAAAGCCTAGCTTTTTATGCATTAAAACTGGTTTTTATTACTAATTTCTCTTCATTTTGATGTTAGTTTAGCTAGGTTTTGGCTTGGTCGGAGCTTCAGGGGTTCGGCCATGGTGGTGAAAGAGATTTCGGGTGGCTGAATGAAGAAGAAGATGATCGGGTGGGGTTAGTCACCATACCACTACTTCACCTCTTCACACACATGTGCCCCATACTTGGTGCCCTACTAATCAGTTTCCTTTTCTTGGGGCTTATCTGTGACACTTCAGAAACTTTAGGACCAAAGACAACATTAAACTGTTTTACTCTTTAATTGCATTTGCAATCCTAATCATTTAGGAACATGTAGTTTAGTCCTCAGATCTCTAAGTGTCACACTTAAACCACCTATGGTCAATCTAGTTAATTCATCATTTCACGAGGATAGAGCGGAAATCATGAAAACCTGTAATATCTCAAATTCAATATTTTCTCATCCTTTATCCAACCATGTAATGAAATTATATCACTATATGAATTGACCAAAATGCCCTCTTGGCCTGGCTTGCTTAAATGGCCAATTTTACTCCTTTTTAGTGATTATACTTCATTAAATTGAGACTTTGCTTGCAATAATTATTTAAACATATAAAATTACTAAAATAACTAAGGTTATCTCAGTAATTCGATTTTGGGTCTTAGAGAGCCGTTACACCGTAAACCTCGGACCTTTAGTTTTTTTAAAAAACTTTTTTGGAATTAATAAGAGAAAAGCATGATGTAAACAAAAATGAGATAAACACAAACTCACCTTTCTCACCCAAATTAATTTTTGAGGCTTTAGGTTCAAGTCTAATTGCTAACTTTGTGAAAGTGTCAATATTATTTATGTAATACACAATATGAAGTAAGGAGAATTGTCAAATCAAACTACTATAAGGCTATTCAAGCTTGATATTTCACTTGTAAAACAGATAGAAGCAAAGCAACACATCCTTGTTCACCATATAATCATCTTTGGAAAGCATCATTTGCAAATGCTTCTTTGAAAATTTTACAACTGACCACATATCTTAAAACATAAATATAAATAACATTCAAATCAAAGAATAAAATCTAAACTAAAAACATATCCAAATCACCTGAAATTCCAGAATTCCTAATTGAACAAAGCCATGTTAATTTGTTCAAAACAGAAATGTAAGCAAGTTGTGTGTGTGTGTGTGTGTGTGTGTGTAATCAGTTTGAATACCTTGTGTTGCCACAAGATGAAAAAAAATAAAAGTACAAAGCATGTCAATAATAAAGTTACTTATAAAGAAGACATATGGAAAGTAATAAGTAAAAAATATTAGAAATATAAGTCTAGTTTGTCTAAACTGGTTCCCATAAATTCATAATCCATGAAATAAGGTACCATGCAAATCAAATAAAACTGTTAATTGTGCAATTAAACAAACAATATAGCAGTTTTGTAAGTATTATTAGTATTTTTTTCTGTCAATATATCTGCCACAAAATACATGTTAATGAAAATAAAAACAAATCACCTACAATATTAGATTTGTTTAAAAAATAAAAAAAGAATAAAATGATAAATGCTTTTAACCCTAGTAAAAGATTTTCTCTAAAATAAGTGTTGTAAAAAATTAAATGGTAATGTAGATTAATAATTTTTTAATTAAAACAAACATATCTACATTAAGCTATTCTTTCTCTAGCATCTATTTCTCACTAAAAAATAGTCTTATTTTCTAAGAAAAAAAAAACTTCGGCTTAGACTCTGAATATGTTTATGGAAAGTAAAAAGTAACACAATTGTAATAATAATAATAATACTAATGCATTAGACTTTAATATAATTATATTAGACATTTGAAGATTTTTAAAATATAATTACAATTTAGTACATGCTTAATGAATATGCCTATCTTCTATTAGATTTCCAAAACAAAATTTAGTTATTGAAAAAGTAACCGATTGTGCAACCTTTTTCCACCTTCACAAGGTGTAAGATTTAATTGTATGGGGAACTATTGTGATGATTTTTTCTTTTGAAGAAAAAACAAACACTGCATTATTAATAAATTTATAGTTAAATAGGCCCAAATTAGTTGCTAACATGTTTTGTTAAAATGTTTGATTAATATTTGTTAATACATATTGGGTTGAGCCTAATTGGGATATCTAATATGCTTGGGGTGCTCAAGTTTACAATTTTACTTTTTTTTTTGTATATACATAAAAAATAAAAATTAGTTAATTGAGTGGGTCAAAATTGTCAAACATAATGTATTGGCTCTAAGTTATATAATAATTCTTTTTTGGCTGTCTTTCCTGCTCTAATTTTTATAATTGTTTTACTTAAAATTTAAAAGTAACGCTTTCATTCTCTTTCTCTCACTCCCGACTCCAACTTTTGGGACACCTTGTGTAACTTAGATTGGGACCAAACAGACAACTAATTAATCTGTTGGATCTGATTATCAAACATAATGTATTGAACCCTAAGCTATATAATTGTTTTCTTTTAGGTTGCCGCTTCTGCTCTAATTTTTATAACATTTTTACTTGCTTAAAATTTGAAAGTGACTACTTTTCTACTCTAGTTTCAACTCCTACTTTTGAAATGCTTTATGTAACTTAGATTGGCTCAAATGTGTAACTAATTAATTTATTGGGTCTGATTGTCTAACATAATGCATTGGTTCCTATGTTACATAATACTTCTTTTTTGGGTCACCGCTCCTGCTCTTATGTTTACAACCTTTTATTTAAATTTTAAAAGTGATGATTTTCTGCTCTTGCTTCTGCTCCACACTTTTGCTTTCGGAACACTTGTGCAACTTAGATAGGTCCCAAATAGATAGCCAATGTATTTATTGAGCTCGATCGTCAAACATAATGCATTGAGCCTAAGTTACATAGTTCTTTTCTTATGGGTCGTTGCTCCCGCTCTCACTTTTACCACTTTTTTATTTACTTAAATTTTAAAAGTGACGCTTTCCCATTCTCACTACCTTTCCTCGCTATTGTTTTTGGGACGCTTTATGTAACTTAGATTAGTTCTAAATGTGTAACCAATTAATTTGTTGGGCCCAATTGTCAAACATATGCATTGGGCATTAAGTTAAAAAATCATTTTCTTTTAGGTCACTGCTTCCGCTCTTAACTGCCGCTTTGTGCTCTAATTTTTACAACTTTTTTACTTTTGTTTTAAAAATGATGTTTTCCTACTCTAGCTCTCTTTCTCTTCTCCTACTTTCAAAATACTTTGTGTAACTTAGGTTAGGCCCAAATGGGTAACCAATTAACTTATTGGGCCCGATTGTCAAACATAATTCGGTAAGCCTGAATTCTAAACTTATCTGTTATCTGTTTAAGCCAATAGCAATGTTTGAAAAAGTAGATTTCATCACCATAAAATTTAGTTTTGATCTTTTGAAATTACCGTAACCTAACTGATAACACAAGGCAAATTCAAGGATGAATTAAAAAAATAAAAAAATAACATAAAATTTTGAAAATATAAATATAGATTTTAGATTGATGAGCCAAATTTAAGAAAATTCAAATAATCATGAAAGATGAACAATAATCATGAACAACAAACACACAATCTTAGTACGTATGATATTGAAATTATAAGAAAAAATAACACAAAAATAATTGGAGGGAAAAGTAATGACACAAAAAAATGGAGAATCTGAATTTTATTAAAGAGAAATGGAGAGGAAACCTAAGTGTAGAGTTTTGTCGAGCTGAGATATGTTATATATATAGAAAAAATTAAAAAGGAAAAGACGTTAGTTTTTAAAATACATTAAGCATAATATGGGTAATTAAATAAAATATTTGTTATACTTGTTTGCTTTTTTGTCTAATATTCTTGTATATATGGTCAAAATATTAAAAAAAATGTATTTGTTAGGATAATAAATGCTCCAATTTGACCTGTGGATTATTTTTTGTTAAAACATAAAGTAATTGGTTTAATATCAAAATTTTAGATTAGAAGCCAAATTGGGTTAAAATTGGGGGAAAACACTTATTGGATATTTTAGGGATTATATTACGAATTTGAGGTAATTTTACCATTTAGGAAGACAATTTTGATGTGACATTCAATTAGACTCTAATAAGCACAACTACCAAAATCTCATTTGCTTCCCTTTATGATAATATAATAGATTTTATGCTTATTGATCTATTGATGTATAGCAAAACTTAGTATCAAAGATATTTTTTTATCATGATTTTTTATACCAATTTTCCTTTGTCTCTGTTTCTTTAACATGTGATGCTTGTTTCTTTTTTCATTTTTTAATTGGTTATTTAATTGTTTCATGGATTATTATTATTTTCTTTCTTCATAAATTTATTAAAACTTAACTAAAACCATTTATTTGAATTATCTATTTTATTATCAATTTTTTATATACCCTTTATTTTTTAGCGTGTAGAATATTTTTATCCTATAATTTAAGCAATTCATTTTACCAACATACGTTTACTTTTCAAGATTAACCATTATATGTTTTTTCAAATCGTAAGGCTCCATACAATAAAAAAAAATTATAAAATACAGCTAAAAATGTATAAAAAAACTTAAATTAGTTAATTATTATTTTTATTTAGACTGAGTTGAAAAAAAAAAAAAGAAACAAAAGTCACAATTTATGTAGTTGTAATTTTTATTCCCTTTAATGGATTTTCTAATCACCCATAAAAGTTAATGTTGCTAACAATAATTTAAAGTGGAATTAAGTAAGATTTAAATATAATATTTGACCCAAAACTAATTGGTGCTAAAATTTTAAATAATTTCCATGAACTTTGCAGTTTAATGAGGAAGTAGTATGGAAAAGGGAAAGTTTTACCTTTCGAAAAATATTCAAATTATATATTAGAGAACATACTAAGCTAAAACTTTCAGAAATTGGTTCCAAATTTTACAGTTTTGTAGTAAAAGTAAAAGCATTAATTTTTAAATTAAACTTAAAAATTTTGGATTGAATGTCAAGTATGGTCAAAACTGATAAGAACATTCAATGGATATTATTTAGATTACACTAATAATATGAGGGTGATTTTGTCATTTATGAACATAAATTTGCCGTAGTGCTCAATTAGGCTCCAATAAATTAGACAATTATATAAAACTCATTTGTTTCCTTTTTATAATAATATAATAGATCGATTGTTTTTTTATAATATAGCTCAATTGATTTCAATTTATGGTAAACTTGCAGTGGAAAGAAATATATAGGCCCAACTATGGAAAAGTTTAATTATTACAGTTTAAACAAATATTAATATAATACTAAAGCAAATCAATTGAAAAAGTCAAATTCAGATTTTAATTCATCTTGAAACATAAGAAATATAAGAAAAAAATAACATATCTGGAACCATGAAAATAAGCTCCCAATTATTGTAAATAAGGATGTTGTAGAAGATAAAATAAAACAATTGTGATAATACTAAATTTTAATGGTTAGAAAAAGGTATAGATTCATAATAAGCAATATCCAAATTAATATAGTTGATACTTGATAGGACTTTTCAGAAGTTACGTCACGTAATTTACCATTATTTTAATTGTTTTAAGGGTGGTATCAATTGAATAGATTGATAGAGCGGAAATGCATATTCTTTTTTGCACCAATTTGAATCTTGGCCTCACCATCATTTTGGTTATCTTCATGTGTCATCTATAATGTATTCCTACAAATAAAATTTAACACATAAAAACATCCATGTCGTAAAATAGAAATTTTGAAGAAGAAATATATAAAGTAATATACAATGTAATAGGAAAAGAAGAAGAATCGAAGTTTTGAAGGGAGAAAATAAAAGTATATTACCTTTGTGTAGGTTTTATTTGTTTAACATGTGGTATATATAGAGGTAAATTTTAAAGGAAATTTTTAATTTCCAAAACACATTAATCATAATATGGTCACTTTTAATTACAATTATACCATAATTTGTGGCATACCCAATTTATATGAAACTAAGATAGAACATAGAAAGTTGAATTTTGACCAAAAAAAAAGAAATAACAACCGGACATTGTTTTGGGATTAATAAGTAATTGATCCAAAGTTGGCAAGTAATATTCTTTTCTGGAAGCCAAAGTTAATTTCAGAAAAAAAAAACTCTATAAAAGGTTGAATAAAAGTACTCAACAGTGTTAAGAAATTTGTTAGTTTTAATGAATGCTAATTTTAAATTTTAAGTTTTCATCTAACAATATATAGTTTATTAAAAAAAAATGGACATGTGAAAATTAAGGAGAGTGTTAATTAAGGAAAAAACCAAAGCCTTCTGAGATATTGTCTTGTTATATATATATATATATAACCTAATTAAATTGACCAAGACCAAGCTTTGAGGTTAGGCCAAAAGAAACCTACACAATATCTAATATGCATGAAGAAGTGATGTGCCAACTCATCTAGGCAAACAACTAACAACTTTTGCCCTGTACTTCAAATTGTCACCAATTCTGACACTTTGAGTAACAAAAACTTTGAGGTTAGGAACCAACAAATGAACTTTAATCAGTCACTTGCTCAAAAGAAGTTGGCGTTAGGTAAATGTAACAAACTTTAAAAGAAGGCAGTAAGTGTTGATGCTCATGGAAAGACAGAGAGAGAGAGAAAGAAAGACCTAAGGTAAAATAGCAACAAAAGAGTGGCAACCCACTAAAAAAGCGTACAAAATAGCAAAATAAGAGATGATGTAACACAGAGCATGTGAAGGAGGATGTTTTACCAAAACCCGTGGGCGGAAGTGCTTGATTCTGCCAAGACCGCAAGAAAAAGGTAATCTACATTGAATTTGAATGCACTAACAAAATTCAATAAAATACACCACTCCACCTCAGAAATCCTCCTCTGAACTTTTCTAGTCAAATACCTTGCACCTTTTTTCCCATGGCTAGCTGTGGTTTCCTTTGAAATCGCCACTGAACTCTTTACCGATGTGAACCAAATCACTTTGCCATACTCAAACATCCCTGATAGTTTCTAACCCTCATAGAGTAGCCTTTCTAATTGTTGACATCAAATTTCATCCGACCTTTAAACATTAAAAATTAAAAAAAAAATTAATTAAAAAATATATTATTTTAGGGACATTTTTGTTTTATAGTATGTGTGTATAAAAAAGATTATTAATTAAAAAAAACTAAAAATTAATTAATTAATTAAATATTTAAGAAAAAAAAAAGAAGAAAAGAAAAAAAAATTAGCTTAAAAATAGACTTCTCTCTCCCTCGGATTCTCGTTTTTTCCTGGTGCTCCCAATTTCAACTCCGTCCACCAGCTCTCTTAGACTTTTCTCACTTCTCTCTCCCTTATCTCGCAGACAACTTCCTCTCCCTCATTACGGACTTCTCTCACGAACTCTCTCCCTCTCTCTCGCCTCTCACCGACTTCTCTCTGGCAGACAATTTTTCTTGACTCCCCCTCCAGCAGAGACTTCTCTCTCTCGGTCTCACGAGTTCTCTCCCCCCTCTCCCAGATTTTTACGGCTTCTCTTTCTTCCTCTCTCTCGCACTCCCCCTCAGCCGGCCTCTCTCTCTCCTCTCGACGCCCTCCCTCTCTCGCCTCATCACCTCTCTCCCTCTCGGCTTTCCCTCGCAGCTCTATATCTCTCACGCCTGGAACCAAAAAAAACAAAAAAAAACAAAAAAAAACAAAAAAAAAAAAAAACTCTCTCTCGAAAAACTCAGCTCTCTCTCTCTGAGATTTTTTTTTTTTTTCACTTTTCTCTCCTCTCTCTCTCGGCCTACAGACTCTCTTCTCTCTCGCTCGGAGCTCTACGGCCTCTCCCTGTTTTCCCTGCACAACCTTCCCAAGGGCCTCGTCGCTGCCAAACCGGCTGGCCTCGCCGCCCCCGCCATCGCCGGAGCCGTCTTCTCCACGCTGAGCGCCTGCGATCCCGCCTTCGCCGCCCAGCAGATAGCCGAAATCGCCGAGAGAGACAACTGAGGGCGGGCCCTGCTCCTGCCCATCATCCCGGCCATCGTCTGGGTCATCTACAACGTCCTGCAGCCGGCGCTCAACCAGATCAACCGAATCCGGAGCTCTAAGAGTATTGTGGTGGGGCTTGGCCTCAGTGGGTTGGCGACGCCTCAGGTGTCGGTAGTGGCGGAGACGGCGATGATCGCGGAGGCCGCGAGCGACAACAGAGGGCAGCTGCTTCTGATCGTGGTGACGCCGGCGCTGCTGTGGGAAGCTTGGAAAGACCTTTAATGGCGTCCCTGAAACTTCTGATATGTTTTACACGAGGCACCTCAGTCCTATTCAGAACTAACAATGTTTTTTTTTTTAATTTTATTATAATAATAATTTTTTTTTTTATTTATGTTATGTTTTATGTACTAATAGATCTATTATATCCGCTTTTTATTTGATCTGATCATATATTATTTGTTTTGCTTTTCTTGCCCTTATTTCGGACTTTTATATATTATGTTCGGTGTAGTCCAGCATCCTACTAGCCCCCCCTTTTATATGTCTTGTATCTTGTACCTTATTTTTCTAAGCAGTGAAATCTATTTTACCTTGCTGTTCAAAACATAATAATAAATTTATTTTTATTATTTATGTTATGTTTTATGTACTAATAGATCTATTATATCCGCTTTTTATTTGATCTGATTATATCTTTTATGTACTAATAAATTTTAATTCTTGTGATGTATCTAATGTGTACCAAAATATTGGTTACGTAACATTTAAATTTTTAGGAATCCGTTCCTAGTGATTTGATAAAAATCCTAAGATGGATTATTCGTTCATATCCGGGTGATCTGATAAGATCCATGGTTTAGATAATTACTTAAAAATCTTTCAAAGCAATGAAGAGAAAAATGGAAGATAAATTATGGTAATCCTAAACATCTAGTAAAAAGAAAAAAAGGAGATAATCGCCGTGCTACTTGATAAGCCTAGCACCGGTCGTCAACCATTCGTCTGCCGCCAATCAATATCAAATCGGGACAAAAATCCGTTCGCGAACCCACAGCTCGATTAAAAGTCAATTTAAATCTCGGTACAACTCCCCTCTAATCCTCCAACTTTTCTATTTCATCTATATAAGTCACTAACTCTTCTTATTTTTGCAGATGAGCCATTAATAGCTAACTTTTGGTGTTTATCTTTATTTTTTTTTTTTTTGTGATTTATTTTTCTATGGAAGGTTATACCTCATACCTTTTTATAGTAGATGGCTAAAGGCCTCACTTTTGTTTATTTATTTACTTTTCCGCAATTATTTACTTTATACATTTTTATTTTTTCCATGGAAGGTTATACCTCCTATCTTTTTAGTAGATGGCTAAAAGCCCCACTTTTATTTATTTATTTACTTTTCTGCAATTATTTATTTTATGCACTTTTTCTTTCTTCTTTTTTTATGGAATGTTATACCTCCTACTTTTCATTTTGTTTATATAAGTCACTAACTTTTTTTTTCTTATTTTTGCAGATAGACTATTAACAGCTAACTTTTGGTGTTTATTTTTTTATTTCTTCTTTTTCTTGTTATTTATTTTTCCATGGAAGGTTATACCTCCTACCCTTTTTTAGTGGACGGCCAAGCGCCCTACTTTATTTATTATTCTGCATTTTATTTGTTTTTTTTTATTTATCTGATTTCTGCACTTTACTTATTTCTTTATTTATTTACTTTTACTGCATTTTTTAACGTAGATGGCTAAACGCCCCCTACTTTATTTACTTTTCTTTTCATTTAATTTTCCGTCATGTGAATGATTAGCCTTGTTTTACTTATTTATCATTTTTTTATGGCTAGTCAAAAGTCCATCTTTTTTTATTACAACCAAGCCCCCATCCTTTATTTTCCTTCATCTTTTTAAACATTAATTGAAATATTAAAACTTATCCTTTTTATTTCTTCAAAATAACAAAATTTAACCTTTTGTTTCCCTTTATAAAAAAAATCATAACCCGACGATTCCAAAAAAATAAAAATTTTTTAAGTATATTTTCAAATCTATGGATTAGATAATTATTTTAAAAATCTTTCAAACAAAAAAAAAAGAATGAAAAAAAACAATTTTTTTTTAAAAAAGAAATTAATATTAAGATCATTAAAAAAATCGAAAATTCCATAAAAATTTATGACTAAAAATTAATAATTAATAAAATAGTTAATATTAAATGAAGAATTAAAATTTTCATTAAATTTCATATCCGGGTGATCCGATAGGATCCATGGTTTGGAAAATATCAAACTTTTAATAAAAAAGAATAAAAATTAAATACCAAAATAAAGAAATCTATATTCGGATAATTCGGCAGAATTTATGATATGAATTAATAATTAATTAAACTATTTAATATTAAACTAAATTTTCATTAAACTCCGTATCCGGGTGATTCGATAGAATTCATTGTTCGGAAATATCAAATTTATTATAAAAAAATTTTACAAATTAATCACCAAAATTTTAGAAGCCCGTATCAATCTAAAAATTCACATCTAGATGATTTAGTTAAAATTTCTGGTTTGAAAATTAACTAAAATTATTTAAAAGCAAGCAAAACAAAAAATTAAAATCAACTAAAGTACCAATTTTGGGCGTTAAAATAGAGTTATTTTAACATAATCGTACTCCCGAACCTTCGAACTCTCGTAAACCATTTTTAGGTGTCCAATCGACCTAGGTAAACTGATTGGTGGCGACTCCCCAAAACCCCCACGTTGCTACACTAGTTCTTTGATAATGTGTGCGAATGTGAGTGTGATTAGAAGAAGCTTCCGAATTTTGTTTTGCTACTTACTTGGTTTACCAAACAACATCGTTTCTAGTTGGGCTACACCAAAGCAATCCTCTTAAAAGTGAAAATGATGTCATTTATCAGGTGATGGGAGGCTAGACTTTTAGGCAGAAAAGCTTTTACTGCTCACAACTAGCCCAATTCATCCAACAGTGACAATTGTTCATATTTAGAAGTTAGTAGTAAAATAATGTGTCAAAACTATAAATACAAGTTAAAATAAGTAAAGTCAAACTAAAATTGAATTGCAAAAATACACATGTTTGAACAAAATTAAATATTGCCACATATTATACCTATATTCTAAAAGGCATGGCATTTGAACAATTCATGGATAGTGTTTTTTTTTTTTGCTTTTTCCTATATGTGATAATTTTTTTTAAAATTTGGTCTCCTTTTGAAAAAGTGGTCACTTTTTTTTTTGGGCATATGCCACTATTTTCCATTTTCACATTTCATCAGTTAAAATGCATTTTTAGTACTTGAATTTATAGTTTTTCAAATTTTAGTCCCTAAGTTCAATCTTTGTGGAAGTTTAGTCCCTAAACTTAATAACTACTTAACCTGAATCTTTCTATTTGCTTTCTTACTCCCCAAACATTTTTTTGTTGTTTTTTTATGTACAACCTTCTAAAGAAAAAAATTGGCCACCGTGATGTATTTATTTTCAAGTTAAACCCCCTTTTTTTACCTTTATTAAGTCAATTGTTATATCCTTAATAGTTAAAGTTTTGCCCATTTCCTATCTTGCTCCCCAAACTTTTTAGCCAATTTTTTTTTCTGTTCATCTTTATTAAGTTAATGGTTATACTATTAATTGATTAACATAAATTAAAGAAAATTTTATAGTTTGGTTATTTCCTTTTATTATTGATGATTGAGTTTCATAGCATGAATTATTTACTTGAAAAGCTCTATAGTTTAATAAATAATTTAGTTCATAATTATTGAAATTGAAAGTTAATTTTTTAAAATAAATTTCTCATCAAGATTAAAATTTGATTTTTTTTTTTAAATAACACGGATAAATTGCTCAATGGCACTTACAAAAAAGGTTAGGGGTCTACAAAAGAAATTGGCAAAGCATGACCTAAAATGAATAAAAAAGTAAAGCCTACTCTTATGCACTACAGGCAAAATCAGGAGGAACAAGAACTAAGAAAACACTTGATCAATACTAATACCTAATCTATATTGAACAACATCAAACACTAAAGTAAGCAAAACCTCATGAGGGCAAGGGGCCCTCCTATGAATTTGCCTATTCCTTTCTTGCCAAAGGTAATACACCAAGCTAGAAAAATAGATCCTTTAAACCTTAGTCTTGATACTTTTACCTTTAACCACAAGGCCAAAATTAAGACCATCCTCAATGAGCAATATGCAATTTAGCTTGACAAATAACCGATGTCCAAACCAAAGTAGAGTATGAATATTCAAAAAATAAATTGTTCCTCAATTCCTCAAAAGCACAACAGATAAGGCACAAAAATAGAAAACAACTCCATATAACAACTTAATCTATCAAGGTAAGTAGCTTGTTTAACATGACAAACCAACATATCATAGAAAACATTGGAACTGAATTCCAAACCTTATTAACCCAAGTAACCAGATCATAATTCCCCACCACATGTAAATAAGCAAGGTGCATAATAAACTTACCATTTTTCACAAGTTTAGGCCTAATTTCGAATGTAATCAGAGAACAAATTTTGAATCTTCAAAATTGCTTTCCAATTCATAGAACAATCACCAACTAGGCAAACTTGCCACAGGTCTTTTTGCTTGATATAGTAAGCATGCACCTAACGAACCCATAAACTCTCCTAACCCTTTTGAAGTCTTTATAATTTCTTCCCATAAGCTGCATTATTCCACCCCAAAAGATAAAACATACTCAAACCACCATGATTTTTAGGAATACAAACTTTTTTCCAAGCTACAGGGTACTTCCTATCAGAAATTGACCCAATCTAGATGAAGGCTCTGCAACACTTTTCAATATTCCCCAAGACAGTTTTAGAGATAGGAAAAATGGTTGACCAATATGCCTGGACATTAAAGGTAATCGACTTAACCAATTGGACTCTCCCAGCATAGGATAACAACTTATTTGACCAGCTATCAAAGCTTGCCAAAACTTTTTTGATCAGAGGGTTATAGTGCCTAATCTGCAACCTTTTATCCACCAAAGGCACACCCAAATACTTAGTAAGAAGTAGCCCCTTAGACATGATCAACACTCAAATTTTTTTTGATGTAGTAGGATGATGAACACCATCCATGAAGATCTAACTCTTCTTATAATTAAGCTCCAAACTAGAAGTATGAGAAAAAATATCCAGACAATGCTTAATATCACTAGCAGAAGTAATATCTCCTTCAACAAATATCATAATATTATCAGTAAACATCAAATGGGACAACTCAATCTTCTTGCATTTAGGGTGATAAAACACATACCCCTCATCAAATATCTTACCAAGAGCTCGAGAAAGGTAATTCATAGCTAAAACAAAAACATAGGGGATAAGGGATCCCCTTGTCTAACATTTTTCTTCCTTTTAAAATAATCACACAAAAATATATGCATTATTTTGAAACATGTATAGCATTATGTTTTAGCGAATTAGAATTTTTTAGTGACAAAAAATATGCATCATTTTGAAACATGTGCAATATTATGTTTTAATCATAGCTAATAATTTTAATGATAAAAATATAGCATAAAGACAGTCCAACTTTAAATTAAAATAAAGTGAAATTTTAATCAAGGTGAAAAAATTTTAATTATTTGTTATTGAATTTTTTAATGTTAAATTTATAAAAAAAAAATGAAATAACCTAATCACTTTTTCATTAATGAGAATTACACATGTTAGATGCAAAAAAAATGTAATTTTTTAAAAAATGTAAAAAGTACTCAATCCGTTTTAAATTAAGTCAACTTAATCTAAAATATTCTATTTGTATTTTTACATGTTTTTTGCCTGAAATTAATTTTATTTGAAAATCAATATTATACAGGTATAGTAATTCATGTGAAAGTAATTTTTTATGATGTTATGAATTTTTTAGATATTACAAAGAAAAATTTTATAAAAAATTAATAATATTATCAAGATTTATTTTTTCAATGAATTATTAAACTGCTTTGGAATTAAATGGGAAAATTACAAAAACCCCTAAGGTTTGGTGAAACTATGGTTGTGTACTCACTGTTTCAAAAACTTGCACTTGCCCCCCTCGACTTTTAACTCCGTTAATATCTGTTAAGATGAAAAAAAGGGAAGAACTCTATTTTACTCACTTAACATTCTTCAGTTGAAACTCCCCTTACCACCTAACTACAACATTTCTTCTTATTCCTCTTCGCTACAATCCACCACCCTATTGCCAAGTTTTTTCCTCATTCAATCTGGAATACCAACCAAATTTAACTGTAAACAACTAAAACCTCAATATGAATTTATCAACATTTTCATGGTCCCTCATTCAACCATCACTAACAACTCAATGTCTCTACTAATTTCTACATATTTTTGCAAATTAAAAACAAATGAGTGCCGCACGATCAAGATTTCTTTAATTAGAAAAAAATTATAACCAAATTAGTCGATGCTAATTTCTCCATATTTCCTTAACTAGAAGCAAATTAGAAACCAAACCGTGTGGTCCCCACGATCAACAAATACTAGTGCTACCGTCCTTGCCTTCATCAATCTCTCCAACTTCCCTCATTCCCACTTTCAATTGGCTGTCATTTCACGATTTTGAATCTAATCGAAATTGGAATCATAATCGTCTAGGCATGACTTTGAATGGAATCGGGAAACATAATCAATAGGGGAACTTGGTAAACGAAAGAAGAGCCAAAGATTTGGAATCCATATCACTGCCTCCATTGCCGACGACGCTCTAGAAAAGGCGAAGTGGCTCGGCGGCAATGGCTTTCCGACGATGGGGTTAGAGAATGAGACCGAGAAATAAGAGAACAAAAGCAATTTGTAAAATGGAAAAGTGCCTTGTGATGTGAGTTTAGAAGATACAACTAAGGAAGGCAAGGATCCTTTGAAGATACTTAGTGGACCTATGACAAGGAAAAGGACTAAGGAGCTCATTAGTGTACTTTAAGCCTTTGTCATAAGCTATTTTGTGGAGGATGGATTTGGATCTTCACATGGAGTTGATGAAACACTCAAGGGAGCATATGAATATGATGGTCAAGGTTGATGCTCACTTCTAGAGTACCTAGACAAGCAAAGCAATAAGGGCCCTAAGGACACCACTCAAAATGCACCCTTGGAGCCCTATTGAAGTGTCTCATCAATCATTTTCTTCTATAGGCTGAATCTTTGAGTCCTGAAGTATCAAGATCTATTTTCAATACCTAAGGGAAGGTCTTTAGTCAATGAGACTCAAATATCTTAGCTAGAACTTGAGGGCACAAGCATGAGCCTTAAAAGAGGCTAATGGCGCACCCAAGAAGCCTATTTAGGGTTTTTAGGGCCAATCTTGTGTACCTGCGTAATTTCCTTTAATTTCCTATTTGATTACATTATTTAGGATGTTATTAGGACCAGGGAATTCATTCATGTCACATGGGATAATTGGCATACACTGCATACTCAAAACAAGTACAAAGCATGTGTTTGAATATTAGTTTGACTAGGTTTCCTATGTCTTTTACACTTAGGTTTTCCAGCCGAATTTGGCTTAGTTTAAACCCTAATTTAGGCCTATAAAAGACTTACTTTATAGTTGTAAAATACAACTTTTGACATCAATAATATTTCTATTTGAAAGGCATTCTCTTTGGTTCTTGGTGGATTACTCTGGCACACAAGCAAGCTTGTGTTTTTTGGTGTTCTTTATACTTCTCGTTTTTAATCACAAGTTGATTAGGGGTGGGGGTCTTCAACCTAGTCTCTTTGGTGTTGTTTTGTGGAACTTATTAATATCTTGTGCGCGTTTCTTGGTCTTTATACTAATGGGATTCGCAACACCTTGTCTGTTCAAAGTAGTTCAGGCGGGTCATCTTCTTCTATGGCGAGATTTAGGTTCGACTGAATCATAGAAAGATGGAGGCGATGAGCTTGTTGAACTCTATGCTGCCACTACCGTTGCTATTGGAGTCCATGTTGGCAAGGAGGGTGTTAAGCGGTCGCCAGAGTACTTGATGCCGAGTGAGCGGAAGAGCATGGGTGAGGCTGCCTTCGGATTCATTTGAATCCCGATGAAGCCAGATTCGTCTGAACCCTATGAAGTCGCGATTCATCTAACCCCAAGAAATGAATTGGAGAGCTAAGGACGGAGGCAAGAGAGGTCGCTAGTTCCTCTCTTTCTTCATGACCTAGAAATCGTCTAGATTAATTGCTTTTGTTGCTTATTGCTGCTAAGTTTGTTCTTCTAGATTAAATGGCTTTTGTTGCTTGAAATTTTTTTTTCCAAATAAATTGGTTTGATTTGAATACGTTTAATAGTTGGGGGGCAAAGTTCCCAAGAAAGAAGGTTAAAAGAGCAAAATCAAGTATTTTCTCATTTTTGTAGTAATGGTGAGTAACGCCGTTAACTTGATGGGGGTAAGCATATGTATTTAAAATATGGAGGATACAAGTATAGGTTTTGCTATACCTCAAGGGTATTTTTTTAATTTTTATAAATTAAATTAGTTTGGCTCATAAAAATGAAAAAAAAAAGAGTTGGTAATGTATTCCCAAAATTGTGCTTTCTCTTGATTCAAGGGTATTTTTTTAATTTTTGTAAATTAAATTAGTTTGGCTCATAAAAATGAAAAAAAAAAAAAGAGTTGGTAATGTATTCCCAAAATTGTGCTTTCTCTTGATTCTGATTATATAAAAAAAAGTTGCGCTTTCACATCTATGGAGTCCCCCTCGTACGCTCAAATTTAGGGTTTCAAATCCCCGCTCTTGCTGTGGAGATCAAATCTAAGGATTTTATTCGTTGGGACCGCCTCTCCTGCTCTTTTCAGATTGATGGTTTCGCAGATCGTCATCGAATTCTAGGTTTGGCCTAGAGTATAGATTTTGGGGAAATTTTCCTTCGTGGAAAGCGTCTTTCTACGCTATTTTTAGTTTCTTGTTCGCATGCATGTGCGTAATTGTAATTTGCTGCTTGATTTGCCGCAAACGGGAATATCCGATTCTGATTTTAGGTGAATTCGCCGTTCTGAGTCAATTTCTTTTGTTGTGTTTAGGAGGAGTAACTTTGGTGTGGTAGAGCCGGCATTGGTGCTGTGTAGTGGAGCTGTGGCCATGCTGGGGCTTAATCGTGACGGGTTTTGTATCGCAAGCTGCTTCTTCCATTTGGCTGAATGGCACCCGTTGGAGTAGCGTTGGGCGTGAAGCCCACTGTAATGCGGTTTGGATCAGGTCTGATTACAAAAGAGAGTGGTGAAAGTTTCTTTCATTGGAAACAAGTGGGTTCTTCTTGTGTTAAAAAATCATAGAAGTATGGTTCAATGGTCTGTCATTCGTATCATATTCAATTTGAAGTGCTTTGTATGGTTGATTGGTGACCTCATTTTTAATTTCATGCAGATTTTTGTAGGAAAAATAGTTTCTTTGCCGTGAGGTACTTTAATTTCACCACAGAAAGAACAGAGAGACTGTAATGTTTAGTAAGAGCTTTTCATTTGTCAGAGATATGGGCTGCTGTGGTTGCTTTGGGTTTTCCACAAAACCTCGACTATCACAGAAGGCCATTTATGGAAAGAGGAATAGAGTGTCAGAGGAGAGGTTACTGGATGAAGATGAAGAAATAGAGGAAGAAGATGATGATGAAGAAGAAGATAATGATGATGGCAGTCAGTCATATAATGGTGAGGTCACAAACATGACTAATGGAGTTGGAGAAGAAGTTGAATATCTAACACGTGCCAAAAAATCTGAAGAGATCTTGAGGTTCAGAATAGAGAATGGACATATTTGTAGGCAATTTCCAGTGAAGGAAACCAACAAACTTGTTCGTGCTGAGGTACGTTGTTAGTAAGGTTTCATATTTTCAGTATTTCTGAATGAATAGTTTATATAATACAAATCATCCTGTATTTAGAAGTAGCTAGTATATGAAATTTGAGGTTGATTGGTGGACTCAGACCCCCTTACTATCCCGACCTTAAGGCATGCTGGCTAGCCCTTCATAACTCTGCTAATCCTTAGGTATCTTTTTTGTAGATGTAGGAAATTGTTTTAGAAGCCAGAACTATTATAGCTTTATATGCTACATAAACAAAGGTGAATCAGACAGTCCAACTGGAAAGACTGCATAATTTCAGTTTCATAGTGCTACTTTAATGAGTATGATGTCTACTTTTTGACCATCAACTATTTATTGCGATTGTTAATTTGGCCAGCAACTATGTATTGTGATTGTTAATGTTCAAAATTATTTGATTTCAGAAATTTGACGAAGTCATCAACTTGAGTTAATCACAAGAAATAGGAATAGGCTTCCCATCCAAGTTCCATAGCTTCCTTGTGCAATTATCAAAGTTCTTGTTTCCTCTGGCCATTATTTCTGTATTGTTTTTCTTGCAAATGAATTGTTTTTGTTGCTCTTTTTACCCATTTCTATTAGCGTGATTATATGAGAAGTGTTAGTATAGATCCATTCTTCCACATGTCTCCTTTGTGTGCTGAGGCTGAAACCTTTCTGCTGATTGTTTTGCAAGGCGTGTTAGTGCATGTAACATCTGCAGATATTTGTTCTCTCTGTGTTGCACTTCATCTTATATGCTCGAATCTTCCAAGTAACTTTAAAGAGTAGCTGCTGTTTCATTTAGCATCATTTTCTTTTCTGAATATCCAGGATGAAAATGGCAATAAAATGGTCAACGAGTATGTACGAGAATGCAGGATTGGCTCTGGTAGCTATGGCAAAGTGGTAATCACATTTTTAAATATCATGATTTGTTAGCTATTACTCTTAAAGGTAAGTGATGGACATCTAGCTTCTTTATCTTTATTGTGTAATAGGTCCTGTATCGTAGCAGTGTTGATGGAAAATGCTACGCTATTAAGGTAATGGTTTCATTCTGTTAATTTTAGATACAAAATTAATAGCAATGGTTTTAGGATACAAAAAATGCAACTATGCAAAGGACATCTAGCTTTTGAATAAACCTGGTTGCTAAGGGTTTCCTGTAAGTTAGTGCATTGCCAATTAATTTTGTTTAGTGTTTATAGATGAGAAATGTGAAATCAATTGTAATGTAACTAATTTGCAGGCCTTTCACAAGTCTCATTTATTAAAACTTCGAGTTGCACCTTCAGAGACAGCTATGACAGACGTTTTTCGTGAGGTAACATTTTTTTGACACTTGGTTTTGTTACTTTGACAATTGAAGCGTTGCTTGATAATGTTGTACCATTCTAATGATTCATCATCAAGTGATTTGGAGAATGTTTCTAATTCTGTCTCTCTACCATGCAGGTTCAGATCATGAAAATGCTGGATCATCCAAATATAGTTAATCTTATTGAGGTGATTGATGACCCAAACACAGATCACTTCTACATGGGTATTTATTTCCTTTTTCTCCTCCATTTTTTTTGGGATCTCCCTCCACCTGTCCACTGCCCCTCTACACACACTTGTACACACTCACGGCTCTGCCCAAAATTCTAACTTCGCAAAGCTCGTCAACATATCAGATCATGTTCAACTTATGTACAATTTGAATTGTTTATCTGTGCCAATTATGCTGGTTTATGATGATATAATAAGATTACTGTTTTTATGTGTGTCCATGACTGTCTATGTGTAGTTTGCACATGTTCACAATGAATATATTTATTTCTGATAATATTGGATATATGTGCCAACAATCAACTTTTTTAACTATTATTTTTGTTTCAGTTCTTGAATATGTTGAAGCAAAATGGGTTGGTGAGGGTTCAACCGGAGGCATTTCAGAAGAGGCTGCTAGGAGATACTTGAGAGATATAGTGTCAGGCCTCTTGTATCTCCATGCTCATGTATGATCTTTAAAGGCTGTTTATGTAAATTAAAATCTTTGTTCCTTTTTACTTTTTTTTTTTTTTACCTTAACCCATGTCACACAAACTCTCTTCTCACTTTCCGATGGATAAGGACATGCTGCCTTCTGTCAATAAGTGAACTTTTTATGTTGTGTCTCTCTTGTAAATGCTTTGGGTATTCTCACTGTCATCCATTTGTGAGCTTATGTTACCATTATTATGATTGCTTATTTGCAAGAAGATGAGCTGCTTTTTGTAGTTTTGTTTTTGCTTGTATCATGTGGAATTGGGCAAATAGAAAAAAAAGAATTTTTTCTAGTATAAATGATGTTGAAAAGTAATTCTATAGGAGTATATTGAAGTTGGTGTCTATAGGCCTTTACTGCTATGTGTTTTTTGCCTGCAATCTGTTTATTTGTTACTAGTGGCACTGCACTCAGATATGCATGGACAACTTTTCCCTCTTTTCTATGGATGGGATTATTATTATGGTTCTTACCCTTCATGGTTTGTCATTTTTTGGAAACAGAATGTAGTGCATGGGGATATAAAGCCTGATAATTTGCTGGTTACCGGTAAAGGTAGGGTGAAGATAGCAGATTTCAGTGTCAGCCAGGTGTTTGAGGTGATTATACTGTTTCTGACGTCATTCTGCAGATTTATATTAACTTTGGTTGTTGAGTTTTTGCGTTTGAGGTCTGAAAACTGCAAAAGACTGAAACCATAACTCTTTCTTAAAGTTCCTTCCTTACGTTGTTCTGCATAGTTATGATGTTGCAGTTTGATTACTGAATTGTTGCTTGAATAGTTGGCTACACAACAGAATGTTGGAATTCACTTTCACGTGGTTCTCCCAATATTTTGATGTGGAAGCACCTAATTATTGTAAGCAGGGTTTTAAACCCAGTAATGTACCAGCACTGATTGGTGTGTTCAGGTACTGGTTAAGGAACAGCCCGGATTAGATCTGATTTGTTATGGTTGTACTGGGTATAGTCCACACTGAATGTAATGAACAATTAATATTTGGTATTTCCTCAGCAGAATATGCAGCTTTTGTTTAAGATACATGGTGCTTCCTGGAATTTGAACTGTAGATGTCAAAGATAGTACCCGGCATGCCAACTGTAAAGCTAAGCCGTATGTATCTGTGATTGGTTTAGTCCATATTCAAAGTCGACTCTCAGCCATTAATTGCTTTCTCCCCCTCCTAAGATTGTGTTCTTCCCTCAATATTTTTATTTTTTCCTGGGAGCATTAATTTTCAGATGCATATGCTAATATTTTAGTTCTTTTTTTCTTCATCACATTGTTTGATTAAATTGTTGAAAAGGGCTTTTCTTTTTTTGAATTGTAATGTTTAGTTATTCACATATTATATAGTTGTGATTTAATTATATTTAGAAGTGTAGTATTTTATATCATTTTCATTCCCAATAGTATTATATGTATTTATTTGATAAAGCAATAAAATTAACCTCTCTAACATGCATTTAATGTTATTGGTCAATATAAAATCTGAAGTGGGCACCAGTATATCACTCTCTGCGAATCTGAATCCCTCTGAAACAAAACTTCAATCAAGCTTGTTCCCAACATGTGGTCAGTCCTGTTCAAGCAAAACAGTTTCTGTAGTTGCATCTTTATATACTTAGATTTTCAGGATACAAAGCTCAAGATATGTACTTGGATTGTGTTTTATCTGAAACTATAGATTTTTCTATGTGGTTATGAAGTCTTACCCTAAAAAATGAAATTTCTACTTTCGGGCAACTCAATTCTTGCATTAGATTGATAAAGCACTTGCCAGTAAATTGTCTGGCTCCGATTCTGTTCTTTACCATAAATTTATTACCATGAGATGTTTCAAATTGTCTTGATTGATTCAAGTACTGTCATCCTAAGTGACATATCTGGGGTTCTTTTTCTTATGATTTTTTTCTGAACCAGCGCCGTTGTTACTGTAGGATGACAATGATGAGCTTCGACGTTCACCTGGAACTCCTGTTTTCACTGCACCTGAATGCTGTTTAGGTTTGGCTTCTCCTCAAGTGAAACTGTGCCCTATTGCTACGAACTGGCTGGAAAATGTTGGTCAATTGATTACTGTTTTTGTTGTGCTCTGAACAGGTTTGACATATCGTGGAAGAGCTGCAGACACATGGGCTGTTGGAGTCACCTTATACTATATGGTCATGGGAACATATCCTTTCCTTGGGGATTCACTTCAGGATACTTATGACAAGGTGTATGAATGGAGCCACCGCCCCCCTCCCCTCAACTCCCTGCATTTTGCTTTTCTGGCTTTGTCTGTCACGCTAGCAACACTGTTTATCTTTTGTTTTTTTTGTCTTTCCCTCCTTTTCTTCTGCAGATCGTTAATAACCCTTTAATTCTTCCGGATGCAATGAACCCGGACCTAAGGGATTTAATAGAAGGGCTTCTTTGCAAAGGTTGGTAGAGTAGTTTCTTTACATGTTCCTCTTTTGGATATGTTTGAATTTGTCTCGTTCACTTCACTTGTTCTAATTTGAACATTGAACTTGTGTGTCCATCTTTACCAGAGCCAGAGTTCAGAATGAGTCTGAATGCTGTAGCAGCACATAGCTGGGTTGTGGGCGACAATGGTCCAATTCCGGAGTACTTGTGCTGGTGTAAACGCAATTGCGTCGTAAAGGAAGAGTTTGATGGGAATTGCAATACATGACGAATGTTACTAACAAGATGCTGTTCCTTGTTACTTTATATCGATAACTACATGTACAGCAGAAACATTTTTAAGGCTTCCTTCTGCTTGATCAAATCCATGACTATCCGGGCTGTGGTTCTGATCAATACTAACACCAAAGTAGAAAATGGCAAGGTGTATTAAAGTGTGGTTTGCGACGATTGAAGCATGTGAGAACTGGTATTGTGATGTTCAAACCTAAACTAGGAAGTGGTGAAGCTTCCATGGCTACATTGTTAAGATGGGAAGATTTTTGCAGTTCTGAACAATATCTGCAGAAGTATGAATTCAGACCATGTTTCTGTTATTTAGTTGCCTGATGGTTTTTCATTGCTGGTGCTGGGTTATGGGCATTGTATAAGAAATATTTTGTGACGATGGTTTTCGTATTTTCTGATTTCGAAGGGCTGCTTCGTCAATGCCTTTGTTTGATATGGTCATCCTTGTATTTGGCTAGGATTAGTAAGTTTTGATTATGTTTATTTTGTTTGTCATCTGCAGGTGGTTTGGTACAGCTTCATAATTCTGTTATACATAAATACATACATATATATATACATACATACACACACACACATATATATGTAGGTCTTTCAAAATAGAATGGAAAATATTTCTGTTGGTAAGCTACTTTTTGTTTTTGTTTTGAAAACAGGAAGTTTGATTTTATAAATTAAAAAAAAAAATTGGGAAGCATGAAGTCTTGTTTTGAAGCACTGAAACATATTTTTAGAGCTAAGAAGTATAGTGTTTTTATTGAGTAATCATTTTTTAATTTTAATATTGGTTTTTAGTTTGGAAAACGGAAAAATGAAACAGATAAGGACTTATTTAAATAATGACATAAATACAATAGATAATATTCGTTTTTTAATCTTTGTTTTGGAGGGGTTAAATAAATGGCCTATTTAATGCATTATTCTTACTTTTGTTTACTTGGCTCCAAACAAAAAATCAATAAATTGCAAACAATGAATTTTTAATTAAAATTTTCAATTCAAAATTTTTTTTAGAAACTTATGACATGAAATATGGCCTTCACAAAACAGTGCTAGGATTTTGCATAGTTGTGCATGGTTATTTGAGATTTTCTGCTCATTGGATTAAGAAATAATGTGAACTGAGAAAAGACCCTGGTTGTCTGATTTTGCAAGAAGTTTTTGACCATCTCCAGGAGGTAAATCAACATTCTTCAATGGATGAATTTGTGAAAAAGGATAGTGTTCAATTGGAAGATGGAGATGGCCAGACTTTGGATTGAGCATCTTGCGCTAAGAAGGTTGATTAGATTACTCAACAGATGGAGGATAAGGAAGAACCCAAGAAACTCTTTAGTGAAGTATTGGTTGCCAATCAGCGTCTTGACAATGGGATGAAAGTTGGATTTTGAGGAGTTGCTTGATACAAAAGAATCGGTTGAAATCGACTAGAACAATATGTAGGAGGAGGTTGCAAGATGGGCTAATAGTTTGGCGGGTATATTGTGGGGGGCTTTTCTAGCTATACTTAGGTGTGCAAATTTGTTGACGAGAACTAGAACTCTATTATGATTAGGAACCCAAAAATTTTTTCACATCCATCTAGGTGGTATGTTTTCTAATTTCCCAACTCTGTGGATTGTGACAATGTGCTTGGAAAAAGGATTTGGCATATTGGTGTTTGTACTTGGGTGCTTAAACGGTGGACAATGGATTTCGACTTCCACAAAGAGGATGCATTGAAAGTGCTTGTTTGGCTTCAGATTAAGTGCCCCATGGTTTTATGGAATGCAAAGGCCTTGGGCAAGATTGTTAGTCGTGTAGGTCACCCAGTGGTGACTGATAAACCAACTGTTAGAAAGATAGAGTTTCCTATGCTCACGTTCTCGTAGAGGTTGATTTGGCAAAGCCTATTGTGAAACATACTGAGGTGAAGTTGCCAAATGGCTCTTTGGTTGAAGTTCTTTTTTAGTATGAGTGTTTACTGCAGTTCTTGTTGTTTAATTGGGCATAATGTGGAGAATTGTTAGAAGAATGGAGATGTTCAGAAGAAGCCTGAGATAGTTCAACATTGGGTTCCTAAACATTCTTTTCTTGTTGAGCAATAGTTGCAAGCCACCATGGAGACCGATAAACTAGAATTGTGGCAAAGAAAACCAGTGTCGCAAATGCATTGTCTAAAAGCATGTCAAGGCTGGACAATGCTAAACTTGGGGTTGAAAAAGTTATAGTAAACTTGATAAATAAATTTCAAGTGTTGGAGAAGCAGAAAAAATCTAAAAAACATGGTAGCAAGGCCTCAGCGATAAGATCTATTTCTAAATTAGCTCATTTGAAGAAATTAATGGTGGATAAGGGCGGTCTTTCTGCTACTACTTCTAAATGATTATTGCTATGTGGAATGTGAGAGGTTGTAGTAGGCCTTAAAATTTTTTTAAAGTTTATTTCTGTAAATAGAGTCCAGCTTTTTGCTTTTTTAGAAACTTGAATCAAAGCCTAAAAAACTACTACATTATCTTGGTGCTACCAAGGGGATTGGGAGTTTTTTTCTAACCATGAAGATCATAAGAATAGTATAATCATTTTGCTTTGGAAAGCCCATTTGCATCTCCAAGTGTTGGAAAGTTATGCTCAATGTATTATAGTGTCTGTCAAAGTTTGTCCTTCTTTTGTGACTTATTTATATATGCTTTCAACATGGAGCACGAAAGGAAGTCTCTGTAAAGAGCTCTCATGAATCAGAATGTTCAAGGCCCATGGTTGGTATTACGAGATTCTAATGTTGTGAGGAAAAAGTCAGAACATGATAGCATTCATCTGGTTACTGATGCTAAGATAGCTGATATAAATAATTGTTTTTTATGCTATTGGCCTGGAAGATCTTCCATTTTCAGGGGAATTTTTTACTTGGTTTAATCAGCAGAATGCTCATAGTGCAATTTAGAGCAAGCTTGACTGAGTGGTAACTATTATTGCTTGGCTGGAATTTCATCCTGAAACTCAGGTGAAGTTTTTGAGCCCCCTTATCTCGAATTACTTTCCTATGCTTGAATTTATTCATAAGCAGTTAGTTGTAAGGAAAAGGCAATTCGGATTTCTTAATTTATGGCTTGAAGACTCAAAGTTTGCTTTTTGTGTGGAGAAGTGTATATGTTTAGATGTTGCAGGGTGTAAGATGTTTGTCCTTGCTAAAAAGTTGCAGAAGATTGAATATGCTTTGAAGTCTTTGAATCAAAGGCACTATGCTAATATTCAAGCTTGAGTTATTAAAGCCAAGAGTGTTCTCTTATTTATTTAGGAGCAACTTCAAAAGGATCAAAGAATTAGAATCTTCTTGAGGAAGAAAAAAAATGCTAGAGAATCTTATTGGAAATTATTAAAAGCTGAGAGTAGTTATTTGAAGTAGAAAGCATATATTATTTGGTTGTGTGAGGCTGATATAAATTCTAAATTTTTTTTTGCTAAGTTATAGCAACATAGAACAAGCACTAGAATCTGGAAAGTTATAGATGCTGTTGTGCATCTCAGAACTAGTCATAGTGAAATCTCTGAGGCTTTACTAGATTTTAAGAATCTTTTTGGGACTAGCTCTCCAATTGAGGAGAATTTGAGCCCTGATATTATAAGAAAAGGCTAGTGTTTGTTTGATTCCCATCATGGAGATTCGCTAAAACTAGTTTCTTTTAATGAAGTTAAAAAAGCTATGTGGTTTATTCCAGTTGACAGTGCTTCAGATCTGGATGGATTCATTGCTAAATTTTTCAAGTTTGCTTGGGATTAGATTGGAAATTTTACTTTTGAAGCCATTGTTAAGCTTTTCACTTTAGGAAAACTTCTTAAATCTATCAATTCTACAAATTTGATTCTAATTCCTAAAAAGGAAAATGTTGTTCATGTTGGAGACTTTAGACCGATTGCCTGTTGCAATGTTATTTACAAATGCCTCACTAAAATCTTAGCTGATCATATGAGAATCACTTTAAGTGAGATTATTAACCCTGCCCAAGTTACATTTATTGATGGAAGGTGTATCAAAAAAAATATTCTCTTGGGAAGTAAACTTTTGAACCATTATTCTAGGAAACATTTATCTCCTCATTGTATGTTGAAAATAGATATTAAGAAGGATTTTGATTTTGTTCATTGGCCTTTCTTGGAAGATGCTCTTGTTGCCTTAAATTTCCCTTGGAGATTTATTAATTAAATCATGACATGTGTGACTTTTCCTTCATTTATATATGGGTGAATGGATCGGTTGAAGGTTATTTTAGAGGAGGAAAAGAGCTGAGATAAGGAGATCTTATATCTCTTTTTTTGTTTGTGCTATGTGTGAAGGTTTTTTCTCATTATGTTGATTTTATTAAGTTGCATAAGGGCTTTTCTTTTCATCCTAAATGTCATTAGCATAAGTTAACTCATTTAGCCTTTGTTGATGATTTACTTTTGTTTTGCAGAGGTGATATCAAATCACTGGAGATCTTATGGTCAAGAAAAGTCTCTGATTTATTTTAGTGGGTTGATCAAACAACAAAAGCTACAATCTTGGCTAAACTGCAATTCTATGAAGGTACTCTCTCCTTTCAATATTTAGGCATTCCATTGAATTATTCTATATTGAAGAGTAAGGATTACGATGTGTTAATCAATAACATTACTAATAGAATTCATTCTTAAGGGGCTAAACATTTGTCATATGCTGGTAAATGGTAGCTAATTCAATTTGTTTTGCAAACTTTCACAATTTATTACATGTCAGTTTTTGTTCTGCTTCAATTTGTCTTAAGGAAAATTGAGGCTAAGTGTAGAAGTTTTCTGTGGAAAGGGGAAGCTTCTTTAAAGGTGAGACTGTTTATAGCTTGGAGCAAAGTTTTCTTCCCAAAAAAGAAAATGGTTTAGGGGCCAAACTATTGTTAACGTGGAATTAATCTTTAATCTTTCGTTTACTTTTAGCTATACATAAAAAGAAGGATTCCTTGTGGATGATGTAGGTTCACAATTATCATCTAAAGGATAAGCAGCTATAGGACGTTCAAAAGATAACAACTGACTCATCCATATGGCAAGATTTGTTGAAAATTGAAAGTATTTTTTATAGCAAGATGAGGTTTACTACTTTGGCTATTTCATTGATGGATGTAGCTGGTTCTAGTTCTTCCCTACATAGGAAGACGTATGAGATACTATGAGACAAAGGCCAACCTATTAGTTAGTCTAAGCTATGCTAGGAGTCTGTAGCTAGGCCAAAAGCATAATATGTTGCTTTGGCAAGTTCTTCAACTGGTTCTATCTGTTCAAATGAGACTAAAAAGTTAAGGTATCAACCTTCCAAGCAGATGTTATCTTTGTGAGAAGGTGGAAGAATATATAGATCATATTTTCTTTTCTTGTATGTTTTCTGAGCAGGTTTGGGGTTGCTTATCTAATTGGCTTCATATGAAAATGGTCAGAGGTAGTGTTATTGCTTGGACTGCTTTTGCTTCAAAGCTTTGCAATACTCTTTATAAGATCATTACTAAAATTTTGGTTAATCGACTCAAACCGGCCATGAACTCTTCTGTCTCAGAATTTCAGAATGCCTTTGTTCTTGGTCGATCTATACAAGATAATATTATCATTATTCATCAGCTTCTTCATGCTGCTAAACGTACAAAATTGCATAGTGGTCCTAGAGTTTACAAAGCTATTCTCAAATTGGATATAAGGAAAGCTTATGATAAGCTTAATTGGGGGTTTATTGAAAACGTGCTTAGAGCTATGAGGTTCCCGGATCTTTGGATTCATCTTATAATGCAATACATTACAACAGTGTCTTTTTCTATGTTAGTTAATAGTTGTATGGTGGAGTGGTTTACACCTCAACCTAGTATTCTCCAGGGTAATCCACTTTCACCATGTGCTTTTATCTTATGTGCAAATGGCTTATCAAGTTATTTATGCAAGCTTCAAGCATCGGGCATTCTTCTAGGTTTAAAAGCTAGTAGAAATGGCCCGGCTATCAATTATCTATTTTTTGTAGATGATTGTCTCATCTTTTTTAGGCCCACAAGATTTAATGAGTATTCTTAAAGAACTGATAGCTGAACGGTGTAAGCCCTAGATACTTCGAAATGAACATAGGGGCATAAACCTCGGAAATGAGCTACCCACCCTTGGTAATAATCAGGCACTCCAAACTTATAACACCATCAGAGAATACTCAAAAGACCTCAAAGAGTAAGGCCAAACACATTGCTGCCGAGACCACTGGTAGACTCATCCTTCACGCCCTTGAGTCTCGTGTTAAAGCCCAACCACTTACCACCCTTTGTAGGCCAGTTGGAGATACTCTCCGTAGAGTACAGAAAGGGGACCTTTGAATTTAATCATCCATGTGTCCTGATTTCATTCTGTAAAGCCAAACGACTCTCTATCCCATTGCCCAATAAATACCCCCGGTAGGTTTCCAAGTAAAGGACCAAGAGAAGAAAAAACCTCTCTACTCACT